>OX638312.1:129222742-129612742 GCA_951812415.1 Beris morrisii
ATTGCGCACACCTGTGTAGGTATACTGGGAGTCCCAAGAGCCAAGACAGGTGTTGATTGAGTCAACTTCGTGACAATTACGACAAATGTTGATGAGAAGACGCTTATCTTGTACTCGAATATAGGAATGGGTGGCGTGAAGCGTGCACGGAACAACTTTTAATGCTAGAAGTATACGAACATGTGTGTGGCTTTTTACGTTCTTACGAACAAATGAGTGAAATGTGGTACCTACCTTTTGTTTTCTAACCATCACGACTGCAATGTTTTGATTGGGGCGGTTCCTGTACATACTTGGAAGTTGGAGCCCGTATTAAAAAAAGTTCTTATAGAACTTTTTTTAAAATAACTTTTCCTTTCAAAGGACATCTTTTGCATTTCTTTTTGTAATTTTTGTCTTGTCTACCACTCGTTTATCCTCAATTCTTTTTACTTTTAATCTCTTGTTTGAAATGGAGCCTTAGAAATTCGGAGCACGTAAGTTAAGGACTAAAACAATTTATTGATTTTAGTAGGAAAGTGGAGGCGTTTAGATAAAAACATTGCAGAATTATTCTTTTTAAGTAATAATAAAAAAAATTGTTGTTTTTTTTTGGCATAAAAGGAGTCTTTGAGGATTACCACACGAACATCATAGCTGGAATCAATCGCTCCCTTGGCTGCTGTTACTGTTTCT
The DNA here is from genome assembly GCA_951812415.1 of Beris morrisii. Classification (NCBI taxonomy): domain Eukaryota; kingdom Metazoa; phylum Arthropoda; class Insecta; order Diptera; family Stratiomyidae; genus Beris; species Beris morrisii. The sequence continues at coordinate 129,223,418 of OX638312.1, forward strand.
ATGGAAGCTCTACCCTGAAAATTTCATTCTCATTTAAGTTTAAATTTAATGTGATAAAACGCAAAATTGTTTCCTTTACCAGCGAATGCTTTAAATTTACTCACATTTATAGAAAATTCATTTTTGGGATCATTTGAACCAAACAAAGGAAATAAAATAAATTTGTCCGTCTTTCCGCCGTACGCAAACTGTTTTGTCGACTGATAGTGAAGAAGGCTTTTGATATATTAATTTCAAATTTTTACGGTGGATCGATCGAGCTCATGCCTTGCACACACCGTCGAATGTGCTCGAAATCTCTCGAGTCAACCCATGCAGTATAAAACCACAGCAGGGTTTGTATAGTGGATCAGTTTTTACTACGAAAGTGTGAACATCAGTTTTACTGATAACAGCGATCGAGTATTGTGCAAAGCTCGGAGCGCGTAAACAGTAAAAAAAATCCATTGAATTTTACATATCTTGGATGATAGGCAAATATGACACACCTTTTCAAGTAAATTTACATTGGAATGTAATAGTCAATTTGAATGTAATTTTCAATTTTCGGTAAGTAAATTTCAATTTGCAATTAGTAAATTTCAACTTCTAAAGCAGATTATTCACGGGATATTCGCTTGAATTTACACTCCAAAGTGTAAAATTGGCACTTTTTAAGATACACTTATTTCTACTTCTAATCAGTGGCGGTCATATTGCTTTTCCAAGAGGGGGGCCAATGACGTTCAGTAGGTACTGTAGAGAGACTGGGTGTGGTGGTTTGCCGCTAGTACAGTGAGGATGGAAATTGTACAAATGTTATGGTCGCTGTGGTTCTTACTGCTTGAAAATATCAACCTTTTCATTTCCGCATCTAATAACTAATTTAATCGCCAGATTTAGGTAACTAGATTTCGGAATCTCGACAAGCATTGACATCGTTCTGAGGACATTCCTTTGATATTTTTTTTAATTTATTAGCTGACTAAATGGTGCCAAAAATTAATCTGTATTGTATTATTGTAAGTCTTTAAGCAATGGAAAATTTAATAGCATAAGCAGGAACCAGTGGCGGATCCAGACTTTGCTGTTGGGGGGGCGGACATTTTTTTGATTTGACTATTTTGTTTGATCAAGTTCTGTGTGAATTTAGCTACATAGACTGAACTTAGCAAAAACGGGATCATATTGTTTTCATCTTATTATGGGTCATTCCATCAAGAATCGCCAAAGTTGTGACCTTACCATTTCCGATTCTTTTGAAAATGTTTGTTGTTGAAGAACTAGTGAAAAAAATAATTGAAATTTAAGTTTGTGTTTCTATCTCATTTTTTAACTAACAAAAACAACAACAATCTTTAAAATAAGCCCTACTTTATTATTCAAGGATAAAAATTACCAGAGATATGAATTTTCAAAGAGGACTCGGACATCTTTTTTGGGAAATCTTTAACATACTATAACTAACAAAAAAAATGAGATAGAAACAAAAACCTGAAATCATATTTTTTTTCACTAATTCTTCGAGTACATAAATTTTCAAATGAATCGGCGATGATAAGTTCACACTTTTGGCGGTTCTTGATTAATGACCCTTTTTCTATAAAATAATTGAGAACCACTATAATGTTCTTCGATTTTTTTGACCCCAATCATATTGAGATCCCAAGTTAATTTTTTGATATTTTTTAAAAAACAGTATAACCTACAAAATATAAAAAAAAAACCGTTTTGAGATATTCAAGGATAAAGGACAAAATCATTATCCAAAAAATTTCAAGGATAATTTTTATTGCGACAACCTTTCCCTTTAAAATAAGCCATATTTTATTATTCAAAGAGGACTCGGACACCATTTTTGCGAAAACTTTAACATACTATAACTAACAAAAAAAATGAGATAGAAACAAAAAATTGAATTTCAATTATTTTTTTCACTAGTTCTTAAAGTACAAAAATTTTCAAAACAATCGGAGATGGTAAGGTCCCAAATTTCGTCATTCTTGGCCGTTCTTGATGGAATGACCCTATTACCTACGCAATATGTTGTCTCTTGTAGTCTTTTTATCATGGTGCGTTTACACTCACCCTTGAGGCGAGCCTCGAGGCGAGCCTCTACCGCCATCAGGTCATTGCAAACCGGGTTTCGTCGGCTGTGTGTTCTTTGCTGTGTTGAAAGCAATTTACACTCAACATGCCTTTGCGGCGCAATTTGCCTATAAGTGCGAAACGACAGAAATACGATGAGCTGCGAATTGAGTGGTACCACAGTCCATTGTATGTGTGTACACATATAAAGGGTTTTCCAATAAGGACTTGACAACTTTTTTTCAAAATAAAATGCAAACCATTTGAGATATTTCAAAAACTTTATTATCGGGTTGAAGTACAATCAAAACATTTATGAATGGAACTCGACTTCGTTCATATGGCCACCGCGGGCACGTTTGCAGCGGTCGATTCGTTGGACCCAATTTTCGATGACTCGGCCACACATTTCGGCCGAAATGGCTGCTATTTCGTGTTCAATGTTGGCTCTGAGCTCTTCCAACGTCGTCGGCTTGTTGGCATAGACCAACGACTTGACGTGGCCCCAAAGAAAAAAGTCCAGAGGCGTTAAATCGGACGAACGAGGCGGCCAATCGACTGGTCCATTTCTTGAGATAACACGCTCATCAAACTTACTCTTCAATAAATCGATTGTAACGTGTGCTGTGTGGCTTGTGGCACCGTCCTGTTGAAACCACATGTTGTCCAAGTCCATATCTTCCAATTCGGGCCAAAAATAATCGGTAATCATGGCGCGATAACGATTACCATTCACAGTAACGTGACGATCATTATCGTCGACGAAAAAATATGGCCCTATGACGCCGCCAGCATGCAAACCGCACCAAACAGTTATTTTTTGTGGATGAAGTGGTCTTTCATGAAGCACATGTGGATTTTCACCGGACCAATAACGCATATTTTGCTTATTGACGAACCCACTGAGCCAAAAATAAGCTTCGTCACTGAAGATGATTTTGCGATGAAATTGATCATCTTGGCGCATCTTTTCCAGAGCCCAATCGGAGAACGTACGTCGCTTCAAATGGTCCATCGGCTTCAATTCTTGAGTCAGCTTGATCTTGTATGGGTGTAAACCAAGATCCTTACGCAAAATTCGCCATAACGTGGTCTGGGCGATGCCCAACACTTGAGAACGCCGTGGAATTGACTGATTTGGATCATTTGCTACGGACGTTTCAACGGCAGCGATATTTTCGACACTTCGACCAACCCGTTGTCTCACTGGCACGGCAACATCACACAACGAATATGTAGACTCAAATTTTTGCACTAAACTTGTTACTGCCTGTCTACTAGGGCGAGAATTACGACCGAAAATCGGAGTTAACGCTCTTAAAGTAGCGGTCACCGACTCCGAATTTCTGTAGTAAATTTTTATAATTTGCAGACGTTGTTCCTTCGTGTACTTTACCATGATAAAAATGTTAAGTTTACTGAATAAATTGACAGTGACAGTTCGATGATTAGTGAAAGGGTGCGTTCACAAATTGAATTCAAAGTTGTCAAGTCCCTATTGGAAAACCCTTTAGAAGCGTGCGTCGGAGAAAAAGTTAAAGAATGTTAGACTCTTGCGACTGTACGAGCCATCTGATTGGTTGATTTTATGCTGGGGATAGAGGCGCGCCTCAAACATTGAGTGTATGGTAAATCCACCATCATGGTTCTGTTCTGTGCTTTGCATTGCACCGCAGAATTACAGTAAATGCTAATTACAGTCCACATTGCAGTGGAGTAAAAAAAATCGGAGAACGGTTGAAGTATGTATGTTTAGAAAATTCGGAAGTGCTCTTGGGGGGGGGGGGGGCGGCCGCCCCCCCCCCTGTATCCGCCAATGGCAGGAACTAAGAAATAAAATTATTTGATTCCAAGGCGTGGCGAATAAAATTTCAAGGCTGTTCGCTTTCAGTAGAATTCGATCTCATTTTCGACAAAATATCAATCTAAAATATTTTGATAGTTTTATCAAAATCTCGTAATTTCGTCAATTCTGTTCTATATTTAATCAATGTAAACCAGCAGTTTTTAAGACCACTAGAAAAGTACTGTATTCAATTTTTAATAGTTTAACTTTCATACATATTTGATGAAACCGAAGATTTGGCATTGAACTCCGAAGCCTGTATCGTTAAATCCAAAGCGATCAGGCCGACTACGAAAAAATGATCACCTCAGTTATTAAGTTATCCTACAATACTTAAAATCTACGAAAAGCATATTTTTCATCAATGTACATATTCATACATATTCAATTAATTTCCTTATTGAGTTTAGATAACTGCCACCATATCCTTACCTAGCCTACTCTACTTATTCAAAACTTAAAAAAAATCCCAACAATTCTCTAATACTATTTTAAATTATAATAACTTCACGTGGAGTCTCTTATAGCTGATTTACATCGCAAGAGTTTGGCAAGTAGATTTTGAAAACTCGAAAAGCGTGTACAACGCTCTGAAACATTTGTTTGATCATGACTATGATGTTAAATATTTTAATTTACTTTGTAAGATTCTTAAAGATTTTTTAAAGCTTGCATTACTATCAAGTAATTTCAAATATTTTAATGTTTTGTACAGGTAATTGTGATGAATGAAAGACAATTTCAGGGCTGTACACTAGGGTGGCTATTAATTGTATGGTGAATCTGTCTCCAAAGATTTCTTTCGCGATTCCACCCCCTGCAATGGTCCTAATTATTGTAAAAACATGTTTTAAATTTTATCCCGATCAGATAAAAATAAAAATTTTTCCGAAAAAAATTTTCCTACCCTACTGTTCAGGTTGCTTTGATTAGCCTTTGAACTACCCTTTTAACACACTTAGATTTCAAATTCATTCAAATTTGGGAATTTAATAGAATTTTACCGACATCTTGAGAATGCTCCAAATCGAGTTTTAAATCTTTGGATGTTAATCAGTATTCAAAAAATTAATATGTGGAGTAGTAGTAGTTACTGAAAATACTCTTAATTATCTCATAGCTAAGTTAGAACACAAGATTTCAAACTGGATTTGCAGAAATCTAGTGATTTCGACAAAACTATTAAGATATACTAGATTAACTATACATATGAATAAATTTGAAATCTACTCCGGGAATAGTTTTTGTTAAAATAAAGGTGCTACCTGTGCCAAATCAATGCAGCCGTTCCAATAGGATCGTGTTCGCACTCTATCCAAATCTTAAATACCTTAAATTCAGTATTGGGCACTTACAGGGTGGGCCAAATACAACTTTCTTTTTAAAAATGCAATAAAATGAACAAAATTAAATTTTTTTCCATGTATTATGGCTTTATTAGTAAGAGTAAACATTCCCATTAATGATGGAACACAACTTCGTTCAAGTGGCTGCCTCGGCTGGCTGCGCAGTAGCGCATTCTGTCACTCCAATTTTCCAAGACCTTGTTGATGGTTTCGAGTTGTAGCTCACGGATTGCTTGGATGATATTGGCCTTAAGTGCTTGAATCGTTTCTGGATTGTTGGCATAACATCGGTCCTTCACGGTTCTCCACAAAAAAAATCCAAAGGGGTCAATTCGCAGCTCCGAGGCGGCCAATTGACATCGCCAAGACGGCTGATAACACGTTTTGGGAATTTAGTGCGTAAAAGATCGATTGTGGCATGGGCTGTGTGGCATGGCGTGCCATCCTGCATGAACCAGAGGTCGTCTTGAAAACCATGTCTTCAATTTCAGTAAAAAAAAAGTCGGATAACATGGCTCTGTAACGTTCACCGTTGACCGAAACGTTGTTCCCAGCCTCATTTTCGAAAAATGGTCTAATGATGCCACCACTCCACAATCCGCACCAAACTGTCACTCTCTGTGGATGCATTGGCTTCTCGACAATAACGTACGGGTTTTCCGAGCCCCAGATGCGGCAATTTTGTTTGTTAACGTAGCCGCCGAGATGAAAATGCGCCTCCTCAGAAAGGATGATTTTTCGCCCAAAATCGTTGTCCAATTCAAGCTGCTCTAAGGCCCAAATTGCGAAGCGAAAACAAAGCGGATGGTCGTGCGCCTTTAATTGCTGAGTCAATTGGACCTTGTAAGCGAATAATCCGAGATCTTTGTGCAGAGTTCTCCTCAGGCTAGTGCGTGAAATGTTGAGCTGTTGAGATCGACGGCGAGTTGATGTTCGTGGAGTGAGTCTCACACTCTCGTCTACAGCAGCCACATTCTTGTCTGTGCGCACCGTACGACGACGGGGGCCATGAGTGTTGTCCACTAGCATGCCAGTCTCACGAATTTTTTGCACAAACTTGCGTACAGCAGGCGCGGTGGGTGCTTCATTTCGGCCAAAACTTCTTTTCAAAAAACGCACTGTTTGAGCTACACAGCACTCACTTTGGAAATAAGTTTTCAATATTTCCCATCATTGTTCAAGCGTAAAGCGGCTCATTTCGTTCCGCGGAGGTATGATACTGACTTTCTGTCAAGATTTCGAACGGGAAACAGCTTACAGTGTCAAAATAACCTATGATTTAAAAAGAAACCACTAGATGGCCCACCCTGTACATACCTCCTTATCAGAAGGGTTTGTTTTGTTAAATCAAATTGATTGAAGTATATTTATATTCGAAATTTAATTACATTTGCATTGAAATATTTTAAATTAGTAGTCTTATTTTCTATTAGAAGACAAGAGAAGGATTAAAGAAAGACATTAGGGGAAATCAGATTTACTTACATAGTGGACACAATACGAGTATACTTTAATAAGTGTATCTAATAGTCTAATAAAATTTTCATTTTAAGCAGGTGAGATAACATAAATCAACGTTGGTTGACAAATTTTTTAGGGTGGGGCCATGGCCCCTATGGCTTCCACTCTATGACCGCCACTGCTTCGAATATTACTTCTTACTTGCTTACGCTTAATAAAAACCTTGGCTGTAGGTAGGAATCGAACACGCGATCAATTCTGGTTTTGCTACGTAGGTTTGGCGCGCGCCACCAAAGTCGTTTCATTTTCATTTCAGTAGAAAACAAAATCAAACGAAGCGTCCAACTTCGTGGTTTCATATATTACATGTTTTTCGTCGTAAAATTCAAATACATAAATATAATTACACGAAAAAGAACGTAATTTTCAATTCATATATAAATATAGTTAATTTTACACTAAATGTTGCGTAATTTTGCAAGCCTTTTCATGTAAATTGTACGGCTCAGTTGAAAAGTACATGAATACCAGTAATTTCGAGTAAAAGTGATTGAAATGTATATTTTTATTTGAAAAAATGAAATATACTGGAAATTTCAAGTAAAAATTGGATTGAAAATTCAATTTTTTAAAAACAGTGTAGTATATAACTTCGACACATTGTCAGGTGTAGTTGGAATCGACATAATAAAGCAGCTTGTGTTTTTACATCAAATTCTGGTTAATTCCTAGTTTGCAACCGTGTACTGGTTGATTGAAACAAAAAAGGCTTGGGTAAATTAAGGCAACCTTATTTTTAGTTATAAGATAAGCTGTGATGACTGTGATACCAGATTCTGATTACGTCAACAATACTAATGTTCGTAAACGTGGTTGTGAAAACTATAATTACGGTCATAAGAACGAATAATGTGTTTGTCTCGAACAAGGGACAGGCTGAGAAAACTTATGATTTATGATTCTTGTAAAATGATCATAAAGTTTTAATAACTATAAAATTATCCTATTACATAAGCTCACTTTGAAATTGGCTTCACCTCATATAACAAAACAAATAAATTTCAATTTGTCTTTGTTTCTGAGGTGTAGTGATAAGAATCTTCAGCAATCAGGTCAAATAGTGGTTCGAGTCTTATACTCTAAGTTCGAATCTTATACTCTAAGTTCGAATCCCAGCTTGGATCATCGAAAATTTGTAACTAAAAAAAAAATAAGCCAAACACTTGAGCTCTTAAAACTTCGAAAAATGTCTACTTAAATTTGAACTTATTATATTATAATATTATTAATATATCACAGATTATAAAATACTTTTTCCGCAAATGTGACCTTTCATGAAGGAGATGATGACAGAAATATGATTTTGACTTAGTGAATTTATTTTAAAAAAATTATAATCATCCAAACAAATATGACTGATGCCGGAAAACAACAAAAAACTTCTTAAAATTTGCTTCTATGGTAGCTTCTCAACATGAAAAAATTCCATTCTCAAATGCGTCTTAACAATTTTAAAATTCAGGTTCACTATAAAATTGTTTTTCTGGCTTCCATAAGTTGCTGCTTCAAATCGAAATCGACGAACGAAAAATGTTCGCGCATCTTCACGAAGTTAATTATCTCAAAGACGATTCAAGATCAAGGTTAATTTTTATACAATTCTTCAAAGAATTGTATAAAAATTTAACTTGATCTTGAACCGTCTTTGTGATAATTAAGTTCATGAAGATGCGCGAACATTTTTGGTCCGTCGATTTCGATTTGAAGCAGCAACTTATGGAAGTGAAGAATATTTTAATAAGTGAGCACGTTGGCACGTCTCACCATGCTGTCAAAAATTTGATTAAAACCATTTGACGAGCAGTTCCGTCAAATATTTTCTGTCTAAATAGCGCAAAAAACAAATAATGTGGCAAACAAAAATTTTACGATTACACTATCTGACTGCATTTGCCAGCCAGAATAGTCAAATATTTGACATAGTGGCATACAAGCTTAAGTGATCGCTAGCTTAAATTTGTTTAAGTTGTGTAATTGATTCGATAGTTAACTGGATAGCCACCAAAGTGCCTCACAATATCCAATCCCTGAGAAGTTGCAACAACAGAACAAATTAGAAGAATGTCTCGAGGCTTTAGGACAACAAAAAACCTCGGAGTTGGAAAAGTGTTTCAGTGCACACGCAAGGCACTCTCCCAGGCTCCATTGAGACGCGAAAAGTCCATAGAATTTTCCATTAGTCGGCGAGATTTTCCATACAATGCCGGCAAAAGCCTATAATTCACATCGAAGTCTGAATTGCAAGTCTATCATTTCACTTCAGGGCGGTAATAGGTAATAATCTAGTGATGGACTGCTGGCAGGTTTAATGGTAGCCAGCTCCGATCGTAGCGTTAAGTGTAAAGCAGAACAAGGTTCCATAAAACACGCAAAACCATTTTTCAAGTATAATTGTTCACGCTTTATGATTACAAGCTTACAACCACCACGCACCACACCTCACCAACAGAGCGATTAACATTTTTAATTTCTTCTCTTATCTCATTTCAGAGTCCATTAAATGATCAACAACAACAGATAAACTAATCCAAAACTAAACTTTTACGTAAAACAAATCACCAATCATATCGTGGCATCTTTTAGTAAAATTGTCGCAATTCGAATCGATTTCATTTCGTTTCTTTTAAATTTAACCAAAAACCAATTAAAAAGCCATCACCATTTCGTCGATTGCGATTAAACGAAGGCCGACGCTGCCGCAAACGCCAGCGAGTGCCCCACAGGTATTGTCACCAAAGCGACAGTGCCCGACCGTAACGCAATTTACAGCGGCCGCAGCAGCAGCGGTAGCCTTATCTCAAGTAGCCGTTCAACCACAAATCGCTTTACATCATCAATTGCATCAACAACAACAACAACATCCCGGACAACTTCTAGCAACAGTTTCGACGACACCGACTATTGTCCAGAGCAGTACAATTGCAACGAACTTAGGAACACTTGCCCAACAACAGCAACAACAACTTGTTTCGGCAACTGCAATCAATACCAACAATTGCGCGAATCTCAACAATAATAACAATATCAACAACAATACTAAAACAATGGAGAATCAAATGACGCTGGCACCACTTGGACTATCACAGAGCATGGATTCGGTGAATACGGCAAGCAATGAGGAAGAGGTAAGTGCCATTGGTTTAAAGTGAAATTTATTAGTTCAATTGAAAGGTAGAGCATAACGGCATATCATGGTTTAAACGCAATATTCACCAGGAACATCACGACCTCTGGTGTTTTGCTCGAACAGCAAAGTTCGCTATATGTATAATCAACGAACTACTGACTTCATTTCTCGTTGTAGAGCACCAGAAGCATCGCCAGTGAATCACTAACGATTCACCTTAATGAAGTATTTGTTCACGGCTGTCTCTCCTCGTATTGCGACCGTTTTTCCTTTAATGCTCGGCTTAAACCCATTAATTGTAGTCGGTAGCAATCTCCCGTGATGGTTTCGTTGGGTTTGCTTCCAATCCTTCCAAGCCTTCAATCTTTTTTGGTGCGTCAGAGCGTTCTTCATCTTCAAAATCAAAATCATTATTTTTAAAGCGCCGAAACCAATCTCTGCATGTTGTTTCCGATAGAGCATGGTGGCCGTAAGTCTCCACAAAAATTCTACGTGCTTGAGATGCATTTTTTGAAAAAAGTAATGTTAAAAGAATCCAAGCAAATACTCTTTTTTTTGAACAAAACTCGATATGCTTAACGCTATAAAAAATATGTTGTTTACACTTCGGCGGAATAACGTATACTGCCATGCTAAGCCTAATGATGAATATGATGATAAAGTTGGCTGCAGTATTACCCGATGCAAAAAAAAGTTAAGATAGCACCATCTGTCGGGAAACGGCTGGAACTTATTCAAGTCCCTAATACATAATTAACTTCAATTTTCACTCACAACAAAAATCGAAAAGAATTTGAATTCCCGAAACCGTAGTCTGGATTTGGTCCTGGTAGGACACGTTTTATTGCAGCGTACATTTAGTGAGAAAGCTACCGTCTCCATATCATCGGTCATCTCCATCTCCAGAGCTTCTGTTACAACGATGCAATATTCGAACTTAAATCCCACTGTAAATAAAAAAAAATTGTTTTTCATTTTCTTGTCATCTTAAGACTTTAATTTGGTTTTTTTCCTCAATCCGTCCGCATCGTTTCCTGAATCGTTCTATGTAGTGGCTCCTTAACTTTCACAAGTTCATAGAAACAATCTTTACCCTCTTATTCCTCTTCGGCCTTTGTGGCCCTGAAACTCAATTCCAATGGCCTTAGATAAGCTTTCCCACTTTGCAAAGTACCCTCAAGAGGCTGCTTATCCTGTGAGTAATTTTCTGAAAATGACGTTAGCCCAGGTATTCGAAAATCCCATCGTTCGTCCTGCCATGGCGGCCGGAAAAGCCACACCACGGAAAAAAAAACTTTTAAATCAGAGTGAAAACTAACCTAATGCATTGAGTTACGGTATATTCTTCCGTGTTCTCCTTGCACCAGTGCAACCTACCACCCCTTCGAAAATGCTTCCAACCCCTTCAATGCTCGACGAAATCCTCCACGAAAGAATTTCGAAGGACGCTGATGTTCTATGCGCTTCTTGTACGTCGTCCTTTTTGATGCAGTTTATCAAGTTGAAAGCCATGAGAGCAGGCAACCGTATTCAGTGCAGTCAAGCCCCCCCGCCCAAACTAAATAAAAACAGGATAAACTTTTTAAATTGGCATATCCGTCAGAAGTCCCAGAAAAAATATAGGCAACAAAAACAACCCCAACGTCCTATTGCTCCTCCACTCCGTTCACTTCCGCTAACCCCGAAAAGGAAAAGAGCTTCTTTCAATTTTGAATAGCTCGCCCCATTATCAGTCGAGCTAGGGGCCGGGGTGGTTTGAGCATTAGGAAAATTGTTGCCGCGAAATAATTGATAAGGTTCCTCTGTGCCCACAATTTGCGTCTATTAAGAAAAACGCCGAAAAACTTGAACCTATTGTCTCTGTAGTGCGGTTCGGGTGAAGGCCGGGGTTGCCAAACCCTATTCGAAACGTAAAGGACGAATTGTCTTGCTATTAGCTCGCATGATCCTCCATAGTGGCTATGTATAATAAATTTGACGAAGGTTCCTGGTTTTTGTCATGAACGATATATCGAACCCCGATTGTTTGTCTCGGTCCTGGTCAAGAGGTGGGTTTCCCTCGTTTATGGCAGATAGTACTCAAAAGGGGGTGGCGTTGGGGGACGGGGCAAGTGCTCCTGACTGACACCGGTCAGTATTGAAAACGACGAAAACAATTAAAATTTTAAAGAGACCGAACATTAGTAAGGGGTTAATAGAAAGCGTCCAAATGGGCCAAGGGTTGTTTTCAAATGAAAGTCCCTTCGCGGACAGCTGAAAGTAACACCGGACAACAGTTCAACGAAACAAAGACAACACCACGAATACAACAGACGGACCGGATATTCCATTACAGGATAATGGACAGGTGATATCATCGGGAAGGTATCGTTTTCGTACCACCTCTAATGACCTCCTCAGTCGTTCCATTCGAAGGTACTTTTATGGGTGCGCGCGTGAGGCTTTTCCCTGAAGTCGTCACGACTTTTCTTTATAACATTTTCGGAATGGGGGCGACAAAGTTCGTCTGGCTGGACAGGACGACATACCCAGACAGGATTGGCCCGACAAGGGAGTCTAATGCGTGCACACGCAATCGATTTGAACGGTAAGGGGGTAGTACGACATTATTGCGATGCAATCGATAAAACATCTGATAACGGAACGGTATTAAGCCGATGGAAGGTGGTAAGGCTGTTGTGTCATTACGACCCATGAGAATTTATCGGGGAACCATCAACCACTAGCCATTAGCAGTCATAACCATGTTCGGTTTTATGGCACCATAACATGGCAGATGTACGGGAAGAGTTTGTATTTGATGGCTTTTTCACGTTTTTGTTTTAAGGACACTAACGTCTTTTTTTCCCTTTACGGGAATGAATTTATTTCTGTAGGGATCAGTACTATGCGCTAGAGGAATGCAACGACCGCAATAACATTTCACTTGGCCGGAACAATTTATTTTCGAGTTATATACGATTTTGATGCACGGAATGATGGATAGTTGGGGTGGTTAGTCATGGATAGCATTAATCGTTGGATTTGATGAGATGATGGTGACTTACAACCGGGTTCCTGGCATTGGTTTTCAATTACTCGTAAGTAAAGTAGACGATTGGTGTAGCCAGAGGTGTGATAGGTCACGTACCTTTAGCCCATAACTTTAGGAGGCTCTTCACCATCATAGTTTATTTTATTATTTTTTATTAATAAAGTATTTTGATCTTGTTTATAATTAAAAGGAAAAATTAAATTTGCCGCTCAGAAGGTTTTTAGTTTTTTTTTTATGAAGTCCGACTGTCCGACGTAAACGCCGATCGCAAGCTTGTTTCACCGTCATAACTCAAGAATCCGTAAAGTGGAATTGTAGTGAACGCGTCGCGCGTACGTTAAGCGATGCGACGCGATGACAGCTGATTAGAATGCATATTAGTGAGTGCAGCCCGTTACAGTGATATCGGATCGCTCCAATCGCGTCGCTTTGATAGTCTACTTTCTAATTGCATTGCGTGACGTATATCGAATTTTTTACAACAATAACATACTAATACTAATAAATATTGTAATATTAATACCTATACAATAAAAAAAATTTGCCAACAGTCTGGGCGCACCTCTTTCATTTTATGGGTAGAAGTCCGAATCGTGTTTAATGCTGAGATGCGGTGTAGGTTACTATGAGACTGACAACCTAAGGAATAACCAGGAGGCTATTTGAAACTTTCCCCCAGGAGGTTTAATAGGGACTCCAAATTTCAATATACCTAAGAAATATATCAGAATTCGTGAATATACACAACCACTTTACATCCCCTTAGGGGTTGAATATCGAAAAATTTTGAAGATCGTTTCTAGGCTCTTATATAAATAGCCCGCAGAAGTACTCGACATGTCTAAGAGTTTTAACGAAATTCGTGAAAATGTGGATTCACGGAAATTTTTTTTTATTCAACCTCTGAACGCCAATAAAAATTTGAACATTTTTTTGCTTTAATTACTCTAATAGCACATCTACATATACCTACTAAGTTTCAACTTTCTAGCATAAGCCGTTTCTGAGATATAAAAAACCACCCCTCACCCCCCTACCTTGCTAACCCTAACAACAATTTTATTTTTCTAGGATGTATCTATAGTGGCTCTATATAATCGTTTTTTAGCTTTCTATGCATTACGGTTTTCGAGAAATAAAAATCAGAATGTTTTCCTTTCTAACCGCTTTCACCATCACCCCCAACACCCACACCCCTATTAGAGGTCTACCCACCCCAACTCCTGTAAAATTTTGAAGATCATATCTGATACGGTTTCTGAGATATAAAAATTTCATTTTTTGAGAAATTGCTGTCCCCGCACTTTCGTGCTCCACCTCCCCCCTCAAAAAATTTACGTTCAGTAGACTCCTCTTATGATCCCATATACAGAAACTAAATGTTATCTTCCTGGTGTAATTGGTTCGGAAGATATTGTAATCCAAAGTTTTTCACACTCCAACCATTTTTTTGCAAATGAGTCCACTATCATAGTACTACATAAGTTCCAAGTGTGAGCCTCGTAGCATTAGTAGTTCCTGAGATTTAGAAACCAAAATTTTTCCTCAAAACGCTTCCCTCTCCTTCCACCCCACACCTCCACCCCTTCAAAAGATATCAGTCGTAGTGATTCACCCAATCTACCCACCATAAAAAGTTCATGTTAATATCTCAACGGGTTTGGGAGCTACGCGCCTTCAAACGATTTTGCGTACGGTGTACGGCGTCTACGGCAGACAGACGGACATTTTTTTTTGTTTTTTTGGGGTTTACTAGTCCTAAAACGTGAAAATACAAAATTCCAGGGTATCAAATTTTTTTGAAATTTTAGATCGATCACAATACTTTATTATTAAAAAATAATAAAGTAATACATGAAATACGTTTGCAGCCTATGAACAAAATATTTTAGTATTTGATAGCATTATTTGGCAGTTGTAGGAAGCAATTCACCGCGCTCTCTATAACTGGTATCGCGATATAGTGCACGCGATGCGATTTCGAGCAATGCGTAAGACGCGCGCATCACTTTGTCTGTAATTCCACCGTTAAAGATATGAAATTAAAGTGTTTGCAGTAATTAGAGTGGATGGTCTCCTATTGTGGAGGATGCTGTAAAGAAGATGAAGGCGGCAATGAGAAAACTAAAATATTAAGTAACAAATCGAAAACACATTGTTTTAGGGTAGGGAAGGGTTTGTTGGTAAACACTTTATATTTTCATATCTCAGAAACGGTTTACGATTGGAATTGGAATATTGTACATACAACGACGTATACTAGAGGCACACTTAGGAACTAAATTTTAAGGGGTTTATTCTCATTGGAGTGAGGATTGAATAAATGTATCACGCGCTTCATACCTCAAAAACTCTTTAATATCAATTCGGAAATTTTGCTGTAGATACACTGGGTTAACTCCTTTAATTTTGCTAGAGGGGAAAGAATGAAAAGATCTTGTAATTTTTATATCTCAAAAACGGCTAACGGCGGGTTTTTAAAATTTAATTAAAATATACGTTAACAACGTCCTTTTTGGAGAAAAAATTAAATAATGCCGCTGTTTCTTTTAAAAATTGAATGAAATATATGGATGTTCATTTAAGCCCTTAGAACCCATTTTCACTTATTTGTCGGATTTTACGTTATACATACGTTACGTTATACATTACATACACCTGGTTAGTTCAAAAAAATCGATTTTTCGAAAAGGTCCTTATTCGAAAGTACCATCCTTTAAGTGTCTGCCCTTAAAAATTTCATAAAGAAGTAATGGTGAAGTTATAGCGTTTTGTAACCGACCTGGTGAGGAACGACTAATGGTTGCCGCGTAGGTATACGCAGCCTTTGTCACCTGTTGGACTATGAGCTTTTTTTTAATTTCGGGTATTTATGACCTTCTGTATAGCAGGGACATGTTTTGAAAAGTTGGTGAGGTTCAGGTATACGCGTTCCACAGTTGAAATTCACAGAACCGTATTGCAGTGTAAACTGTACTCTACACTTTAAACGCGTTTTTCTCGAAACAGCGTTTTCAAAATCGGTACCAGGATTATCTCCGCGACTACTGGACCGATCGGAACCTAGTTTTGCACAATTGTGTTTAATACGATACTCTAACGTTTCCCGAGCCATTTTTTCGATATCTTGCATAGTTTTTTTTATCATACTTACTAAACAATTTTGAGGCGAGAAATTGCGTTTTTAATTCAGGAGGCTGCCATGATCCGACAAAATTGAATTTTGAAATTCCGGCTCGGTAAACTTTGGTACTATGTATTTACTTTCAGAAAAAAAAATTTATTTTTCGATAGAAAATGACGGAGGAAAGTCTGGTACCGAAATCGCTCTAAACAAAACACGTACCAGCAAAACGACTGTAACTTTTTTACCGTTTGAAATTTTCCAACGAAATTTTCACATAATATAGACAAAATGTAATATTTTAAAAGATATATAATGGTTGTTCAATTAAATTCAGTTTTATGCACGAAAAAAATTCTTAAAGATAGCCGTAGTTTTAGCCATCCCAGGTGTATGTAACTCCTTAAGCCCGCAAGGTGATGAAAAGGGATTGAATTTGTCTTTAGGATTTTCTTAATATCTCCTAGGACACTTTTTCACTTCTACATGCTACTTATAAAATCGACTAAAAGTAAATTATGTAAATCAAAGTAGTATTTTCTTTTACGAGCTACTTAAAGCCTTAAAAGAAATTTCGGAATTTTTTTATATTCGACCCCCAAAGGGATAAAAAAAGGTTCAACCCCTAGGCCGGATAAAATATCAAACTAGTTTTTACTTACTTACTTTACCGGCTATTTAAATTTATACAACCGGCTCAAACGGAATTTTGTGAATTTTCAATATTCAACCCCGAATGGTTGGAAACGGGTTAAAAATGTCTTCATGAATATCTTAATATCTGCTTGACCCCATGAGTTATCAAATAGTTTTTCATCTCTGTAAACTAATTATTCAAACGTCTAACAGTGATGTCAGGAATTTTCTTTATTCAACCCCAAATGTGTGAGAAGGGGCTAAAAAAAATTTTTCACGAACATCTCAATATCTTTCAGGCCGGATTAGCTATCAAATTTGTTTACCTTTCAATGAACAAATTGTGGAAACCATAAAGAACTTTTTAGGTATATTTAACGAAATATCAAAATGGGTTTTTTCGTTAATTCAATCAAAAAATTGTTTTTTTTTAATTCAAATAAAAACGGGATTTTTCGTTATACATGCGCACACGCTTAAAATATAATTTTTTTTTATTTTCAACCCTAAAAAGGCGAATGTTTCTCTATGTCTTTCAGGCCCAAAAGAATTTTGTTTTTACAAAGGTATACACTACAAGATTCTTATTTCACAGTTTTAGGGACTGTACTTTAACAAACGTTTGGATTTAAGCAGAGAAAAATCACCAAGCTACCAGACCTATCTATAGTTGTACAATATGCCTCTTTTGAGTTGCATATACAACTGTAATGGAATAGCTTATTATAAGACAGGGTATTTCAAAAAAATTCACTTTTCCAGAGAAATTTGTTCAACTTGTTATACTCAAAAGGTTAGAATATATAGCAGCTAAATAGCATCTTCTCCTGTCAAATATTATGGCCAGAGATTTTAGAAGATTGCGTTGGCACCAACAAAGAACCATGAATCTTAATTGCTACAATCATATTCAATAGTGACATCAGCTGCAATCATTTCCTTCCATTCGCAAAAGCAAATTAAAATTTTCTAACTTGTCATTACGCTTCTAATTAGGGATTCCATTAGGCTGGCATACGCTCGGTATTACCTGTATCGCAGATTCCATACATGTTGCATACTAAGCTACATTCAAATTGAGCAGTCTTTTCTCGACTGAGGTGCAATCAATCTAATAATGTCCAGCGGCCAACAGGAAGGTAATGTTATTACCTGTGAGAATCCGGTATTGCTCGGTAGAATGGTACTCCTCGATTACCGGCATGCATGTTCCATACGTGATACTGTAGATGTGGCCTGGACCTGGCGCTTTTGTGTGTAGATGGTAATCTTTTGTTGTTTTGTTACGCAACAGTGAAACTGACGGACAGGTGAATTGAGATGGTCTGTCGGGCTATGTGTCAGGTGGCCAATTTGAACAGGTGTAGAGCTACAAAACAAAAATGGCAGTTAAATTACTGTGAATTTATTGAAATGTTTGGTTTGTTGAAGGATATGTTTACAACTTAGGTGCAATAGTTAACTATGGGAAAATTACACCATAACTAACAATTCTCTGTATTCCAATTGAAATTCGGGTAAAATTGTGAAGACTAGCGGAGTTTCTGGACTGAACGTTGGTGGTACACTTACATTTTGTAAAATATTTTCGGTTTGATAACATACTTTTTACTTCCACGTGGCGTGTATGTCAGCTTCCAAAAATCTATGTCGTTATTTGTCAGAATTCAATCCAAAAAGCGTTGAAAGGGGTTTAAAAGGGTTGAAGAGGGTTGAATATGTCTTTTCGAAATTCGCCATAGCTATCCAACCCTGAAAGGAGTGAAAATGGGTTGAATACCTTTTAGCGAATGTTCTGTCAATTACAATACTGCATTGGTTCTTACTTCTACGGGTTGTGCTTATGTAAACGCTTTAAATATAACTTCGGTATTTTTCGATATTCAACCCTCAAGGAGTGTAAAAGGGGTTGAATATATTTTCACGAATTTCGTCATTATCTCCAAGGTCTTATGCGATATCTATTTTAACGGCGAAACAAAGTAGATGTTGCTTTTATACAGTAACACATCCTACACATATCCAACCTAAATCTAGCGATCGGATCAGAACTGGTTAAGGAACACAATCCATTCCTTCAATGTAATTAAAAAACCTTTTTCATGTCAAAATTCCTTATATTATATGAAGTGACTCATAATTATTTTTTTTTAATTATTGTGTCCAGACTGGTACGGTTGCAAGTTCAAATCCTGTCAGATGTAAATTAATTTTATCGCATCAACTTTGCAGCGATGTGAATATCACTATAGTGTTACAGAAACATAATCTGTTATTATTCGCTCAGAACATTTTACCAGTACTGATAGGTATCGTTTATAGTCATTGAGTAGGAACTCAAAATCAACTTCTCTAAATTACTGCAGCTAAGAAGGTCTTTACATTGTACTCAATCTGTAAAACTGAACTAGTACTTATTAGCTTAAATTTAGCTGAATCGATAGAACTAGAAGTGTGCCTCTACAGATCTGCAAGTTTTTGTACATGAAGGGAAAAATAGTCTCGTTAGAGCACCGATAGAGTGCCGATATAATACATTAGACTTCAGATATGAACTTGTTACGGGTGGTTTAAAACCGAAACAAAATGAAATACAAATTTATATTTTATAACTATTTTATTTGCTGTTGGCTTAAAATTTCGTTGAGGTTTTCCGCGTATTATACGTTGCCGCTTCGTTGCCGTTTAAAGTCCGACTGCCAGGTCCTTTGGCCGTTTGTCTTCACAACACCTTCGTTTGAGGGTGTGTGCATACAGTATCTTTTATCGCAGTGGCGCTGCAACAGAACTACCAATATGACCATTCTAATTTCCTTCAAAAGTGTGACGAATATTATAGGCATCGGAATTTCTGGGGTAGAATTTATTAATTAGCTACCAACACGCATAGCAAATAATTCATGCCTTTTAAATGATTCATAGGCTTTCTAATATCTTAAAGTAAAATCTGCTACTGTTTCAGGTGAAAGCATAAGATTCTTGTGGTTAATTCCGTTGGACTTCGCCATGCTATTGAAACAGCGTGCAGGTGTGAAATAAGCCTGCATCAAAACGCGACTAGCGAATCGCGAAAAAACTGAATTTTCTTTTTTGGATTGATTTAACCATCTGAAACCGCTATCATAAGACTTAAGTTTTCGCTGTGCATCGTAGCTTCACCATTGAACCGCACTAGCAGCACCGAAATTCGAAATTCAATCAAAACCGATTGGCATCGCTCCTTAGATGCATCACTTCCATTAATTTCTTGTAACATAACAGCTTCCACAAAACGACTTTATTGCCTTATCACGAATTCATTTTGTAAAAGGCTTTCGGTCTATGCGCCTCATCCTACCAAAGGGAAAGCAAGTTTTCGACCAGCCTTATAGGCAAAAAATAAAAATAAAAATCGTGTCCTGGAACTGGATAGTCCACTCCAAAGAGCAGATTGTGGAAAATTATTTCGGTCACACGTAAAATATTCATCAATCAAAGTGCGCCTGCAAAGTGTGGTGCAACCCTGTGTCCTCCATTATCCATATCCCGGTCAGAGGTAGGACACGGTGCAGGTGTGTTGCTTGGTCCTTTCGCTTGGGGCGCTGGAGTTGAGCATAGTGGCGATTGGCCTGAATATCGGGAACGAAAAGGAGCTAGAGGTGAACTAGTGGCTCACATGATGCATCAGTCAGGAGCGGAAAAATTTCAAATTGAAAAATGACGAAAAGCAAAATGCTTTTAGCAAAACATTCGAGCACCTGCTATACCCCTACCTGCTACTTTGCCATATCACCTTGCCAGCTGATGGAGGCGGCTTAATGGATACGAGACATTTTCCGGACATGGTTGCATGACATTTTGAAGGATACCCCGTTCGAGTAATAATGCGACGACTCTGACGGTCGGCTTCGAAACTAATCAAATTAGGGGATGCGGTGAGATAGTGAACTAACAAAAAAAAAACCTCCGCCGAATAAGACCATCAAGCGTCGATGTATGCTTTTAAAATTCAATTCGAAGGACTTCTCCGATCCGCGACCGCCTTCATATCACGATACCAAGGCCCGGCATAAAATCGTTCCGAAGTCCATTTCATCGTGCCAAAACGATTTTCATTTTTAATGCCACCACCCGACCCTAGAGTTCGCTACTGTCTTCAGAAGTGGGATATGGCTGAACAAAACGAACGGTAAATTCGATGTGAATTTATTCTTCTTCATGGCCATTGGTTCTTTTTTTTTGGGGGGGGGGGGGGGGATTTTATCATTGCGCCAGGACTCCCCCGGGAGATATATAAAAACACGTCAGACTAAGACTAGATTTATCTATATCGTCGGTTCTGTAGGAAGATATTCCAGAAAGACGATCCATAGACACTTCACCCTATTCCTTGGCCCACCGCCATGTTTCTTTTATTGATAGAGAAACAGTTCCATGTTGACTTGTTCTGTAATTTCCGAAATGGTCTTAAAACTCCGTGTTTTTTTCGTATTTTGTAGTCGGATCAATAGACTTTAGTATGGTGAAAAAGGCCAGGACAAATTCAAGACGAACAAGACAAGTAGTTTTCTTACCCGAACGCCATCTATCCGTTGCAAGAAAAACGACGGTTTTAGAGGCAATTCAAGAGACCAATTACCACCCATACATGATCCTAGCATGGCTTACCTCTACGTGGCTGGAATATCTTCGGACTATTAACACTTTTCCTTGACGGTAAACCCATCTCCAGGTTGCCTTATTAAAGATTCACGTGGAAAAATTCAAGATGTGAGATGGCGTGGCCAAGAGGACTTTGTTCCAATTACTTTTATGCTCTCGATAATTGAACCGCACTAAGTGATGGCCTCGAAGCTGACACCTTTTTCCAGATAATGGCTTCTCCGGTTTTTGTTTTGTTAGACAGAAATGAGTTACGAGGTGGATCTAAAGAGATGACTTTATTCTTTCGGTAATGTGAAAAGACAAGGTCTATTCGTGTTCGGTCGCAATTGTGAAATGTGTACGCGGCTAGCATTAATTCGATTTCGGGCGAAATGAATATTGTGACGGAATTGAGCCTAATTTAGTAGTGTCCGAAGGTATTAGTGCAATGAGCTTACAAGAGGGTGGCCCTCTGTTTGTGAAAATTAGAAGTATCTCTTCCCTATTCAGGTTGCTCTAGTTTAAATATCTTAAAATTCTTTCGTTTGATTACCACGATAAGCTGGAAATAGTGATGCCACTTCAGGCACATTTATTGGTTTTTCATTTCTCTGGACATGTTGCTAATGTTGGCTATACTCCAGTCGCAAAACATAGTCTTCCTGATTCGTTTGTGCATGATTAATTGAAAATACACTGCTACTACTACTTTACACCCTACTTTATTATTTTTCGGGAGCCGCAAAAATGGAAAAAAAATCACCTTTTCCTCGCTCACTTAACGTCAAACCAATTTCGTTTGTCGCGTAATAAATCTACAACAATTCTGACTCATTAATTTTATCTGATCTTAGACACTCGTTAAAATAATAACCCAAACGTATCAAAAAGTTTTCGTCTTTGCGTACGGTATAGCGATCGTTTTCGATCATTAATGCACACGAACCGTGACTAACTTCATACTGACGCGTTGTTGTTATTTTCGAGACCGTTACAAACATGGCCGCCCGAGCGTGTAGCCATTTGCCATACAGTTTTGACAGAAATTACGCTCGTAATGGATGATGGTGATTTTCTGAACTAGGCTTTAAATTGTATGAGTTTTGAAAAATTTGGAAGATCACATCATATCGAGACAATTATTTACGTCACCATTTTCTTTTCTAATGTCAAGAGAGACTTAACGTTGACTTTGTCTTTTTTTTCGTTCAGGCGGCCATTGTTTTATGCGATTGTTGTCGCTTGAGGTTTTTTTTCCGCGAACTCCTCACTTTTTATTGTTTAATTTCAATGTACTTTTTTTTTTTACTATACTGGGTATAAAACTATAGATAATTACAGTCGCAAGTAACATGCCATATCACGATATACCATTGTAGAGGAAATAAAACAATTTTTAAAGTACGGCCAAGTTTTTTTTTGTGAGCTTACTCTGTGCAAAGATCAGTAGTTGAGGTGGCAGCACGCAATATGGCTATTGTTCTTAATCAGATTTGAGCCCATCGAAGCGTGATTCCTTTTCAAAAATTCGTCCACAACTCGTTTTTTTGTGAACGTTTGTCATGACGGTAGATTGGAGTTGTTTGAATTTTTTCAAATTATTTACAATGATATGGCACAGTATTACCATTTTTTTATGTACAGTATATATAAGTGGAGGCTTCGGTGGTACCACTTTCATGAATTCAAGAACTAGTCCAGCTAATTTTTTTTTTCCGTTTTTAGTGCAGACTATCATTACTACTGCACTTACTTCCCTATTGGAGATGACGTTTTTCAATTAGATTTAAATTGGATACCGCTAGCGAAAAAAAAATAGTTAAATTAGTTGGATTTGGTTCGAAGGTTTTTCAACTATGAAAAAGTTAGTACCACACTGCCCAAGGAACACGAAATAGTCACTATTACCACATTTATCGATTGGCGTGACTTGGAGTAATGACTTCTGACAGTCATAATTACGACGCTTGGACGACCCTTGAGCGACCACGTGGGAAAAATTTAGAAGTCGCCATGATGTCATATCATGTACCTGTATACAATAGGTTTGTATAACTCATAAGCGACGTCCTGTCGACGTTGTACATAAGTAATTGCTACCGCAAATTGCAACTTCCACTACGTCTTTCTGTAATTGACGTAGTGTGTAGAAAGTTTTAGATTAACTTAAAAGAATTGAAACATGTACTACGTTTACATGGAGGATTTAATCCGGATTCAATCCTCTAAAATCTCATATAATCGCAGATCGGATTGGAATGACGTCGACTTGATCCGAACAAACTTCTCGGCCTGGATCGAGTCGAAATCGGATCGAACTTCTCATGTAAACGCGGATCGAAAGATCGAAAGTTCGATCGTCGCAAATTTAATAATAATAAAAATTAATTTTCTATCATTTTCATAGTATTAGCACACAAAACAGCTAAATTTGAGATTTTTATGCACTGCACTTCGAACTTGTACGATTAAAGAAAAATTTCAGGTTATGTTACTTGTCATTTCGATCTTCCCATGATTCGATCTTTCGATCCGGTGTTGTCATACACAGTGCGATAAATAAATTTCGAGACTGATCATGGAAAACATCATTAAAAGAAAAAAATCTGAATATTTTTCATTTTTTTTATTCAAAATATTCTCCTCCAGTTTCAATACACTTGTTACAGCGATTCAACAGTGATTCAAATGCGTGTACTAGTTCATTTTGTGGAATTGTCTCTAGTGCTCGTGTTGAAGCTGTTTTGATGGTCGAAATGTCATTAAAAAAAACATCCTTTCAACTTCAATTTCAATTTTCGGAATAGGGAGAAATCGCATGGGGCCAAATCAGGTGAATACGGCGGATGATTCAACACACTTGATTCCGAGCCAAAAATTGGGGGGGTGACTCGGTGCATTATCGTGCAAAAACAACAGGTCTCTGGATCACGATATTCGGGTCGAATACGACGGATTCTGGCCATCACACGCTTCAACATTTTGAGATAAAATGCGCCAGTAATTGTTTGGCCAGTTGGAATGAATTCCCTGTGGACATTTTTTTTGCTATCGAAGAATGTAATGAGCATAGTTTTGATTTTTTATGGAACTTTTCAACATCGACAAAAAAGTTGTTTTGGGAGAACTGTCATAACTTTGCTATCAATCAACCGATTTAAATAAAATTGGTATTACCGGAAAGAGGAGTGTCACAGCTTTCAAACGCTGGTCTATCACATAGATGGTCCTACCAGTTACTTAGATATGGTTTGAGTCTCGGAACTTATATGTTGCACTGTGTATACGCGAATTCAAATTTGGATCTTTCGATCTTCCATGTAAACGTAGTAATGATTTCCTTAAGGGGGAACATCCGAGTAGAAAGCAGAAAAAATAGGTGAATTTTAGAAATTATTATTTCAAAAACTATTTGCTCGATTTTATCCAGGTTGGTTTTATTCGAAAGTATATATGTTGAGTTACGCTAGTCATTTTTTTTATAAATATATATTAACCGGAAGCGCTGATTTCATGGTCGGCGTAAAGAATGTCCGTCGCTCGCACGGTCTGCGGTTCCCAAGATTACATGCAATAGGTTGATCCAAAACAAAAATTTCAAAAAGATTCTAAAAATGTAAAGTATGATACTCTTCGCTATGTAGGGTTTTTTGAAAAAAAAAATTTTTTACGAAATGGCGGCCGATTGAACTTTATTTTCAGTTTTTAACCTCAATTATCGACCTTTCTGGCTTGATAAAAAAAAGTAAAAAAAAAAATCCTACGTAGCGAAGTAGAAAACCTATCCGAAAATATTGTGTGAAATTTTGGAAGCAATCGGTCAAGCCGTTTTGCGAAGATTTTGGTGACCGTCTTTGAAAAGTATGTTTCGAGATAATCGCGTTTGAATGACGCTCTATATAGAGAATTCACGAAGGGTCCATTTCGGTTAATTGCCCATAACTTTCACATTTATTGGAGTTTCAATATGAAATTTACACACAATGTTCTTAAGACTACAAACTTTTAGAAAAATAAATGTTTGATAAAAAAAAAATTTCTACTCGGATGTTCCCCCTTAAGTAAGTAAGGTTTAAGTATTTAATCTATTTTCTACTTCAAATTAACTATTTAATCGTTATAAAAAGTGTTTTTTTTTATATAGTGGAGCATTATACAAACAAATATTCCGCATTAAATGGCGTCTTCATACCGTACGACCTTACGTTAGTTGCTACTAATATGCAAATAATAACTGTAGGTTGAGTAAAGGTGCTCCTACACGAGCAATTTTTCAAGCAATTGATTGCCCGACGACTATTGCCAAAACTAGTGGAGCGATTAATGGAGCAATACTGGCAATATCATGCAAGTTGCGGCAATATTTCGGCTATGTGGCAATGTTTTCACAGATTGGTGGTATTGCTTGCCCTATAGTTGCTGTTTTTCCACTTCTGAGCAATTGTCCTCGTTCGGTGATTCAATTGTCAAGTTTTGTTTTGAGTTTTGCATTTATTTGTCAAGTTTCGTGTTCATTCAAAATTCAAATATTACAAATTTTTTTTTTATTTTCGATTTGTTTGTCAAGTTTGCTATCGTGTTGTTCATAGACTGAATTGGTCGTGTAAGCCCTTATTGTCGAATTGCTAGATATTGGTCAATATCGCTCATCACAATTCAGCAACGAGTTGATGAAAAGTTGATCCACATCGCCCGTTGCTATTGTTACTATTGTTTCTATTGTTGCTAACTGTTGCTTCATATTTTCGTGACGTCAAAATTGCCGAATATTGCTGCAAATTGAGCAATTTTAATCGCTCGTGTAAGAGCACCTTAATAGAAACTTCATATTAACTGATATGCGTGCAATATACGACTTATGACTTCGAAGTCCCAGTCAGTAATAATAACATCTGTTAAAACCGTTGTACGTCTAAGTCTGTTATCGAGTGTAAGTCTATAGGTGGATACTTTACATTATGTTTTGTAAATGTATTCTTATGGCCGCGCCGATTATCTTCAATTTCTTTAAGTCAAAAAATTCTTACTTGACTCGAATGCAGACGTATAGAATTTAAACAATTTTTCACTTTTCGGTAATATGTCGCTGTATGTTTAAATCTCTTTCTTTTAAGTTCTCTAGAGTCAGACATGTTTGACACTGCAAACTCAGTTATTGCGACTACAAAGTATTCAAATGCGTTTTGGCGACTTTATTGCAACTTTAAATACCGTCGATGACTTTAAAATCATATATCCAGTTACCATGGCGTCACTATTACTCGATATAGGACGAGAAAGTCAGGGGACGCATATACGTCGAATGTTAGTTAGTGTAAGTAACATACAAACTAAAGGTGGATTTCCATTGTCATCGCAATTCCGCGTCAAAACGTCGGACGCAACAATCAACTAATCAGATTTTAGTTTAAGGGACAGGATACGTCTGCGTCACAAGTCGCACATTCTTCACCTTTTTTCTGTGCCTCAAAATTTAATTGCTATGACTTTTTCGTCATTTCTAGTTTCGTTAATATTTTACTGCTTACCGTGCGTCTACACTGACAATTTATCTGGCAATGACAATGGCAATATTGCCATTGAGTTAAATGTGAAATCGCAATGAGTAAGCATTTGATTGCCAATCAATTTTCATTTGAGCGAATCAATTCGAAGTGTTAACATGTGAAGCAAAGCAATCATAACTTCGAAAACTATTGATTAATTCAATAGTTTTTCCTTTAGTACACTTATTTTCACTCATTTTGCGAACAAACCAAAAAACGTAAGTCTACCTGTTTACAAGCGACGCTAACTTCTGTCAAACGATTCGTTTTCTGGCAATATTATCCTTAAAATTGCCATGGCAATGCTGAGAGCATTATTGCCATATCCGTTTGGTGCGTCTAGACTGCCCATTTGTGTATGGCAATTATGCCGTTGCCATTGCCATTGCCAGATAAATTGTCAGTGTAGACGCAGGGTTAGTGTGAAAATACTGGCAATATTAGTGTCCCTGAAATTACTGTTTAATATTTTTATTGACCTTATCTAAGCCCTCCAGAGTATTAAACAATTAAAACATTCAACAATTATAAACTTTTTTATCTGTTTATATTTGACAGCACTGTGCGTTAGAGAAATTGCGTTGCAAATGAAAAACTCCAAACTGAAAAGCGTGCCAGAAAAATGTGCGTTCGACGCACAGACGCATAAAAGCGACGACAATGGAAATCCACCTTAAGAGTTGTAAAAAAAGTTGTTAAGACTTGAAAATGTTGCTAGTAATGACTACATACGAACTAATCGCCATTACGTCAATACTTCGTATTTACTACTGCTCGGAGTCTTCAGACTCTATAGTTGTAGAACAGACGTCGTGACGACTACGTCAATACTTTACTGAGACTTTATGCTGTTTGGGTAGGCCGGCAGCTGTCTATTTTTCCGAAGTAAAGTATTTTTATTCCTACTATAGTGGCTTGATTGTGATTGACAGAAATCTGTCAGGCCCAAAATCTATCGATTTAATTTACAAGTTAATGAAACAATACTACAGAAATCTTCTGATGAACTACTGGATTGTTCGAATTTTGTGTTAACCACATCAGTTGATAGAAGATAAAAGCCAGTTCATCTGTCCATTGTAATTAGTGAATCACTGAAAACTATTATCATCTCTCATGAAAAGGTAGAGGATTCATCTGCATATGTCATCAATCTCTTCTTGACCCTTCACATCGGATTTACATAGAGTTAAATTGGAGCCAAGTAACCAAGAGGATACCTCAAAACCGAATCATTTCCAAATGACTGGTTTAATAAGACGAACTAAGAAGTCTTTTCCACACTATGAACTGGACCTTCATGCCCACCCATCACCCTCTCACACAATCACATCGAAACACTTTCTGGAAATATGCAATTGACTAGTCTTTAACAGCCACCAACAAAATAATAAAGACCTCGATGAAGTTGATAACGACGTAGATTTTTTCGTTGCTGGGTATATTTTACGAGCCCTATTATGATATTAACAAAACCCGGTCCGCTTCATCCCGAACTCGTAATCCATTAAGAAACAAATTTGTTTCATATGTCGCAAGTCATTGTCATATTATTTAAGGATGAAAATAAATAATAAAAAGGACATCAGAAACATGCTGTGGCGCACTCCCAATAGTCCGTATCAAATGAAATCATAACGCGTTTGTTCAACTTTTTTCCTTCCTTCCTGTTTTTCTGTCTTGGCCTTTTCTGGCCAAAAGTACCTCAGATCCTGGCGCACACACATATGATTGTATCCTGAGATTTCCGAAAATTCCAAAGATGTTTTAGCTCCATAAAATTCTCCCCCAAAACCCCGCTTGCACAGCACACATGTCCATAATATTCACATGACCGATGATTTTTGTTGGGGGTGGTATCTTGTAGATATCTACGAATTGTTTCCCAGTAATTGGAGGAGTTGTCCTGAACGAACTGTGAGTTGATCGTTCATATCCTTCCCAGGATGGGTATTTTCATCGAAAAGAAAATCTGTAGTCTCTTCGGATGTTGGATGATGTTATGAAGATTTATCATGTCTTGTTCCGGAAGAATAGACAAGATTCATATGTACCGAGTGTATAGTCCGTGAAAACTTGATTTAATTAGAGCCGATTCCTCGAAGTATTGTCGGTTGTGCGGTGAAAATGGTCTACAGTTGATTTTGATGCAAGTCCTAATTGCTTCGTTTAATTTCAACTGCGGAAAATTCGACAAGGTTGGAAGTTAAGAAAAAAAAAATCTTTTGATGAAACATACATACTCGTACTTAAGAAATTCATCTTGAAAATAGTAAAAGCACTTAGGGTACCGGATAGAAATTTTCCACTACTACTTTTTAGATTTTCAAGTATGTAGTACGTTAGAAAAATATTTTCTGGGAATATATTTTATCGACCATGCTCTCAGATTTTCCAGCTTCGAGTATGTTCTTATTACGATGACTTTTCCAAATGGCAAAATAGATCGGAAAGCTGCCTTTGAGGACTCTGTCCTTGACAGATCTTGTTCAATTTTCTTTCATATTGGGAATTTTTTTTATTTTTGGTTGTAATTGGGTTGCCTAATACAAGAACATACTTATGTGTATGGCAGAAGTATTTGGGGTATTACTGACGTAAACAAGGACATCTTTGTCAATGCCATTAGCCGTCGTAGAACCTGCATCTATTTTACGTAGAAAAAAATTTGATAATGAAATTCAGTTCTGATGAGTTAAGGTGAAAAGAGGCTGGGGAAGAGTGGACAAAATTTTAGTATCCTGCTGACATTCCTCCAGCCGTGGAGGGTATTGAGAACAGAAAGTGCAAAGGATTACATGTACATATCGTTTGATTTGATGGTGTACCCGATTGGGAAGACGAAACTCAGAGACCCTAAAACAACGGACTGGAACTGCACCAGAGTACCCTGCAAAATTCTTTATCTACCTCGGTGAGGAAAATCAAGGATGTAAAATGATTCGAAGGGACAGATCTAATTGAGACATTTATAACTTCATATCAACTGACCTGGCCGGAAAAGGAGGCGTCGAGGAAGAAACCACTATGCTGGTGGACCTCTGAACTTACCAGATTACGGATCGAAAAACAGAGCCAGGCACACTGCCACTATAGAGGTACAGAGGGAATACAATACAGTACAAACGTCAGGGTTGGAGAATGTACTGTGGGTAGCTCCAAGATGTATATGTAGCCGCAAGGTTATAGAAGATACTTATTGGAGTTCCTCACGCAAAAGAAGATACTCTTAAGAGGGCTGATGGAACATGTACAACCTCAAAAGGGAAAACAATGAAGCTGCTGGTCAAAACGCACTTCCTGGATGCCTTCTCATAGGAGACGGGGATATGCGTAAAGATAAAGACAACGACCGAACAAAACCAACCGCGTCTCAATGGGGAGACGCTGCTAAGATCGTGACTAAAGAGAAATTAAGGTGGGTCCATGAGTAAGGACGTTGGTTTACTACGGAAAGTCATAAAGTAACATTTTCAAAAGAAAAAATCACTAGTAACTTGATGACTTTAGACTAAGACTTAGTCTTAGTCCGACAAAGTCGTGTTTTAATATTCCAATTCAGCCTCAACTCCTAAGAAAGGCACGAGCCGCTACTGTTGAAACCTAGCCACGGTGTACACTTTGCTAATAGGTTAAACCGACTTGGGGAAAGCGAAGAAACCTGATACAAGCTTAATTCTGATGAAGGAAGAGCTCGCAGTCAGGACCCAGTCAGGGTATGAATTTCATAAGATATCAAGCCGGATAGGTTTGATGAATGTAGATTAGCACCATTAAATTTACCAATAAAGAAACAGGGTGATACAATGTGCCTCTTTGTTGGCCTAAGTGTCGATACCCTTGCCATAGTAGTGGCATTCATCATCAAGTAATTGGTTCTGTAGATAGTGGTACTGTACATGTTCTTGGTTAGCTACGCTTCCGTTTGCAATTCAGCCTGATAACGCCCGAATCCTAAGTTGATCGTTTACAAATTTTGGCTTCTAGATCTCAGCAACCACTTATGCTAGGAAGCTGAAACTTGAAACTTATGTAGAACTATGATGGTGGGCCTATTTGCTAAAAAATGGTCGATAGGGGTTGAGGGGTGTGGGAGTGGGAGTGGAGGGAAAACAATGTGTCCGAAGCGCTTGGAAGCTGGGATTGAAACATTCTAAAATCCACATCTCCTAAACGGTTGATGTCAGAAGGTTGAAGCTTTGTAGTTGTCTTAAGGGATACTAGGAGATTAAACAAGGGTTACCAATTTTAAGGGGAGAGGTAAGGTCTAAAAACTCATTCTAAAAACAGCAGTAATTTGTTGGTAGGAGTGCTACTTAGAGTGCTTAGATAGCTACAGAACCGCCACTATAAAATCTAGTTGAACGCAGATCAAAAGTATAAAACAAGTCTGTTTCGGGGCAGTGCTACACCATCCTACTGATCAGAAGGCACATCATGGTTTTAAAAACCTTTTTCTGCGATTGTTACTCAATTTAATTTTACACATATTTAAATAACAAGCATTTCTCTTTCAATGCATTACTTTGCTCTACTGTTAAAGTAAACCAACAAATTTACTAGCAAGCACCTATACCGCCCTCTTTTTTTCGAAACCGGCTTTAAAGCATTCCGCCTATATTTAGCCCGGTTTTGTTACAAACGTCTAATACAAAAGGTCGTCAATTCTACGATAAAAATTCCACAATTTAATGAGTGAAATAGAAGGCGAAAAAAAACCTAACAAAAACTTTAATGAAATCCCACGCCATTTCGATACGAAATTACGACGTTTCCGCAA
The DNA here is from genome assembly GCA_951812415.1 of Beris morrisii. NCBI lineage: Eukaryota > Metazoa > Arthropoda > Insecta > Diptera > Stratiomyidae > Beris > Beris morrisii. Next base: position 129,255,068 of record OX638312.1, read on the forward strand.
CTACTTAACATTTTACTTTATAATTTTTTGCTATCGTATAATCTAGAACCGAGCTGACAATTTTATAATGGAAAATGGAAATTTGTGTCAGTTTATGAGTCAGACTCAGCAATTGCTGTTTGGGATTTGTCGTTGTGTTCTAGCGAAAATTATTGCAGCAAAAATTCATTACAATCGGTTTAGAACGCTCGCTGCGGTAATCTAAGCGTTAATAGTGTCATAACCGCGCTCTAGATATAGCGACAACAACAAAACAACAACGTACTGAAAGGAAGTTAGTTTCATATTAGCTGGAATATTAGCGATAACGTTTAACTAATGGAATGTATGGAATCTTTAATTTTGATAGTAAATCTTCTTACCGATCAGTCTTCCAAGTCGTCTCTACGGATAGCTCTTGAATCGAAAAATTCAAACAAATAGTCGAAGAGCTCAACGATTCTCATTTGATAAAAAAAAAGTTGGCCAACTATCGACTACTCAATAAGCTCAAAGTAGCATTGGCATGTTCTTAGGTTAGGTTAGGTTGAGAAAGGTGGACTGAAGCAATGTGCAACAGTCCATCACGAGAGATCACTGTGGATCCATTGTGGTCCCCTCGTATAAAACCGGGCTCTAGACTACTGATTCCAAATATTGCTCTTCCTTATGAAGAGAGGATTTCTCCATAAAGGAATCATCGCAAGTTCTGATAGATCGGTGAAGGAGAATTTCCCCATACCTGGTACGTGCCAGGTTTTCACATTCACACACTTAATGCTCCAGTGTTGGCTCAACATTCTCATCACCACAACGACACAGATCAGCCATGGGTATTCCCAGCCTTTCTCCATGCCTCCCAAAGGGACAGTGTCCCGTTAGGACCCCTATAAGTTGTCTGCAAATGTCCCTGTCCAGAGACAAAATGAAGCTAGAGTTCCTCCCATCAAGTTTCGGCCAGCAGATTCTTGCTTGCCGGCATCCCGAGGGATTCACCCAGGCCCCCTCCATCTGTCTGAGCACTTCAATATCAATCATTCCCTTTACACATTCAATGGGACATAGAACCGATTCGTCGGCCAGCTCTGACCCCCTTTTGGCGAGCTAGTCTGCCTTTTCATTTCCAGGAAAGTCACTGTGACCAGGAATCCAACTAATCTTCAGGTTGTTATTCATACCCACCATCTGCAATATTCTTTTACATTCTCCCACAAGCCTGGATTTAGTAATGTGCGCCTCAACAGCCTTGATGACAGCTTGGCCGTCAACATAAATAGTTATTGTACCATTCACGCACTGTTTTCGCATAATTATTTCAGCAGCTTTTGTCAGCGCAAAAATCTCGGCCTGAAACACGCTCGAGCTATCCGGTAGCCTGAACGATTCCATAATGTCAAGGTCGCAAGAGTACACTCCCGCGCTCGTTCCGCTTTCCGTTTTGGAGCCATCAGTGTAGATAGCAAACGTGTCTGGGGCGATGATTCCAGATCGGTGGGAATATTCCCAGCATAGGAATGTCCAAAACTGCAAGACGGTGTCCTGTAGTCGGTGCGCTCCGGCATGACAGAATACAGGGAAATTGACAAGATCCTAGTGTGACCCACACTGCCTCCCATCCAACAGCCTGCCTCACGCCGACGCAAAGCACCCTTTGCTGCTATTGATCTTACCGCTAATTCCAATGGGATTATAAGAACCGTTACTTCCAGAGCCTGTGAGGCCGGGGTACGTAAGGCCCCAGTAATGCCAATAAGTGCCATTCTTTGAATTCTGCTCATGGCGACCCTGTTAGTCCCGACCTCCAACGCATGCCACCACACCAGTGACCCGTAAGTAAGAACAGGTCTAACTACCGTGATGTACAGCCAGTGCACTATCCTCGGGTTAAGGCCCCAGGTTTTCCCTACCATTTTCTGACAAGCGTAGTAACATTCGATGCCTTCTTGATTCTGTCGTCAATCGTGAGTTGCCAGTTCAACCTAGGATGGAGATAGATTCCAAAGTACTTCACACTAGGGGAGAGCGGGATGGTAACGCCATTCAAGCGTGGGAGCCTGAATTCTCGGTCTTTTTTCCTCGTAAAGAGGATAATGTCGGTTTTCTCCGGATTGATGTTGAGACCACAGTTACCAACCAACCTGCTCAAGGATTTGAGCCTAACTTCTAATAAATCGCTCAAGGTGTCCAGGAACTCACCTCTCACCATCAGAACGATATCATCCGCGTAGGCAACCAACCACCTTGACTCCGGTCAAAGATAGAGCCTGTAAAATTTCGTCATCCACTATGACCCACAGCAGTGCAGATAGCACCCCACCCTGTGGGGTTCCCCGGGTTGCTTTCATTCTGCTATATCCATCACCCAGAGAGGAGTTGATAATTCGGCATGTTCTTGGTGTGCGCAGCAGCTACATTTATAGAAGCCTTTCGTTCGATTCAAAATTATTTGCTTTTCTGGCAAGAATGCTGCACATCGAAAAGGACAAATTTTCATTTGAAAACGATCACAACGGACCCCATTGGCGGTCCTTACCTACTGTAACCTGCTTCATAGTTCGACGGACTATTTCGAATGGTGTGCGCAATGACGCCAACTAAATAGGTTAGTCTGACAGAAAAGTGTGTGCAGCATGATCCGATCAAAAAGTTGCCCGACTGAAAAGTTTCCAGTACGCGCTTGCTTGTAATCCTAACGAAGAAAATATTAAGCATGCTACTTCGGAAGAAGGGGAATTCTCTACTGAGCAGAATATCAAAAAATGGTTAGTCCGGATAGGTAGAGCATTTCTTTAATACCTGCACTATCACCGGCGAAACTGGAGTTGGAATCTGTGCAGAAACTAGAAGGGGGCTGCCGCACCTGTAACTCTAGAGGTGTGGCTACTCTGCTCCCGATAAAATACAAATTTCAGATATTATTAGCTGGCTGTGATATTTCAGGCAAAAAGCGAACTAAAAAAAATTTAGAGGTTGTTGCGCAGATTGTATTATTGGAGGCAGTCTTAACATAACCGCCACTTTTAAATATCAGAAAACATTAAATGCCATCTAGATGTGAAAAGAAAAACCTACTGTTCTGCCCTCTATCGCTCCTTTACACTCTTTCTGTTCTGCTCTGCACAGGAGCCTAAAAGAACAAGAACTCAAGTATATCACGCCTGAAAGGAAAGGTAGCTTGATAGTAACGATTTCTGTCGAGGAACGCAAGGTAGAGCATTTCGAAATGGGCGAAAACTAGAAACATATCACTGATTTGACAAGAAACGTGGATTTGACAAGAAATGTTGTCTTAAATTCACGAAAAATTATGTGTCTGGAGGACGCCATTTGTGGATGTTTTCAGTTCTTCCTTCGCAACCTTTCAAAAATCTCGCCCAGATCTCGGAAAAGCTGAACCCATCCAGGCGGAATAGCTAATTCAACGAGATGTGAAATTAACTTGGGAAATGTTAAGTAAAGCAACGTGAAATGAATAGAAGGACGTTTGGACAGATTCAGAGAAAGTCTCAGAGTTTACATGTACAACGTCTTGTACAAATGAGTGACGATTAGGTGTTCTTGAAATCGCACCAACAAGTCTTTCTTTTGCGCTATGTGGAGTTATCAAGAAAATGACAATTTGTTTTCTGTTGCGGTGGCAGCTATTCACCTGTGGATACTCCTTAAATGTTCCGGACTTTAGAATTATTAAATATTAAGCTAGAAAAGACATCTAACCAGATTTAAAGTACCTCGAATCCCTTAAAAAATCCCCTAGAGAATTACTACGTCGTCGTACACTACCTCCGTGCTCCATGTTCTCAAAATCTGTCGCTATCCATGTAGAAGCCTCAAATCTCAGCCCAATGTCGAAAACGTTATTAAACGACCGACTGTACATTTTGCTCAACTTTAATACCGCTTTGTTTATCCGGAGCAAACAAGGAGGGTTTCGTTCAACAGAACCGTCTCCGTATATCTAATACGTCTGGAGCAATCTGGGCGAAACCACCATGGACCTACCACCAGACCAGCTATCCATTCCCGATTCTCTATACATTGTCGATTCTCATATCAAGATTCACTATACGGGACGACGAACAACATCGTGTAGCAATCTTTAGATACAACAGCGTCACATCCGACGCTCAGGACGACTCTATTCTAAAGTGCTTATAAATAAAATTGTTCTATGTTTAGGCTCTAAGGCACAGAGCATAAATAAAAATTGAGGACGAAATAAGTTATGTGCTGAAGACGACATGAAATATGGATAAAGCGACACTGAAGACTGGGAAAACGTACGCTGGGAATTGGGACAGAAAGATTCCCATACGAGCGGAAACGGCAAGATGTATACACTTTGACGAGCTGGACGTTTTTCTTGACGATGAAACAGGTTAGAATCATCACATGGTGAACGTTTGGGATTTAAGGAGTCAATATGTTTCTTCACAAAAGCCTCCCTTTCTTGATTTGTCGACAAATTGATGGATTAGGAAAAATAAAAAAAAAAACCAACTAGTTAGACGTCCTTCAGATCAATATTTTTCTAGAAATTGGTCTGGCCATAATTAAATTGAAAATACCGTAAATTTGTTCAATTGATGCCAACCTAAATTCCGTGGGATTATTACAAGCTCCATCTACAGAAAATTGATAAAGCATCAAAATAAAACATCAGTATCAACGCAGACAATTTGAGTCCAAATGTTCACTCCGATGACACTACACTAAACTTGGTTCAAGTTGCGAAAGTTGAATGATAAAATAAGAAACTCAACAGTCAACACCGTGAAGTAAAGCAAAAGAGAGCACAGTATCCACAAGTTGATGAAACGATATTTTCTCAATTATATGGATGAACAAGCCAAGAAATTATATGCCACACGTTATTGTTTCAATTTTTCTAGAGGAGATGGTTCAAAATATGTAACCTTAACCGAATTCCTTGTTGATTTTCAAATTTACAACTAACCAGTTGCAAATTTTTGCTTTTATTTTGTTTGTAAAACAATTAGGAGTATTGAAAATCCCTGTAATATTCTGTTGGTTTAAATGTTGAATTTGGAAAAAAAATTGTTTTCCCAAATATGGCGAATGGTGATCCAGGGTGGGAAATAAGGAACTCGATTCCTTGCTCTCCGATTGACTATCGACCTCCACTTACACTTAAAGCTTTAAATTCTTTCTAGACAATGCTTTTCGTAATCGAAGTCTGCACAAATATTGGATCGAACGCGAGCAAGAAAGCTTTTGATATGAATGAATTCCGTTCAACCCGAAAGTTTGCTACTATGGTCCTGGGACGTAACCATTTGTCGGGTTCGAATCTCCGCTACTTGTCAATAGAACGGGGAATACATAGTCTAACCAAAAAATACTTATTTTGATGAAAAATTAAAAAATTTAATGCAGGTGCTCTTTTGCCAGTTGAACAGAGGACCAAAAAAGCTATAAGAAAACTAAAATGATATTAGAAACAGCAACAGTGACCGAAGGGTTCTACTGAAGAGCACTTTCTTCTGTGGTTTCACTTCCGGCTCTACCTACTAAGGGCATGGATTCATCAGGACGAATTTTTTGTTTTACTTTTTCATTTGAGGACCTCAGATGGACCAAGATTGTAAGAGCGGAAGCTTTTATGAAAAAGTATCGTCCGAGCGTTTTTAAAAGCAAGTGGTTCTGGAATACTTTCCAGAATACTTTAACCGATCTGAAAAATTATGGAATTCGAAGGACACTCATGTGGTCAGAATCCAAATTATCTTGGGGAAGTTGGAAACATTAGAAAACAGTGTTAGGATTACAATCCTGGAATTAAGGTAGAAGCATCTACAGTACTGGAACAAGATTGCGGTTGCGATTTGTTCTAAGGTGGTATTGGAAGAAGGCAGAGAAAATTTAAGGTGATCAGGAGTTTGAACAGATTTACACTAAATCTAGGGAGATGCCAATCGAGCAATGAGCTCGATTTCAAGTAAAAGCACAACTTCATTTATGTCTGTCGAACTATGTTTCAGGATCAAGGTGTTTCTACTGAAATCCATTTCTCAATTGAACTGAAAAGTCCAAACGAATCCTTAGACTTATAAAATGAATTGCATTTTCGTGTACTGGAAAATTGCCTTAAAAATTTTCAGCGAAAATGACCATCAGTCCGCTAGATTATTCATTAAATTTTCATTGACTCGTTTCCGGCTTTGTCCATTTGTTCGCTTTCGGGGGTTTTTCTTGAATTCCGGCAACAATATCGCATTTATTTCACAAAGTTTTTACTTCCTGGTTTGCCGACCAAAATTCATTACACCTGAACCGGAATCGGGAATGGTCCTGAAATGATTCCGGGGAGAAGACGATGCAACCGAAGTGGAAGTAGGGCATATAATCTCATAAATGCCAATGGCTATTTGAGCTTCCTCATCCATTTACTATTAATCTAGTACCTTCGCTTGCATCTCAGGCATCCTTGGTCCGACCTTTTCCATGATCCCGAAATGGATTTCCGTGACTTTTTGTCGGAAGATAATATCATCAAGTCTTTTGGATCTAGGATGCCATCAGGCCGGAGTTTGGGCATCTCGCCCTTAGTTTTTCGACTCTACAAACAACATAATTAACAGCTACGGGGGTGTATTTAGTGCTTAACGAGAAGGTAGGTCTTGGATTTTTTGCAGTCTGAGGGAGTATGGTAGGGTTGTTTTTCTACTGTTGTTGTAGAGGAACGAAACTTTACGGTGGCTTTTCGGCTCCGTTCGTTGTCAGTGCTTTACTGATGAATTTCTCGCTCAATAATTCAAAAGATGGCAGACTCAGACTGTCGTGAATTATCAAGGCTTGAAAGGAATCCACCCTAAATAGAGTTTGAAGCCCTAAGAGTCTCGTCCTTCATGTCGTTCCGGACTATATGCTGGCAGTCTTTTCGTACATGGAATGGTCGTGAAAGGGTTAAAAATTCATGAATGCACCATTCATGTATAGAATCGCTATCATGTATATGTAAGCTTATACACAGGTGGAATTTACCTGCACGCAGACGTTGTAACTTTCGTCCTTAAAGACAGCACTTCCATCGGTGTATGTCGAGAGTATTTTGTGCGCGCTCAAGGAACCCATGCGGCAAGGATATGCTGTAATGCTTTTGAGCTTTGAGTGCGGATGGAGTTTTTGCAGGGCGTGACTCCTTTTTCGCCTCCACCGTGCATTAAAAATACCGGCCCAGGGTTCGGGAGGGAATGAGTCAGTAGTCGCTCGGGGGTAGAATACGTGTATCAACAAGGAAATGGCAAGGATATGACGATAGTCGTAGGTATTCCGGTAAAAGCATTACCCGACCGGAGGGAGTAGTAAATGTTTGGATGAAAAATATCCTTACTCAGGTTTTTCGGTGGTAATGTTTCAGTCAATACTCTCAATAGTCCTCGTATGTCTCGACGTCGTAGAAGTTGACGGCTTGGGGAATATCGGCTACTTACTTGCGTATCTTTTTATTTGCAGTATCTAATAGGAAAAATGTAGCACTATCAGGGTATCAATTTAATGGAAGTCTAGTGCATCATATTTTTCGATTACGATCGTTACGAAATGCGGCACAGGTCATTTTATTCGAATGGAGCGACTGTTTTTGAGGATATTCGAAAGCCGAAAGACATGAAGACAAGTTACTTGCCTGTGTCGCCTTCAGTTTATTGGAAATCCCAATTTACAACATTTTCTTGCTATTGAATGGAGTGAAGATGGAACTTTTCTGTTATTTTGGAGCTACGACATTTGCATTCCATTGGGAAGGTAAAGAACTTTTCAAAGAAATTTTATATCTTAGGTAGGAAGTTTCACTGTATTGTCTTTCTGACAGACTTTATTAAAGTCTACCTCCGTAGATTCTGTTCAATCCTCTGGGAAGTTCATTAAAAGACTTATTAATTCACTTGCCTCTTTAGAGAGTGAAAAGGTTGGATCTCAGTAGTTATCCCAATTAATCTTCAAGATAGTTGTCATTAAATTCATGTTTTTGGGGCACTGTTCTACCACGCTACAGTCTCTTTGCAACAGCCTCCCTGAAATGTTCTGTCTTTATTTTGTCCTCCCAATACTGAAACATACAGATCCCTGCGTAACATTTTCAGAACTGATTCAATTCATTTTATATAAGATACAAATGATGTTTCAGTATTATGAATTCAGTAACGAATTGACACTCCACCGATTTCTCAACTTAAATATTTGACTCTTTTAGTACTGAAATATGCAGATCTCCAGCGGGACTAAATTCTGCTGAACTAAAATTTATTCAGTATTGTATACGGATACTGCTTCAGTATTATGAGTTTAGTACTACATGAATTATGCGTGATATTCTATAATAATAGAAAATTGCCTTCTGTAAAAATTCATTCTTTCTGTTTATTCGTTTTATTAATGTAGACGAACAAATATGTAATGAATAAATTTACATCTCCCAGGACTTGAACCGAGCACCGCATAATTCTGAAGACAATACTCTACCACCCAAGCTTACCAGAGCTATACTTGTTATTATGAAAAGGTGGATATAAGGTTTCAATTTTTGTCTACTGTAGATGTTGGTGCAGTACTGATACTGTACCGATTTCATGAATTCTAAATCGCCGAGAAGACTGGATAAAAAAGCAAGAAAATGCCACGATTTTCAAAATTTTATTCAATTTTCCTGTACATGTGTTTTTCTGTTCCTATTAAATACTATAATATTTGTTGCATAAAATTGTGATGAACTTCAAAACAGTATGAATTTCAAGATTCCTGCAGTCCTGTAACAGTACTGATTTCTCAATAAATTGGTACTATTTTCTCAGTTCTGCTTCGGTACTGAAAAACAACATTGGTTCAGAACTATATGATAAATACTATGCAAGTATTATTGAAAAAGCAAATTGCTCCAAAGAACAAAAAAAATTAATCCGGAAAATGAAGTTACTTACTGATTTTAATGTAGTTTAACAGTGTTCATTCTGATGTTTTGTAAAACTGTTCAGTACTGTAAGGCATAAAACGTTACGCGGGAGGCATTAATTAATTTTCCTCAAAGCGGTATCATATTTCACACATTGGCTGAGCCGTTCTTTTTCCTTGGCATTGGGACTTATGCAGCGAGAAACATGTCATTTTCTTAATCCCATTTACCTCCCCTCCCCATTGTAAATTTCCTTAGACGCAAGAGGGTAATCCCGATTGTCTCTACGACTTCAAAAAAAACTAAAAACGTTCTGCAATAATATGAAATAAATAATAAAAAAAATTATTAATTTTTTTAGTTATGACTGTACAAATAATTTTGTTATCCAATTTGTCGTCATTCATCTCATTCATTAGCAATTTTTATTTCTTGCTTTGTAATTATTTCTGAAAAGAGTGTCACAATTGTGGAACCATTTATTTTAAAAAAAAACCTTTCTTATCTTTTACTTAGATATGAAAGAGTGTATTTGGACATATAAAATGCGGATTCAGTCGAAATCAATATAAATTCTTGTCATGGAAGTTCAAACATTCAGATAGACAGAAAATCGTTTATAGATGTATATAAACAGGAATATTTTATAAAGGGGAAATTGTTTAATAGTTCAGTCCGGCCAACATACCTTCACAAAACTAAACAATCAAATAACCATTTTAAACTTTAACAAATATAAAAAAATGCTAGCCCGACTCGTTTTACATCCCAAAACAAAAAAATTACCTTGGTATAATTTATAACACGCATTCAAGCCGGAAGTTAAACAATTTACAATCCCACGAGAAACTAGTGGTCATGATATCTAGATCCTGGTACTAATTTTTATTTTAAATTAATGAACCACCATAAAAACGGACCACAGACCCATACATACTTTAAATCCCTAGTGGAATAAACGAGAACGAAAGAATGGCCCATCCATCTCCACTGTTTATCTCTCGTGTGGCTGTTATTTAACAGGTGAAACAGTTGGATGGCTGCATAGACACAACAGACGCTCGCATACACAGTTTACAGATTTTTCTCTATTTTATTCTAGTTCCTTACAGAACGGAAGTACTAAGAGATTTTCCGTAACAAGAATACAATCATTATCCTTTGCAAAATGGAAAATAGCCGGAAGTGTTTACGGAAAAATGTTTCACTTTGATTTTTATTCCAACAATTTTTTTGGATTGATAGAGGAGAATACTACGAAATTATGGGAAACATGTAGACTGAGATAAAATCGCGACTGAATTTTTAATACACTCCACCCGTTTTAAGCTCCTTTCAGCACCCACTTACCACCCTTATATATTTTAACGAAGCAGTTGTCTAACATATGGCTTGAGGGCACTCCAGATAAAATTATATTGACGAATCGAACTCAATCTACAATATCATCCCCCTTAAAAAAAATGTTTTCTGTACAGGAAATGTTGATGTATATCAACTGTTAATATTCTGTCATTACCTTTCAGCTTACCTTAGTTCCTGGCTCTTCTAATTTTTTTCTAATGCATGTTTAATAATTTTACTTTATTATTTTTTAATAATAAAGTATTGTGATCGACCTGAAATTTCAAAAAAATTTGCTACCCTGAAATTTTGTATTTTCACGTTTTAGGACTAGTACGAGTAGACCCCAAAAAAGCAAAAGAAAAATGTCCGTCTGTCCGTCGTAGACGCCGTTTGAAGGCGCATAACTCACAAACCCGTTGATATGTTAAATTGAAATTTGTATGGTGGGTAGATTGGGTGAACCCCTACGATGGGTATCTTTTTGGGGGGTAGGGGTGTAAGTGGGGGCGCGTTTTAGACGAATAATTTTGGTTCCTAGATCTCAGGAACTGCTTATGATAGGAGGCTGAAATTTGGAACTTATGTAGTACTATGATAGTGGACCTACTTGCAAGTGGACAATGTGTCCGAAACGTTCGAAAGCAGGGATTGAAGCATTCTAAAATTCATATCTACTGAACCGTTGATCTCAGAAATGTGAAACTTTGTAGTTATCTTAAAGGATACTAGGAGAGTAGACAAGAGCTAAAATTTTTAAGAGAAGAAATGGAGTGTAGGAGTGGGGGGTGAAAAATTTTAGATTATAATATCTTCCGAACCAATTGTACCAGGAAGATGAAATTTAGTTTCTGTATATAAGATCACAAGTGCAGTCTACCGAATGTAAAAATTTTGAGAGGGGAGGTGGAGTACGAAAGTGGGGGGATAACCATTTTTCAAAAAATTTAATTTTTATATCTCAAGAATCGTACCAGATATGATCTTAGAAGTTTTACAGGAGTTAGGCCCAGTAGACTTCTAGCAGGAAAAAAAATTGGTGGTGCTGGCGAAGGGGGTGACGGTGGGAGGGGGTGGAAATGAAAAAATTCTGATTTTTATTTCTCGAAAACCGCAAAGCATAGAAAGCTAAAAATTGACGATTATATATATAGTCACTGTAGAAGTATCCTTTTTGATAGGGGTAGCAAGGTACGGGGGTGGGGGTGGTTTTTCATATCTCAGAAACAGCGTATGCTAGAAAGTTGAAACTTAGTACAGTAGAGTCCGTTTATAATGACGTTAAAGGGAAGGTCATACTAACCGGACGTCATATAAAGCAGACGTTGAATGTGAAAGAAAGCATTTAGTGAAAACCAAACTTCTTAGCGAGTTGTATCATACAAAACGGTTTGTCTTTATAAGCGAAGTCCTTATAAGCGGATTTCACTGTATGTATATGTAGAAGTACTACAGAAGTAATTAAAACAAAAAAAAGTTCAACATTTTATTGATGTACAGAGCTGGAGTAATGCGGTGTAGGTCACTATGCGACTGATAACCTAAAGATTAAACAGGAGGCTACTTGGTACGTTATTTATTAGGTTATCAGTCGCATAGTGACCTACACCGCATCTCAGTATTAAACACGTTTCGGACTTCTACCCAAAAAATAATAAAGTTGCGCCCAGACTGTTGGCAGATTTTTAAATTCAGTATGAATCACGTGGTTGACATATCCGCATTTTATATTTATTTTCTGAATTTTGTTTTATTATTTTAATAATAAAGTATTTTTATATACCATTGACAATTGAAATGTAAAGTGCCACAGTCCATTTTTCTTAATATAAAATGAACCGGAACATAATTTCAGGCAGTGAACCACAATTGTTAAAGTAGCGCCCAACGTAGGGCTCGAATGGAAGACTTATTGATTTAGGGTTTCAGCGTACACTTTCTGGAGCGTTGTTACTGTTTCTTAATTTCTGCTTTACATAGACGGATTTGCACTTACGAACCCTATCCTAGTAAGCTACTTAAGCGGTACTGTAGCGTATTTCGAGAGGAACGGTTTTCACTTTCTTATACTCAAACATCTTAAACTCCAACGAAATAATTTGAACATCGACTACATTCTGCTATCCAGAAATGATTAAATGTCGAATGTCGGTGCTCAATCTGTACTGAAATTCGTTACTGTATACAAGAGATTTTCTATACCTAGAAAAGTACATAGATAATTTGTCTTATGTATATAAAAATTATACTGGGCTATGAATGAAACTACGTTCTTTCGGAGATTCGAATTTGAAAATCTCATACACATATATAATACATATAAAGACAAAACCTTACACTCTAGGCTACATAGTGCGGAATATCTTTTTACTCTGCAAATCCACATATACGAGTATGTGTATATTTTCATTTTATACTAAAGCTGATGCAGCACTGATTTTAGGTATTCGCAAATTTCCAAGTTGTAAAAACGAGCAGTTCAAAGAAAACAATGCCGGGAATGGCTAAATTTCATCGAATTTTTCATAGTTTAAATAATTAAGAAAATCGAAGTAGTCAAGAAATTTTTCGAGCTTTTCAAAAATAATTAAATTGTTTAAGTAAATGAAAAGTGTGCACTCAAAGAATAAATATGATTATGGCCACCATATTTTGGGAGAACCTTACTATGATTGAGGTTATAGTTGCCACAACCATGTTACAACATGTAACACTATTATGCACTAACTGAATGTATGTTTGTAATAACTATAGGTCCATAGCAGAAATTTTACAACTTTGTTACAAGAACTATGGTGTTTGTTTTAAAGAAACATACAATGTTTGGCTCAATCAAAATTATGGTTGTGAAAACCTAGTTGTGTGATTAACGAAACCATGTTTTTTTATTGGAACGATTACACCAATCATAAAAATTCTGTAACATAGTTACTAGAAACATAGTTATGTTTTTAGGAAACATGTTATGTTTGGCTTAATCAAAATTGTGGTTGTGGAAACCTAGGTATGTGATTCACGCAACCTTCTTATTTATTAGAACGGTTACGCCAATCATAAACATCATGTGACATGGTTCCTAGAAGTATATAATGAAAGTATACAAATTATCAGAGATATGAATTTTCAAAGAGGACTCGGACACCATTTTTGAGCAAACTTTAACATACTATAACTAACAAAAAAAATTATATGGAAACAAAAAATTTAATTTCAATTATTTTTTTCACTAGTTCTTGAAGTACAAAAATTGTCAAAAGAATCGGAGATGGTAAGGTCACAACTTGAGCGATTCTTGATGGAATGACCCAAATATGAATTTACATGATTGTACTCACCATATTTTAACAAATTCTAATGTCGCACAGATCATATTCATGCTTATCGCAATCACAGTATGGTTACGGCTATCATATTATGTCAACTAACATGATTGCACTGACCATCTCTAATCAAATGCTATAGTTGCACTGATTGTTCAAAGTTATGTCAAGTATAGTATGGTTGCGACAATCATATCTAATATCTTACCTTACATGATTGCACACACCATGTCTGGTATGGTTGTGGGAATTATTTTATCAAATTTCATGGTTCCACTGATCATAGAATATGTTGTCGTGATTATAATATACTTTTACATCATGTAACGAGAATGATTAGTACAACAATTTTAAATTTCAGTACGGATATATGTTTAATGCAACTATACTATGTTTTTACGAATTATTATTATTAGTATATGCTATGGCTAGGAGCACCATATCCATGATCATTGGAAACATATCTGTTTTACAATAGTTAGCTCTAATATAGTCAATGCAACCTTGGGATAAACATATTTTTTTTCAGTGTGCGCATATATTGTAATATGAGGTATACGAAAATGAAAAATTTATTAAAAATTTTTAAAGAACCGGATTGTACTCGTATCACCGGAAAAACATATGTAAGATCTCTTTTATTAAAACTATTTACAACTTGCGATCAGTTGTTTAAGAATATATCTTCATATAGGAGTCCAATAGCCATTACGAGTATTTCGTATATTAAATATTTTTAAAACACAATAATTTCACCTTCCGGAACGTTACGAATAACGCGAATTGCAAATTATTCAGTTCTGTAGCAGTACTGATTTCTCATGAAATTAGCATGGAGTAATTTCGTCTACACTAAATCACAGAATTGCTTCATAACTCATTTTTATGTACTTTGCATCAATACATAAAAAGGCACACTGACACTGACACACTACTGATAAAAATACCGGTCTGCAAAGGAAGATGAAAAACATTAATTCTGCATTCTTTCCGATAGTATTCAAAACTGATTTGCCAAAATCCGAATTCAGTTTGACGGTATTCATTCTGATATTATATAGAACTTAATTCATATGGAACAAAAATTTTCAGTACTGTAAGACCGGTATCTAAAAAATATTATGCGGAAATGGACATACATTGCAGTTCATATGACTTCAAGCTAGAAATTTGTTCACTCCGAATAGCTCGCAAACAATGAGATCTTTAAAACAACTAGTTCAACTTATTGCACTTTTTTACCAGAAGCTCAAAAAAGCAAGCATTTTTCTGTTTACTATAAAATGTAGTAGGTAAATAGAAACATCTAAAATGAAAGTAGTAGTTCAAGTAGCTATCATACAAATGTCATTAAGTAAATTGGTGTCTGAATTCAGAAAATCAATTGAGTTACGAAGATAACATTTTAGTAAGTTTCGTTCAACATTTGAGGTTCAGTGTATCAAGGAAAAAAAACGGATCAAATGAACATAATCCTTATATTGTAGGTTGCCACCAAACAAACGTCCTTAAAAACAACAAGTACTTTAATTGACCCCAATTTGCCTTAACTCAAAAACGTATTCAGCCATAAAAATAAAATTGAATGTGATTAAGTTTTGGGCGAATGGGAGGTTAAGGAGCACGCCCTAGCTATTTCCCTGTCACGTAGCATCGGTAAGGTCTTATGGAAGGTAGTTTGCTAGTAGCGCGAGTATGTCACTCCTTGAGTTGGCTTGAGGTGACCATATAAAAGTGAACTTCGTAAGTCCTTAAAAATTCAAATTTAATAATTCCAATGTCTTACCCCATTTGAAAGAAAGGACACTCTATACGATCACTCCTCATTTTTTTATCCTCAACACAATGGAAATATGAGTTAAGTATTTGTTTTGGCTATTCTGAACGGACCTTCAAAGAGTTAGAACCTGCACCTAAATCCAGTTCACACCTCGGCATGAACTGAACTTCGCGGTTCATTGCACAGTGACCCTAAGTTCAGTTTCGGTTCTTTCACCCGTAATTTACATCAACTTGGAATAATTTGTATTAAGTTGCTATCGGGGTACCATTTACTGAATTATATTTTCCGATATGCTCCACGCAGTAGCCATCACTGAGCCGTTCCCTATCCGTTTCCGTTCCAGAATCGAACCGACACAATGTACAGCGTTCTGGGCACGTTAACAGCGTCGTCATGGACGAGAATCCATTCAAATGGATCAAAGCCATTTCCTGTATTTTCATTTGGCTAGTTCCATTTAAAAGTCTCCTAGGAGCGGTCACACATTTGCCGAACAATTTACAATTGTTCTGCCACGGCAGATTTAGTCGCAATTTACAGATTTCTATCTAAAAAAAATGACAAATACTTTTCGAAAGCAATTAGACTTTTGTGGACGTTCTAAAAGCGCATTATAGCGATCCGTCAACCGTTTAATTTCGGTCAATGATAGCTTTTATAATGCCTCGAATTGCGCAATTTTCTAAGTGCTCATTGAACGATCTGAAGGTCGAAATTAATGCGAATGCCTATCCCGAACTAGAACTCAAGATGCCGGGGCGGGTATCGTCTTACACACGTCGCATTATGTAAACCTCGATTGCAAAGGCTCGACCTAAAAGGCCGGTGCAGATTTCAATACTGAGCCCAAGCCCCCCTGAAGCTCCAATCTCAAGCGAGCGTCTTACTCTGATCAAACATACCCACTCTTCTACTCCAAAAGATAGTTCCCTTGGAATTCGAATTATTTAAATAGCTCAGCGCAATCAAATTCATTCCACGCAATCTCGACTTACGACGAAGATAAGGAACGGCGTAGAAAAAGTCGGTATATCCATAAATCGGAGCGTCAAGCGCCGCAATTAAGGTCGGCCCCCGAAAAACGTGCAACAACAATCGTCGTCATTCTTTCGATTATAAAACGAATACACGTTGCAACTATTAGATAAAAGATACAGCAAATAAAAGTAAGAAAAACGTGATAAATCTCGAATCTCGGGTGATGCTGGGCTCTACGATCGCAGAAGTAACTTAATATGATCCAAGCCTCCGCGATAGCGTGGCTACCCTGCATGACTCCACACACTTGTTCAGCGATTGCATAACTTTTCCATAATGTGATCTCGCCCGTATTGTGAACGTTCTTTTGCAAGTCACATAGCGCAAGTCTAGAGTATCTACTTCACGACGGCACTAAACAGGGCTAGCTTCTAGCGAGAATTTTCACAATTCTGAACAAGCGGATTGAGACCTCCAGATGAAATCTTAAAATGAAACCAGGCTGTGTGGTTGTTCCGCGATAGCAACTATATCGAGAATTCTTGTGGGCTCTGGTTGATTAGCCAACTGTACGAAAGCAATGTAATGTGAGTAAAACCTGCAGGGTAACTTGTTTAACGTTGTCCGCTCACTCACCTAGCCTAACTCTGGTGAAAAAAGTTTCACTTACAAATCAAATACGAAGTTATCATGGAATCCAACTTTTATTATTACTGGATAAATAAGAAAATGAATTCCATATTTCGGCCTATTTCTTCAATTCTGGAGCTAATAAAACCCCAGAGTCATTGTATTTATGATGGGTAAACAAATTCTACATCGTCCTTATTTCGAAGCAGTTCATTACCTGTTCCTGGTACGAAGTATTACGACTTGTTTCGATTCACGAAACGCAAGATGACTATTCTGTCCTGGCCTTTTGACTTTCAAGGAGGTGCCTTCCTTCAAGCTATCTATAAGAAGCGTACGTATATACATGCTATAGATAAATTCAAGACATGACCGAATTTCGAACAAAGTTGACAACAATTGAGTTTTATTACCAGCTAATAAAGATAAATTATCTTAGATAAATTTTCGGTAATAGCACTTCTTGTCAATTTTATCGATTCACAAAAATTATGAAAGAAAATTGTGTCTATTGAGTGTTTAGATATCTATGAAAATTGTGTGAATGAAAAGCTTTCAACGAGGAGTTAGATATAATTTTAATTGGATTTAGGAATTGCTCATTTTATTAGTTTAATTACAGATGTGATAATACTCAATAAATATCTGACCAATACTTTAAGACAGGATTAATTTGAACTTATCGCTGCTTGTTATCGATGGACAATAAACGCAAAATAACTTTCAAATCAACTCAAAAAATTTACTGTAACAGCCATTGAAAATAGCTAAAGTGCTAAAAGTAATATTGGGGTCGATTCTCGGTTTTCGAAATGTTTGTTTCAAGAAAAGGGGTGGAAGTATATAAAAATCGTTCTTGATTCGCATTTCCGCTTGGTTATTAGTTACTAAACAAAAAAAAAGATTAAGTAGATGCTATCATTTTTTGTGGCTAATTATTTCCTTAATACTTTTTTTCCTGGTAAAAACCTTGGTTAAATACGTTTCAAGCAAAATTTCACGAATGGATAATGCTAGAAATTTGAAACTTTCCGTTTATGTACATTTAATTGGCTGAATATAAATTTTTTTATTTCCCATTTTTCACACATTATTCATATCACCAAATTGTAACTCATTAACTTCTTGTGAAAACTAAACAATAATCACGAATTGAAAAGGCCGCAGGGTCTGAGCACCGATCGCATTATTTAATATATTTTAAAATATAAAAAATGTAATATGGAATAATAAAAATCAATCTAATCTAATCTAAATTTTTTTATGAAAGGCAGTAGAGCATAATTATCGATGTAAGACCTGTAGTAGGTCGGTTTGATAGACCACTCTTCATAGTTTTTACGGATGTGAATACATATTGGGAGTGTATTAAAAGTCATAGTAATTGAGGCATCCTGTTGACTTTAATTGGCCTTTTAGTTGCCAAGTATGTATAGTTCGTCGACAACTAAGGACGGAAAATTCCGCGATGAGTACCGGTCACATCTACTAGACAGCCTAAGCGTTTTCCGTGGTTTAACGACGACTTCATACATCTGAAAAATTTAAAAACGAAAGCTTGGAAGACATATTGTTTCTCAAGGATTGATTCGGACTACGTTTCCTATTCAAACTTACGCGACCTGTTTATTAGCCGGTCTAGTGCGGTGTATATCTCGTACGTCAATAATTTTAAATTATCGATAAGGGACAAGCCGAAGCGGTTCTGGGATTTCGTCAATTCAAAAAGGAATTCCGACGGATACCCCGCTTCTATGTCTTTTGATGATGTGGTCAGCGATGACACTTTAGTCATTAGCAACTTCTTCGGCAACTATTTTCGTGCTGCTTTCATTTCTTCTAACTGTGATAATAGTTTTAAGGATCATAAACACTTGGCGAAGTTTCCTTCTACTTCATTGGCGATGAAGAATTTGCATATAGACGAAGCTACTGTTTTGAAATTTATCTCAAATATTGCAGATGGCATCCCTCCAAGCGTTCTAAAACGATGCAGCTCTTCCCTAGTAGCACCCTTGTGCGATTTATTCAATTATTCTCTTCGTTCAGGGGTATTTCCCAGTTCATGGAAATATTCTACTATTAAGCCGATATTTCAGAAAGGTAAGAGAATGGATGTGCGAAATTATCGGCCTGTCGCCAACCTTTCTTGTATTTCGAAGCTATTTGAGGCTATTGTTTGTGATGTAATGAGTTTTCATTGCAAATCAACCATAAGTCCATCCCAACATGGATTTACTAAGGGTAGGTCTACTACCACAAATTTAATGAAATTCGCTAATTTTTCCATTAATGCGATTGAAGGTGGAAATCAGGTGGACTAAATTTATACTGATTTCAGTAAGGCGTTCGACAAAATGAATCATTCCATCCTGACTTATAAGCTCCAATTACTGGATTTTCCAGTCATGTTTATTAATTGGATCAGTTTGTATATACTTAATCGCACTCAAAAGGTGTTTTTTCGTGGAGCCCTTTCATCCGACATACGAGTATATAATACTTCTGGAGTACCTTACGGGAGCCATTTGGGTCCACTTTTATTTATCCTGTTCATTAATGACGTGAGTTCGGTTCTCTCCCACTCTAAAATTTTAATGTATGCTGACGATGCAAAGATTTTTCGTAATGTAACCAATGCGGCTGATTGTTCTCTTCTTCAGAGTGACTTGGAACGGTTCTATGACTGGTGTACACTAAATTGTATGCCTTTGAATATTAGTAAGTGTATCACTGTATTATTCTCTAGAAAGAAAACTCCGGTTAAATTTGATTATAGTTTAGAAGGAAACCCATTATATAGAACTGACAAAGTGAACGATTTAGGTGTATATTTTAATACCGAAGTTACTTTTAATGACCATTTTGATTATGTTGTCGGTAAGGCAAACTCCGTCTGGGGCTTTCTGCGAAGATGGTGCAAAGATTTCAATGATCTGCATATTACAACAATGTTGTACTGCACTTTTGTCCGTTCTATTTTGGAATATGCCTGCCCGGTATGGGCTCCTTAGTATGAGGTTCATAAAAATAGAATTGAGTCGGTTCAGAGAAGGTTCTTGCAATTCGCACTTAAAGGTCTTCCTTGGCAAGATCCACTGTATCTGCCTCCTTACAATGAGCGTTTTAAGCTCCTGCCGGTGGAGTCATTGGTTGATAGACGAGATGTCCTTAGAGCTGTTTTTTGCTTTCAAGGTAATTTCTGGTGATATTAACTTCCCTGTCATTGCTGGAAGCCGTTACTTTCAATGTTCCATTTCGATCCTTGAGAGACTATGTGTTTCTGGATATTCCTCACTATCGGACAAATTACAGCCAACATGAACCAATAACATCTCTTTCACGCATTTTTAATTATAATTACAGGTAAATTGAATTTAACATTTCTGTGCAACAGTTAAAATTGGCTTTATCAAATAAATAATGTAATATTATATTTATGCATTTAGGAGTGTATGTATATAATGCTGTATTTCTTGTACTTATTTTCTATTGATTATTATTTATATTTTTGTATTTTTGTTATAAGTAATCAGTATTTGATGAATTTGAATAATAAATAAATAAATAAATAACCCCAAAATTCTTAAAGCTTTGCCAATTTCAATTTAATTATTATTATATCGAAAGTAAAATTATTAACAGGTGTCGGAAAGTACGCATTTTTAAATTTTATCCTACTAATAAATTTTTCGTTAATTTCACTAATATTCTCATTTTTTTTTTGTTATAAATTCGTCGAAATTATTAAATTTATTAATTTGTACAACAAATTTAATATTTATTATAATATTTAATATTTTTATTTTTTATGTATATTTTTTTATTATTCGATTTTATCTTAACATTCTGTGCCCGAACAGTGCAGTTTCTCAAGTCTGTTAACAGGAAAATGAAACTTTGATTTATTTTTTAAACTGCCCGAAGGCACATAAGCACACTATGGTAATTGTCCTAAATTGAGTTTTAAATTCTTTAGAGTACTTTCTTGTGATTTTCTTTCAACTCGATGTGACATGGAACAATTCCTTTCTCACTTCGTTTTTGATAGTCGATAATTTTTTTTAAGTTATTCATGGTCATAACTTAAAAAAATTAACGACTATATACTAACGAAGTGATCGAATTAAAAAAAAATTGGTGAAAAAGGCTCTAATTTTTCATTTTGCGACTGTCTTATATCTCCACCATTGAAAAAAGTGACGACATGCCTTTCGTTTTCACTCGAGTGAAGTATTTTTCATCTCTATGACTCCGTGCATAGCCCCATGGCATGGTTAGAATGCAGCGGCATAAGCTAATCATAGGCCATGCAGGCAAAGAAAGTTTTCCCTGTCTTGAGAACTATTAAACCTAGAAAGTTGAATATCTGAAATGTTCTGCTTTTATGCTAAAAAAGAACTGTTGATATTTTATATGTACGTGATAAAAAAAACTCTAGCCCGAACTCTAGTTCCACACATGAAGAACACTTCCATTCCCCGTTTAAAAAAGATATAGTGCGTCCATTTATTCAAAGACACGATAACTCAAGAATGCCTAGAACTAGGAAGTTAAAATGTTAGGATATTTGGCAAAATATCAACCTAAAGTACTCTTCACTCTTTTGAGATTCTAAGAAAATCTTTAAAAGGTGGACGAAATTTTCTAATACAATCCACACAATCGTCAACGGAAAATTGCGGACCTTGTGTTACTTTATTATTTTAATAATAAAGTATTTTTTATTAAGTTCATTATTAGTTTATTAATTTATTATTTATAGCTCCCATACAAATATCCTTAAATTATCTGTAGTCTACGTGTACGAAAACTTGAAAAACCGTTAAGTTTTGGAAGTGGAAAAT
The DNA here is from genome assembly GCA_951812415.1 of Beris morrisii. Classification (NCBI taxonomy): domain Eukaryota; kingdom Metazoa; phylum Arthropoda; class Insecta; order Diptera; family Stratiomyidae; genus Beris; species Beris morrisii. Next base: position 129,276,860 of record OX638312.1, read on the forward strand.
TCAAGAAAAATAATTTTTTTTTATAATAAACAAAAGTACGAGTTGTTATCTTACAAAAATCATTGGGCCCCTTTGAATTGCAAAGTTGTTTCTTTTTAATGTTTTAATTAAATCAGGTTTGAACGACGAAAAGTATAATAATTGGCTCATATTTACAATGCTGTGGAACTTTTTAACAAACTATTCCCTTTTATTTATTTATTAAAATTCACCAATTGCAAATATAACAAAAGAATGATAGGAAATTTTTCTGTAAATGTATAATTCAAAAATATTGTTAATGAAAGTACGTATTTATCTATTATAACTAACTAGAAAATAAATTATTTAATTAACATAAAGATATAATTATCTATTACTACTAACAATAAGGAATCAAAGAAAAACAATTTAAAACTATAAAAATTTTAATAAAAATAGAATAAATTAATTTACAACAGAAGAATAATTAAAAAAAATTCTGAATATAATCAGTAAATACGTAGTAATAAAAAGCAAAGTAGAAAATAAGTTTAAATTTGAAAATGATTAAAAATCTAAATTATCAATGTCGCTCTTATCTAACCGCAGCTCAGATTAATCTGTGGATGAATTGTCTAGAGTATTATAAATTTAGTCAAGCCCAAAATTGTTAACGCATAGAATGGAGCCTCGTACGCAAAAAAGTTATATGTTCCCTTTTCTTCTTAATTTTTAAATGTCCCAAGTCCCCTTGCTGTCTGTCTGTCTGTCCGTCTGTCTGTTCATTGACAAGTCTTGATAAGAAATCTGTCTGAGCTGACCGTAATTAGCTTATAGTTTCTCTAGGATCGAGATGGAGTTGAAAGAGGAGCTACTTACTTAGTTTAGAATACTACCTCGACGTCGTACAAAGGTTCTGTCTTCAAGGGAATCCAAAAAAACGTTCAATGTATTTAATTGTCTTCTCCACTCAAAAAATTATACGCCCCTTTTGGAGAGGATCAGGTTTTCAGCGTTTGTGATGCATGTTTGTATATTCGAGTATTTCAGTTCCATGCTTCACTTCGGTTTGCATCTCAGCTAAATCGATAGGTCATAAAGGAATTTTCGTACGATTGTTTCAAATTACCTGAACGAGAGGGTATGAGGGTATGAGTTTGGTATGATGATAACACTGGTTAAATTAAAACCCATTACCTCAGTGTGATGATGTACGGGAGTGCAGCAAGTCATTTTTTTAACTCACAACTTCTGATATGATGAAATACTGCACTGTTTAAAGTTTCCTACGTAAAACACCTTATTTCATACAAAATTTCTACTAAGGTTAGTCCCAAGAAAGTTTTTTTTTTAATTTATTTATTTATTCAAAGTTCTATTACACAACTGGATAATGGCGCGAAAATTTAAATTGCAGCAGAACACAACCTCGATACGATAATAAACTAAAGTCGTTTCACAGAAAACAACGAGTGAATGTCTCAATTAATTTAAAATACCAGGCAACCATGTCATTTCAAATGTCCCCTATTTAAATACAACACAACCACCACCCTGCAATACAAATGCTACCCATTAATTACACTAAAACAAGACGTTTTCCTATCAACAAATTCTCATAGAACAACCTGGAACTGGCCCAGAACAAGTAAATTTTCAAATTCGTAGGGTTTTTTTTTTTGCACATGCATACGTGAAGCGAATGTAGGCATCGAGTATGGTACGACAGGATATGTAGCTACCCTCGAAAACTTTAAACTGAACAATTTATACAGTTAAAAAACACAAGGATTCAGCCATTTACTAAATCCAAAACAACATACAATGCACCACATATGTTCCTCGTATGAAGCCTGAAAAACTGCACACTATTTCCTAGTTGTCAACGGCCGGAAAATGCCATTTTCCAGCAGTCAATTTGTTTGACCTAGTTCAAAGGAGGGCCTACCCAAACACCCGGTCCAATTCGAATCCTTTTTCTTTCGTTGCGAATTATTTGCTGTGACGAAGGGCTCTAACGAAGGACCACCATTCGGACATGGCCACTTCTTCCTTTCCATCGTCGAAGGAGGTTGCTCCTTCTTGCAAGGTTGCTGCAATCGACGTTTTATTAAGACCGCATTAAAATTCAACATTGTCGTCGGTTATTATTCTGCCATAAATTTTCGGATAGAATTGGCTTGAATCCAGGCGAAGAGGCGCTTGAAAAGGAGCACCTTTCCGGACTTCCTGGATCGGGTTAGGGCCCGGAACCTCTATAACCCGAGACTGAGTGCGGTTCGTTGGCTATTCTTCAGGGTTTTTTTTTTGAGTTTTTCTTGTTATTTTTCTCGAGCAAGTTTTCGTGTTGCGGCAGATTTTTCTCTACCATTTTTTTTTCGGCTAGCATAGGGCCAAAACTGCTTATGTGCAATGTGTTTTAAATCAGATAAAAGTAAAAGAATAAAAAAAGGGTTCTCTATTTTCGATTTTCTACAAGACTGCACGATTCTACTCTTTTCCGAGAGAACGATAAAAAAGATGCCGCCAAGTATCGACTTTAATTATAATTTGAATTCGAATTACCCGGGGAGTTTCTTGTCGGGAATGAAAAATTACACGATTTGCAATAATTCATCATACCAAGTCGCAGTATATGACAGGTACAAATCGTAGACATAGACGCCAAAATTAACACACACCTTATGAATGGACTGGCTACAACACCAGCGAGGAGGAGGAGGGGGAGGGGGTTTCTTACGGAAAATCTTGAGGTGAAATGACCGCGTTTCGCACTATGGTAAAACACGAATAATCTTATGAGTCTTATGATTATCGAAGACAGGGTGCGAACGGAGCATAGAACGATCGGAAAATCTGCACACAAGGTCGCATCTGTGGAGCAATTTGTGGTCGGTTTTATTGCTAAATGGGCTGCATCTCGATGCTATTTGCATTCAACTTCAGCGTTTTATCTGTTCGGCACAGGTAAGAGTTTTACTTTTTTAGATTTTTTATTGATTTAAACAGATGCAAATATCTATAAACAGGCAAAAGTGATTCCAGTCAATTTTATAGAGTGTGGTGTGCAATAGCCTTCGTGACCTTGAAGATTAACATTCAATATAGGTAATAATAAGTACACCTATTACCTAAGCTATGTATCGAGTTTCACCCCAAGTAATGGATATATACCAATTATTTATCTATAACCATAATAATTACCCTCCTATTCCTATCGGATCATTTTGGTTACTATTAACTGCTTAAAATACCAATTCCGGGTCCCAATTCCGATACAGTACTGTAATTCCGTAAAATTTTAATTTATGTAATCGATATTACACATGATTTTAATAATTTCGTCTGAATGAATTTCTTTAAAGTATCCCGATATTGTAACAGTACTGAAACCAGATAGTCAAATTAAAATAGAACAAAACCGGTATTTATATTGTGCCTACATACTCGTATAATATACGAGTAGTTACAATTCATATTCACCGCAGTATCCGTATTAAAATGAATTTTTTAAATTCCTTATCTTTTCTCTATATAAATTTTGAATTGTCAGAATGGAGATTCGTATTCTGAATACTGGAATCTAATATTGAGGCAGTTATTAATAGATTCTGATACAGTACTGATGAAAAAAAAGATTTAAGGTATGAAATGAGGTCCATTGGAATATTACTTGTAAAACCTACCTATTAACCTCTGATTAGTAAGACATAAAAAAAGGGATAATTATTGTTATTTTAAATTTTTTTTTATTGGGATAAATGTACTCACTAAAAAAATTCTTATCTACAATTATTAGTTCCAATAAGTCACTAAAGAACTAAACTAATTTAAATTTGCGATTTAAGAACTATCCATGGATCTGACATTATTAAAAAAATAAAATCCTCGAGACCAACGAGTACACAGTTAAAATTTTTTACAACATTAAATGTTGGCAACTAATTGCATGCACATGTTTCTGTAGAATCATACTAAAAGTGTCGATTTAAAAATTAAATAAAAAAAAACCGTTTAATATTTTTCCAATTTTTTTTTTTTATTTGAAAGTACAATCCTTCCGGTTAATTATGGAAAATTATTTCATTCAAATGGCTGCCGCGGCTGGCCTTACAGTAGGCCATTCTGTCGGTCCAATTTCGAAGCACATTTTGGATTGTTTGCGGCTCGGCAATGGCTGCTTCAATATTGGCCTTCAAATGGTTAATTGTTTGTGGATTGTCCGCATAACACTTGTCCTTCACGGCTCCCACAAATAAAAATCCAAAGGTGTCAAATCGCAGCTCCTTGGCGGCCAATTGACATCGCTATTTCGACTGATAATGCGACCATCGCATTTTTCACGCACTTCGGCTATTGTTTGGCCCGCTGTGTGGCACGGAGCACCGTCTTGTTGGAACCAAAGATCGTCCTTCAAGATATGGCCACAAAAAAGATGTTAACATGTGGCGGTAACGCTCGCCATTGACCGTAACTGTCGCGCCGGACTCATTTTCGAAAAAATACGGGCCAATGATGCCACCGCGCCACAATCCACACCACACAGTCACACGCAATGGATGCATTGGCTTCTCTTCATATGCCTGAGGATTTTCAGGTCCCCAAATGCGACAATTTTGCTTGTTTACGTACCCGCCGAGATGGAAATGAGCTTCGTCCGAAAAGATGATTTTTTGAGCAAAATCTTCATCAATTTCAAGTTGGTCGGAAGCCCACACAGCGAATCGATATCGAAGCGGATGGTCTGGGGCCTTCAATTGCTGAATTTCTGTCAAAGTTAGAATGACATTAGTGTTGCCAGGTGCAAAAAAAACAGTAATTTAAAAACACACCGATAGCTGGGTCACGCTGTATATGATTGGTACTTTACCTTTTTCCACGAACTAATCGCAAATTTAATATTTATCGTGACCGTGGTATTTTTTTTAATACAGTTTTTTTAAAATCACTTCAGATTTCTATTAAACTGTTAATAACATTAGATATCCCTAAGTGCAATAAGGTAATACACTTATTTGTAATAAATAAAAGAGGCAATTTATTGTAAATAAACAAGAACGGGGTTTTACATCCTAAAAAGTTATTTTATTTATCAAAAATATAAAAAAAAACAATAAAATTATAAAAATAAACATTTTCATTATAAATAAGATGATGTAGCATGGCAGTTTAACCTACTAATTACAAAAAACGAATCCCGATGTTTACTAAGTAATGTCCGCACAAGAAGTGATAAATCGAAGCACGATTGCATCATCTCCATTTATTTACAGCATGCCGATATGTAAAATTCCATTGATAAGTATTGACTTGCAATTTCGGCAGTTAATTTTATTTTTTACATGGAATCATTTTGTTTATCCATGTTTTGAAATGCAGTTCTCCGTACGAGTTATTGTAATTTTTATATTTTTGTAATTTTACATAGTATTTCATGTAAAAAACTGAATTACATAATGGTAATAGCGTTTATACATGAATTAGGTAATTTTACCTATGATATAGGGATAATTTTATTACATTAAATGTTTAAAATTACAAATAGTTTTTACTGTGTAAGTAATAAAAATACTTGAAACTGTTTAAAAATGCAAAACTCAAAACCATTTATGTCCGCAGACTTTTTAATCGCTTTTTTAGTCGGTTTTTTTTCTCTTTCGAAAACTCTTGTAGTAAAACTTAAAAAAGTTCGCCAACAGTCTGGGCGCATCTTTATTATTTTTTTGGTAGAGGTCCAGACCGTGTTTAATGCTGTGATGCGAATTAGGTGGCTATGCGATTGCCAACCTAAAAAATAACGTTTCAAATAGCCTCCTGGTTAATTTTTAGGTTGTCAGTCGTATAACAACCTACACGGCATCTCAGAATTAAACGCATTCCAGAATTTTAACCAAAAAAAATAATAAAGTTGCGCCCAGACAGATCGGCAGATTTTTTATTAATTTTCTAATTTTTTTTTATTTCTGTAAAAACATAGGGGGTAAAATATCAACGTAGCCTCTTCGGGGTTGAATGCCAAAAAATTCTAAAACCGACGTATAAAAATAATTCGATATTTCATCAGACCTAAGTGGTGTAACGACTCAAATTCCGGGGTAGGCTCAACGGGTGCCAGTGTTCCGTTACAAAATATTTATTTCTCGTGGATTGACTTCACTTTATTATTCTAATTGATGACATGTATTTTGACTTGATTTGACTTGGTTTTTCTCCTTGAGTTTTCTCGTCGCCTCTGCTAAATGTGACTCGATTCGTCCTTCCCTGTATGCGTCCTTCCCTGTCTTCATCCTTCCCTGTTTTCGTCTCTTTGTGTGGTCTCTGCTTTGTTCGTCTTAGTTCAGCTATGTCTGCTTGTCGTGGTTTGGCGTCGTTCGTCTTTGCTTGTCGTAGCTGGTTTTAGCTCGACTCCTGGCACGACTCTGCTTGCCTTAACTTAACCCTGGTTACTGAGCGTCGTCTTGTCTCTGTTCCCCTGGTCTGTTCTGTCGATGGTTGTCTTGCTCTGTTCGTCTACTATGCTCATCGTAGCTTGTTCTGTGTCGGTTGTCGCTGCTTTGGCTCTGCTCGTCGTGGTTTGCTATGCACGTCGTGGCTCGCTGTGGTCGTCGCTGTTTTACTCTGCGCGTAGTCGTTGGTTTGCTCTGCGCATCGTTCTCAGTTCTGCTCTGCTTGGCTCAGCTCCGCTTGACTCGTCTTCTGCTTGGCTCAGCTCTGCTCTGCCGGGCTAGTCTTCGCTCTGCTTGGCTCAGCTCTGCTTGGCTCGTCTTCTGCTTGGCTCAGCACTGCTCTGCTCTGCTGGGCTGGTCTTTGATCTGCTCTGCTTAACTCAGTTTTGGTTGGCTCGTCCTCTGCTTGGCTCAGCTCTGCTCTGCTGGGCTAGTCTTTGCTCTGCTTGGCTCTGCTCTGCTTGGCTCAGCTCTGCTTGGCTCGTCTTCTGCTTGGCTCAGCTCTGCTCTGCTGGGCTAGTCTTCGCTCTGCTTGGCTCAGCTCTGCTCTGCTTGGCTCAGCTCTGCTCTGCTTGGCTCAGCTCTGCTCTGCTTGGCTCAGCTCTGCTCTGCTTGGCTCATCTTGGCTCTGCCTGGACATGAACTAGCCGGTCTCAAACCTTCAAAGGGGAACTATAAGTCCACAACGCCTTATCTAGTTTAAGAACCGATTAGAGACGGCTTTCCTGTCAGTACGTCGATCCTATTAGTGGTGAAATATCGCAAACTCACGAAAACAATTTTTAAATCATTATATATTATATAAATATTACATTTAAAGCCTTCGCAAGTGGAAGCTGATTCCATATCTCATTAGACCTAAGAAATATATCAGAATTCGTGAGAATGTACAGAACCACTTCGAACCCACTTAGGAATTTGATTTCGAAAAATTTAGAAAACGGCACACTATAAAGTGAGAAGTAAAATGTCGACATAACTAAAAGATGTAACGAAATTCGTAAAAATGTGGACATTTTTTTCCCCACCTTTGTGCGCCAATGAAAATTATTCAAAAAATAATAAAATAAAATATAAATAATGAAAACATTTAAATCTTGGGAAAAAAAACCAGGTTGCGCCAAGACTGTTTTCAGATTCAGATTTTACTAGATTTTGAGCTGGATTTAAACAAAATCTGGACACTCAAATAGATCGTTCAAATGTGCGGGAAATCGAGTAGATTTGATAGAAATTTATGTAAATCTTAAGATTTCGCGAAATCCACTTTGAAAACTAGCGATATAAATCTACTATTAGCAGAAAAAATACTCTAATATCTCATCAGACCTAAGAAATGTAACGGAATTCGTAAAAATGTTCATAATCATATTACATACCCTTATAGGTTGCATATTGCAAAATCCTAAAATTGATTTTTAGACGATTATAAATATATTAAGGTCATATAAGTAAAAGCGAATTCGATATTTCATTAGACCTATGAGAAACGTAAAAATTCGTAATGTAAACTTACAAAACTACCCACGATTTAAGCGAATTGCAAACAAATTGAGATGCTTTTGGCATCTCTAACATTTTACCGGTAGCTGACGATACATTGAAACTGGAACTACGGCGTCTTTTAATGCACAGCATTTCCCGAAAATTGTTGCATGTAACATACGAAAATTTTCTTTTTAAGAATGAGATAAGCCTAAAAATTTGTATGTACCTATCTCCAGTAATTTCACGTCGTCAATACTATAATAATTGTAGTACATTCTGCTAAAACCTTATTTTGCTGTGCATTAATTTTATTTAGTTTCTAATTTGTGCATTTGAATTATTGAAGAAACCTACCTTAGCAATGAGGAGGCTTCCAGTCATATTAATACAGCTCATTTCTGTTGCTAGTACTAGTGAAAGAAGACAACCAATAAAATAGGTCAACTCAACATAAAAGATCTAAAAAATTCCACTAATCATTAGATAATTGATGAGACCACCATTATTATAATTCTTTGGAATGAAAATCATTTACCGCTCTAAAGAACCTAATGAAATAATTTCCGTACCATTGTCCCAGTTTCGTTCTCTGCGTTAATTAACTAATGGATGCGCATCCTTTTCTTTCGACACGGTACAAAAGAGAAAAAATGTTTGATCATTTTCTCGGATACTCGTCTACTCTTTACACAGTTAAATATTAAATTATTCTCAAAAGTAACAATGACATCAGATGGTCGGTATGGTTCTGTACTCTAGTTATTATTTATTCAAGTGCGACTCGATTGGAAATTATTTATTCGGCATATAAAAGAAAATTTCAATTTCGGTTGTGGCGAAATTTTCACAATATTATGGCTGTAAGTTGGAAAATAAATAAAAATATTCAGCAAACGAACGTCGAATTGAATTAAAATTTAAAATTAAAAAAATAATTTCAGTTTAATAACCGGCATAAATCATTATTGTTCTTGCGAGAATCTGCCTGGGTGTAGAGCAGCATTATCAACATTCTCTTAATCCAGAAGAACTCAATTTCGGCTGTCGCGCCATTGGTGAATGAGGATTCACATGTTCAATTCTTTGAGCCATTTCTTCCTGGATGACTTGGGAATATAAAAAAACAAGAATGACTAAATGAGTAAATTGTCCGGATCATTATTATTTGCGTCGGAATAATGAAGTTTTATTGAAAAAAGTAATATAATAATAAATATAAAAAATATTCTGACTAGTAAAAATTGTCCATTTTGTGAGATTTAAAATTGTATTGGTACACTGAACCAAAAAGGTTCATCCAACCAATTAAAATCTACATCATCATAATGAAATAATCATTGTTTTTGAGCTGATGTAAGTATTCATTAATATTGTTGCGAGCTAGGGGTTCACCAGGATTTCAATTAAATTGTTTATTTATTATTCGCACTTTAATTCTTTTCGCACAATAATTCGCACTGTATGGCAACACTGTCCGCTTATTTATATCGCTTGACTCGATCGCTTTCGCTTTCTACCAACACGGTCGCGTATACACGCTGGCTGTCACAGCCGACGTAATAAAAATCACTATCTCCCTCGCTAAAAGCTTCACCTGCTTTTATAGTAGCCGGTTGCAGTCTAGGATGTACTTGAATGTTCGCTCGGTGATGTATGTGGAATCTTCTCGAAAGCTTTAGAGCTTTCGATTTTGATCTTCGTTCGATTCTAGTACATTGGAGAGCATTCGAGCACATTCGACAAGAAGTAGGGTATAATCGTGTTGCTCCGCTCTCTTTATTTACGCAACTAGGCTTTTGATTGGGTTACTTTGCAGCTTAGGTATTCGGTTGTTGCTGTTTCCCTATTCGTAATCGATCGAGTTGCGCGGTGGCCATGCTTACACGTAACAATATTATGCATAACTGTTCATAATTTTTCGGTCTGCTTTGGACACACACACAATAACAGAAATGATGTTTAAATTCGTTCTTGCAATGAACTGGTTCATAATATTGATGAAAACAATAATTCGTATTAAAGTATAAATTCATTAATACTATTAAATGGGTAACTCTCAGCATAACATGATTAACGAATTCATAATATTGATGAAAAGAGTAATTAATATTACTAATGTTGTTCCTCAGGTATAAATTCATAATTCTGATTAATCCTGTCACTGTAATCAATACTCTAAAAGAGAGAAACGAAAATTCGATCATTTCATACGTTTCTATTGAAACTTTGGAAGTACAAAGAGACAGTTGAATATGGTGCGATGTCTATGTGCCTCCGTTCTCAATGTAAGTATTTTATGCCTATGAAATCGCATAAAGGTTCCCACACAATTGTACGAAATTTTTGCTACTGCTGCGACGGTTGCTCAGCGGAACAATTTACACCATTTAATTACGTACCAATGATTATCTACTGGTTTGTATGTGAACCTTAACAAAAAATTAGCAGCCAACAGAGAATCTGTAACGTTGACCAGTCCGATGATCGTTTTCTTCAATATAATGAATGTATTCATTATTACTATGAACATAATCAATATATTTTACGAGTACCAAACGAAAATGCCTTGTTTATAAGAACTTTTTAATCAATATGATGAAGACATGCATCAAAATTCCTAGGTTTATCCTTTCCATATATACAAATTGATGAAAATATTTTTATAAAATGAGATTCATAGTATTAATGTACGGTTTATATATCATGAAAAGTATTTCATGATTTTCTTCATTGTTGCAATGATTTTTTCATTAGTCCGAAGAATTTCATTTGATGAAAAGCATTCATAAATATCAAGAACAGTATTTTTCTCAGTGTGGCTAGTAAAAGTTTGCCATTTTGTGAGATTTAAAGTTCTATTGGTAGCAAGTTAAGTTCAAATATCGAATTGATTTTTTTACAACACCGCAGCTCAAACAAACAAACAAATTTCCAACTTAAATAACACAAACCCAAACATCGAGAACAATTTCCTTATTTCTATTTTAATTTCAACTTTTTCTTTATCTCGATTCCGGACTAGGAGGACTTAACACGTTGCGACGACACGACCAATTTTCTTATTGAAATTTTCCATTTCCCAGCCCCCTTCTTATTATGCGGTCATCACAAAACTAACACTAAAAGAAAAACCTGAGTAAAACAGCTGTGGAAACACTAAAATCTATAGGAAAAAAAAAGGGAGCTGCCAACTCGGTAACAAGAACGAAAAAGTTGAACAGCCCCGAAGGAAAGTTTTCCGCAAAATTTGATCGGGCAAAAAGTCGAGGAAAATTGGTAAGGATATCGTTAGCCATATCCTTGCCATATGTCATCGCTATCCCTTTTGTCCTCGTCAACAAGAACAACTAACAGCAGTGTAGCAGTTGTACGTTTTGCATTCTAAGAAGCGAACGACAGAACTACGTAGGACGAACGGTGTGAAATACTTTACAACGCTCCTGGAATTTGTAATCTTTCTACGTCATATAGTCCTTGAGGAATCATTTCTTACCATACATGTTGCATGAGTCTTTCAGAGTGGTTCTACTTGTGAGATGGTCATTTTTTAAGTGTCCTTACTGAGAATCTGTGCAGGAGTGGCAACAGTTGTATGCAGGTCCTTAGAGCCAGCCATTCCATATTACACTGATAGCTACTAGAATGACCTGTAATTACATTAAAGTTCTTATTGAAAAGTTAGGAGTTTAATCCCCGACCTCGTACTGTCTCCAACTTTTCAATATTTTGTCCTGCAGATGTCGTTCAACGGCACGTCCTGTTCATTATACTTGCAAGTAATAGCGGATCTTAGTATGGCTATGAATAGTCCGATTCATTAAATACAAGTTGAAGATTAAGATAATCCCCGAGTAGTTTGCATCTCATTACGAATGTAGTTCTTCCTAATGTCCCAATGTCCATATACGGACTGACCCTATGCATTATGAATTCATGACGGAAATATAGTATAGTCATCGCGTAGCCATAGGCCAGTTCAATGCAGCGTAATTCTAATCATGCTCGGGGTTAGGTGTTTGTTTGGCGGTAGCAAGGGTGTGGCTTTCATAAATCAGTTAGTAGATGGGTCAGTTGATGCGGACCAGCACACGGTTCAGGTGAGTTGAACTTGCGTTAAACAGCCACCCTTGTCGCTAATACAATGTGGATGTATTCACAACACCTGTAAAATGCTAACTTGTCGACTGTCCTTGTTTACTAAGTAAATTTGTTTCAAATTTACACTTTGCTACCACGGTAGAAATTTTCGAAAAAAAGGACAGGAAAATTAAAATTCGTTCTGTGTCTAAGCTTCGTGTTGATTTTGGGATAATTTGAATTTTTCAATGTTGTTTTTTAAGCCATGGTCTTTTCGATCGCAAATCTATACGACATCTGAAAAAATGTCCAGAAAATACGAATTAAACGATTGCTTTATTTCGAAAAAATTTAAAACTTTTTACATTTCATATTCCTCAAAACAACTGCCATACAAATGTTATTAAAAAAAATGGTGCGTACTGTTGTCCAAACTTGCCTCAACTTTCATATAATTTAAAGGAGAAATCTTTCTATTCTTCGAGGTTACTCCCATTAAAAGTTCGTAAAATGACAGAGATGTCTTGAATCTGGAAATAAAAACTTTGTGCAATATTGTAACTCATTTTTACGCACGAAAAAACTGGTAAAACAAAGACACACTTTCGAATAGCTATAATTTAGTATGATTAATTCAAACCAAAATAAAATTGTGAAGTTCTGAACTCTAATTTCAATTATCTTCCAAACAGAAGTGCTTAAAATCTGCGATTATTCTTACAGTACGATAGAATACATTTTGTTAATTATAATATTTTTGCATTCTTAAGTGCAAAAGTTCTTTAAACAAGTGGTTCCTTGTGTTACAAGATAACCAAAGAATCTACGAATCTTGAAATTTAAAATTTTGTTCACTCTAGTAGTTTGTCACTGAAAGTACAAAAACACAAACAAGTGAAATTAAAATATGACTTTCTAGTAGGTGCCATTCAAATGTTCTTTAAAAAAAATGGCTGCAATTAATTACTAGTAACTACGGACTTACATTTTATAATACATTTATTTAAAGCCTCTTGAATTTAAATCTCTTATACGTAAGACACGCTGGGGCATCTTGAATGGATACTAAGGACGTAGATTAGCTTGAGTCATTCAATTATGGGTCGACCACTTTCATGGTTCAACGTTCCAGGCAAGTTTGTCTAAAAGAAAAAAAGGGAGGGTTCCACTTTTTTCGTTAAATGATTTCCATTCTTTCAAGATAATTATATTAGGAGGCGGGGTTTTTCTTACTGGAACTGATGTTATTGCGTTGAGCGGGTTGCCTGGGTACATGTAACAACATGATTTATAGCTTGGAAAATTAATGCAAAAAAGAATTATGAACTGCGAATGAAAAGATAATGCTTCCATGCTTTTAAATGAATGTTTCGGAAATACATTGATCCAGCATTACATTTCTCACTGGAAAAACTGTGTTTTGAAAATGAAGTCGTGAGCATGTGCCGCCATACGAGTATCACGGGTGAATTAGGACCGTGGAGGAGTTAAGCTAGCGAGTTAGCCAAAACAATCGATATCATTATGAAGATGCTTGGAAGCAAAGATAGCAGAAATGTTTTTTTCTAAACTATAAATACATGTGACCGGTTCCTTGCAGACTTCTTACAAATCATAACAACTATTAACTACAATATTTAGTTTTGTATTATTAACACAACTTTGAATTTCACTAGTACCCATACTCTGAAAGCTTACTACTAAACCAATGCACTGGAAATTATATAAAAACTGTCTGTGACACAATAGCAATCCATAACAAAGTAGCTATATAATTTCTCTGGGGGATTCCCATAATTCAGATGCCCGTACTAAAGTAAAACGTGAAGCTTGAGTGAAAGCGACACTATCGACGTTCATTTCAGTCTTATTCCCTTGACAAAGTTCGTACATCCCCTAGCCACGAAATAAACCAAGACTATGGGATTTCAGGTGGAAATAAATTCTAGGAACATTTCCATCATTTTTGAGCTTCCTGATTATTGCCATGAAGCGAATCTTGGTCTTGAATTCTTTTAGCGTCTTTAAGCATCCTTGCCATATCCCAGAAGCTATGATTTACTACAACACCGTGCGAAGTTTCCTGTTGTTTTTGCACTTGTTGGAAAATCAGGAAACAGCGTGGAACCTCCTAGAGTGATGTCTAACTATAAGACTGCCATTGAACATCTCGCGGGAGGTCTTAGTCCTCCGCTTAGTCCGACAAAAAGGAAAATCCCCGGTATAATCTCTACCTCGACATAGATTTAGCGAAATGGCAAATGAGGAAGGATCATTCCTCCTGGCTAAAGACAAGAAATCTTCCAAATTGTTTATCATTGGAATTTTTCGTTCGTTGCTTCTTTAAACTTTTATCCGTAGAGAAATTATAATCCCGCTGGGTATACGATTTTATGGCAGAGCCAGTTTATACTCCAGCAAGGATCTGCAGTTTTGGTTGACAAAATACGAGGCACCTGATACCGCCGAACAATGTTTGACGAAAGTCTCGACTTTCTCCGGATTCAGATTTCGAATAGCAATCAGATCCTTACCGGTCCAACTTTGTCTTATTGCTTAAATAGCTGAAAGCAAAGTTGTACGCAGCTGGCAGGAAAGGACAGTTTGTAGAATATGACAAAAAAATTAAGGACATCAACTTTCGGTAATGATGTTATACGCTACGATGAAAGAGTAAGTTAGGTATCCCGTCCCTGCTGGACTAGGTAGCTTTTCCTGTTCAGGTATAGAACATGTCCCCAAAGGGTGAACGGCTCCGTGAAAAGTGAAAGGAAATTATGAAATAGTGCGGGCACAATTTTCATTTTATGGAGTTTCATTTTGCTGCGAAGCTTTGAAGTTACACTGGACTTTTTGACGAATCAAAAGGCACTGGGAGTTCAGTTTTTCCGGTCAAAGGAATTAATGAAGTACCACTACGGTATTTAGTTCATTACTTTTGAAATTGAAAAGGACGTGTTTAATTAAGCTGAGTAAGGCAAAATTACGACCACCAAAACAGAGGTCTGCAAAGTCAGAAAAACTTTCAAAAGATAGTTCGCGTAGATTCCGACTGACTTCTCACACCTGGTAGAAATCAAAAGCTTTTCAATTTGATTGATTTTCAAGTTAATTTTTCATTATATTAAACACAATAACACGCATTCTGCAAATTAACTTATTATAAGACTTTATTTTAACGTTGAACAAGTCGAACGTACTTACAAGAATACGTGTGACATGTTGCACATAAAACAGATTAACTTGCATTAATAAATTGAAAAATTCACGTTAATTATTTAAAGACAAAACATGTTTAAAACTTTTTCATAAAAGATGATGGGAATCCGCTCTGACATATTCAGAGTACGAATTATGGATATCGCTGTTTTTATACTACATAAGCTGTTCAAGAATTCATAGAACACATCGATTAGGATTGCGTCTAAGTACTATGATATTAAAGGGTGACTCCCTATGTCCTGTCCGGTTCTATAAAAAGGTTATACATTCTTTTCTTAATATCCATTTCACCTGTTACAACTATTAATTCATTCTAAAGGCCCGAACACAAGGCTTCCGTTCCGTCACGACAAGTGAGGTTATGTGATCCGTAAAAGTTGAATTTTGGTTAATTCGTCCGTTCCGTTCCGTTCCGTTCCGTTATGACCGTTGTGTGCATTTACATGGCCAGCCCATAAGGTCTACTTTGACAGCTGAACAGAACGGGAGCATTGTGTTCGGGGCTTAAAAGGAATAGTGAAGACTTCATCCGTTGAACAAGTCGCACGTAGTTAAAAGAATACGTGCGACTTGTTGTTTCCTTTAATCAGTAGTCTGGTTTCACGTTTCTTTAATATCAAATAATTCAAGAGCCCTGTAGATTTTTCTCTTCAGGTAGATCTTCTTAGTACTAGTATACGTAACTGGATAAAAAATTCTACCGAAAAATGATCGACAGATTTATCTGTCAAGGCTCTTTAAGGTCAGCAGGTAATACCAAATTACAACGATTTAACACCGGATAAATTGTAGGCACTCTATCAACTCTTCCCTAAAATTCCAGCTACAATTTATTCGTCCCTCACCTGTGCGCTTTTTATTCTAGAAGCTACTATAAAAAACTGGATTGAAGTTATAAAAGGTATTCTAGAGTATAAAAAGCATTGCCTATTCGTCTGTTCATCTATTTGCTTGATTTTTTTACTGAACTATAGCCGAAGCCCTTTCATTATTTCCGAATAAAACACAAACTCATACAACTAGTTAGGCATATCTTCAATCCATAAAAAAAACATATACTGCACTAGTTTTGCGATAACACGAATATAAAATAAAGGTAGAATTCACGTAATACCTGAATACGTGCAATTAAACTAAAATAGAGGGAGTTTTATGATTGCGAGCTAGACCTAGACACTATTATACGTAGTCAGAATATAATGCATGTTTTTTTTTAATTCTTAATAGCCATACTATTGAGACTGGAAATTATTGTACCACGGTTTAATGTACAGGGTGATTAATTTTGGTATTGCGCTATAATAAAACTGTTTGATTCAATTTGAAATTAGTTCGAGTTTCATTCAATTTTTTTATTTTTTTTCTATTTTATACTACCATTGGCTTGAAAAACATCACAATACTTAAATATGAAAGGATTTTAGGCAATACCCCTTTTTTATGTTAGACTATCATCAAATTAGCGTCATGTATGCTACTTGAATCATGAAGAACGAAGCGTTTTTCGAACCTCCTTGTTTCCAAGTGCAACGCTGTCGTCGTAAGCGTCCTATGATATGAAGATTATAATCTGCAATCTTTAAATCCGATTAATAAATTTATCTCTGATCACATAAATGTTTGGCATACGCCACATGAGAATCTAAAAATATTCCAAATATCTACCTTTTTGATTGTTAATAACAACTTTACTCATACTATCCGCCAATACCTCAGCCTTACTAATTTGATACTTTGGTCAAACTTTCGTAGTCGATCTTCTTGATAAAAAGAGGTTAAATGCATCTTGGAGTCAAAGCACAAATGGCGCCCAACGTAGGGCCAGATAATAAAATTAATATTGGAAGGAGTGCATTTGTAGCTTTTTCTTGGAGAACTGACGACCGTAACAAATCCTCATATTTTCTAAACTTAGCTGCTCAGCGGATCCCGTTCGGTAACATTTTCTTTTGTAAAGTTCTTACCCCTTTCCGCTTAATTACCATTAATTTCTTAAAGAGTAAGAGAGATTTTGTCGGGAAATTGCTCCTTCTGATGAGTACAACGTACTATTCTGTACAAAATAGCTTATCGGTACAAATCAAGCACTCACTCTCCACTTAAGGTTTGTTTCTTATTTGTTTAAAGAAACACTTGGATATTAACTATTCCTAGTATTTGTTTAAAAAATTTAAACTAACTTAATAGAAGTTCCTACACAGCTCTGTTTCCGAAATTGGAAAACCCACAAAAAAACATTAGTTATTAATAAAATGCGAAAAGATCAAAACCTTGTTCACGTAGGTATTATGTGCTTTATATCTTTAGTAATTGTATTAATGTTTCAATTATTTTCAAGATTAAATTCGCTTAATAGCTTCAAATTCATCGTAACTTCTGTGATTATATACTGAAATTCCATTTTTCAATTATTGGGAAATTACTCAATTTGGTAAATTTAGGGTTCAGTCATTTAATTGAAATTTAATAGCTTAAAAAGGGTACAATTTATTTCAAATGAATTGAGATGAATACATACTCGTAAGATAGAGAAAATTATTTTCAATCCCACAAAGATTAATAAAATTATATCAGGAATAGAGTGCTTTGAATTTTTGTTTTTACTTTTATAAGTTGTTGCAATTTTAAGTACGAATAATTTTGATAGTATATCAGTACACTTTTAATTTTTTGACTCGTAGCTGTCGAATGACTTATCGATTTTTTTTGCTTTCAATTTAATTGATATTGATATCAATCTTTCTTCCATTTTAGTTTCAACTTTACAGCAGATTGTAAAAATTCCGGAAATAAATTCCGTTAAATTTTGAAATAAATCAGAATCAAAATAGTTTTAAAAATCGTAAAAAAATATACTTTCTATTATCTACATATATATCAAAAAAATATAAAAAAGAATGGAAAAACTTTGATATAATTTTCCGTGGCCAACATCACAAAGCCCATTAATGTTCGTTTGTATATCCGAACGCACGACAACTCCAGAATGCTTAAAGGTAAACACTCGTTCAATAGAACAGCTATATGTAAAACTAAGTTCTTTAACAGACGAAATCGTTTCACTCTTTCGAGTAGCTTCCATACAAAATTCGAAATATTTCGAGCTAAGAATATTATTATATGTAATATGAAGTGTTTAACCTCTATACAAAGGGCCTTCAAAAATTTATTTCTATTTATATCTACTCTAGATGAAATCATAGGGTATTATTAGTTAGTTTAATCCAGCCCGAAAAGTTTATAACGCAAAGAACCCAGGCTCGGATAAAAAAAAATTTAAGTTGAAGCTGTGGCCAAAAACCTGAATCTGATTGCGATCCTTCCGCTCGTCTGTCTGTCCGTCTGTCTATTCATCTGTACGTCTGCCCGTCTGTCCATCTGTACGTCTGTTCGCCTGTCTGTCCGTCCATCTGTCCTTCTGTCCGCTATCCGTTTGTCCGTCTGTCCGTTCGTCCGTTTGTCTATTTGTCCGTTTGGCCGTTCATCCGTTAGCATGATAATTCACGAAACTGCCTAGGTCACTGAATTTTTGTGTCCACCTGTAAAAGGGAAAAAGTAAGCCCAAATTCCTCAATGGGCGATATCCTTCCACTTCTTCGAGTACATCGTAAACAAGAGTCCTTAAAACACGTTTTCACGATTATTAGCTGAATGCCTTAAGTTAGGAACTTGAAATTTTGCACGCATAAATTTTCTAGCATTTGCAGCTAAAAACCGAACGTGAAATAAATCGAACAAGTCGGTCGTGTCTTTCAGAAATATGTAAAAGTTACTAAACCCGCCATAACTCAAGAAACCCGCCATAACTCAAGAACATGTTAAAACAGAACCAAAATGTTTTACAGGAATAAGTTTTAAGCCAAAAACCAGACTAGGTCATGTTACTCATTAACATCCTTCAACTCCTTTGGTAAGCTCCCATATAAAAGTCTTCAAAACATGTGCTTAGGAATAATGTTGATAACTTTTAAACATTCGAAATAGCCTCCTAGTTGTTCTTTAGGTTGTCAGTTGCATAGTGGGTAGGTAGATAGGTAGGTATGCGTGACTTGCCGTGAGAACACGGACACACTTAGACCTAAGAAGGTCCGTTCTGTTACCACAGGATCATCGAATCCGGTCCTACTCGTCGAACCATTTAGAGCTTGCAACGAAGCGTTGGATTCTCGCGACCTCCATTGCGGTAAGACCACCAAGCCAGTTGAAGAAGTAAGCTCCAAGATGAGCTTTCCTTCTAGCGGATAGAGCTGGACAGGTACAGAGAAGGTGAAGGACTGTCTCCTCCTCCTCCTCATCCAGGCAGCTTCTACAAAAGTCGTTCGAAAAGTAGCCGAGTCTTTTAGAGTGTCGACCTATAATACAGTGTCCGGTCAGGTCACCGACTGTGGTGCTGATATTCGCCCTTTTGAGCAAAGTCAGCCTCTTAAAGCGGTTTTGATCCAGCTTCGGCCAGATCTGTCTCGCAGTGTGACATGTAATACCGTCCGCCCATCTTGAGTTGGTTTTCTCACCTGAGTCCAATCCCAGTTGCAGTTTACATATAGAGAGAGGCCCACCCAGATTCCGATGTTCCGGCATAATCTGAAGGGTAGTACCGCGCCGAGCGAGCTTGCCAGCCATACAGTTCCCTGGAATATCCCAGTCGCATAGTAACATACACCGCATCTCAGAATTAAATGCGTTCTGGACTTCTACCTCAAAAATAGAAAAATAGCGCCCACACTTTTGGCAGATTTCTTATTTATTTTATAAATAAATAAATAAATAAATATTGCAAAATCCTGAAATTTGAGATCATTATACATTCGATCTCATTAATCTTAAAAGATTTGTCGGAATTCGTGATAACTTGAACAATACCATAAATCTAAAAAATGGAATTAAAACCCTGACAAAAATTTCTGTATCCATTTCGACAATACGAAAGCGTTGCATAGAGTTTGGCAGCAATTTTTCTAAATCATAAACTTAAATTGTTGACTCTGTTTAGTCAATTGTATTAGCAGATTTATTCCATATTGCTGCTGAATTACAGCTTCACTCTTTACATTTGAATTTGAGCATTAGTCAAAGACATACAAAAGACTACAAACATATAAATACAATATTATTATAAGCAACTGGAAGAACTTATTAAGACCACAGTAGAGAAGACTGGTAAAAAAGAGGAATATTAAACACCTATAAAATGAATTGCTTCCTTGGAAATATCATGCAGCTATTCTCATAATCTAATTTGTCCTTCCAAGCTACCCTCTACTCCAAATTCAACTTTATAAAACATCTGTTTTTAAAGTATTCCTATCTAGTCTGCATATATGTGTATTAAGTTGATGGTATTTATTTTAATCCTTTTAGCTTGCAGCATTTTTGTCCTTTCTGTAAATTGTTGGTTGGTTGATATTTTTGTTTTTGTATCCACGCAAAACAATTCATTTATAAACCTTTCGTATACCACGGAAAATTATATTCTGTATTTGTTTACTCGCTTTCCATTTATTATAATTGCATGTCCTTTCCATAAACATCGATACCGTACATACCGATAGTATTTTAGGCCAGCATCGTCATGAAGCATATTTTGTATGTTACTTGGATGAATCCTCTCGATTGTTGTCGTCCCAGCAACGATGAAAATGGAAATTGTTTTCCATGCCGTGTATCCCGATGGCACGGACAAAACAGGATCCAAGGATCCACTTTATAGGATAATCTCATATCCCAATCGAATAATTTTATCAGGCCAGGAGTAAGGATCCTCTTATGAGAAAGGGACGTTGGTGGGTTTTTTTTAGCAATTTCGATTTTATTTCTGCCGGATATCATACCGCTATCAGCGAAGTTCCTCCTCGTCGGTAATATTCAACCTGTAGTAAGGGGAGCGAACATCTAAGGAGTGTATATCGTAAGGATACGAGTATTTCAGGAATATGATGGAATACATTTTGTAGCTAGCAGATTCGCCTTGAATTGTCATTAAGCGGGAAATTGATTTCGATCGAATTTATTGAGCGTCTATGAGTACTTTTCAGAAGTATTGACGTATTAATTCCCTGTGATCTTTGGTGTATTTGATTTGACATGAAATTTTTAATGATTTTCAATTTATAAAGTAATTAGGTAAGCCTTGAGAAAATATTGGAGTTAATGTGATATGAATGGAAAAATCGGATTCCGATTTCTGGTCCCCAAAATTGGAGAGAAGGAACAAAATAAGGGGTTATTCGAGATTGGCAATATTTCAAACCCAATAATCCTTTATTTAGAGACTAGTTAACTTCATAACCATGGCAACCATTCGATTTAAATCCCGCGATTGAATTCTCCAGATATGAATTAAAGGGAAAATAAGTTAATATAGTGTTGGGAATTAACTATTTTCTTTTCGGGGCAACTTATTCGAAACAATTATTTAGAATTTGGGACGTCGTTGACGCAACAACAAACATTGAAATTGTAATCCATGACATTTTGCTCGATCAGAAATATATCGGGAAATGGAGTTTTGTACGAAGAAATTCGTAACTAGCAAAACAGTTGCTTCGTAACATTCTGTCTACCAAAAATAGTAATAAAAATTGGAAACGAAAGTAATGCAATACTGTACATTACTTATACTTATCAAGCTGGCAAATCGACTGTTAGCGCTCTTCACAATTTAGTGCAAAAAATTGAGAAGACGTTGACAGCCAAGGAAATAGCGTTGTGCTCTTTTCTTCACGATGAAGGTGCTTTTGACAACACTTCCTACAAATCCATTGAATAACTTACTCGTAGGAGTAGAAGAAACGGTAACGAGATGGATAGTAGCGATGCTTGACTCTCGTAGAATCTCGGCTCAGATCGTAGGTAAAGGTCTCACTGTACGAGCGGTGAAGGGATGCCCTCAGGGAGGTGTACTCTCCCCACTACTGTGGTGCATTGTTGTAGATGATCCTTAAGGATTTGAGCATCAAGGGTTTTGAGACTCAAGCATACGCTGATGACCTGGTGATCACTGTAAGAGGTAAACATGACTGTGTCATTTCGGACCGCATGCAAGAGGCCCTGGAGATAGTAGATCACTGGTGCATCCAACAGGGATTAAGTATAAATCCAAGTAAAACAATTATAGTGCCATTCACTAGAAGACGGAAGGTAAACTTGAGGCCCACGATTGTGAGAGGAACTACAATTGAATTCCCTTCCGATGTCAAATGCTTGGGAGTTACCTTTGACAAGTGTCTGACATGGAACTTACATCTTAAAAACATCTCCACACGAGCAACATTGTCTTTTATGGCGTGTCGAAGGCTCTGTGGTACCACTTGGGTCTCAGACCAAATATGGTATACTGGACCTACAAGTCTATTATAATACCAATGATCACATATGCCGCTATGGTGTGGTGGCCAAAGGTTGAACAAATCACAGCACAGAGGGCCCTGCAAAAAATTCAGAGGCGTGCCGTTCTTAGCATTACTGGGGGATTTAAATCATGTCCCACTGCTGCAATGGAAGCCATGATAGACTTGGCCCCATTACACTTAGAGATAAAGAAGGAGGCTCTGAGAGAGGCCATAAGGCTACAGCAGTACAATAAATTCAAGGCAGGAGACCTTGTCGGTCACCTTAAAATTCTACAGGAATTTAATCAGAAGGACCTAACCGACTCAGTAAACGATAACATGCCAAAGGTATATGATTTTGAGAAACCATATATGGTGACTCTGGGAGATCGTGTATCATGGCAATCTCGTCTAACAGATTTTGGGGAAGGTGCTTCAGTCTGGTACACGGACGGCTCTAAGACCTATAGTGGAACTGGAGCGGGCGTTTTTGGACCCAATTGTAAAATATGGACGGCAATGGGACAAACAGCCACTGTGTTTCAGGCTAAGGTACATGCCATAGAGCTGTGCGCAGGTAAACTTCTACTGAATAAACCAAAAGGCGCTACAGTTATTATCCTATCTGACAGCCAAGCAGCACTGCTGGCTCTGAAATCTTATTGTTTCCGTTCTAGGCTTGTGTGGGACTGTCATACTCTTCTTAAAGAGTTGGTACATCATAATAGTCTAACCCTGATGTGGGTGTCAGGACATGAGGGTATTCCGGGTAATGAATCGGCTGACCGACTAGCTAAGCGGAGAGCCAACTCACCAATGATTAACCCGGAACCATTCTGTGGAGTAGGTAAAGGCTTCATTAAGGATGGCATTTTTAAGTGGGTAAATCTTCAGGTGGAAGATTATTGGAACTCACTTTCAGGAGTAAGACAGTCAAAGAAATTACTGACTTTCTCAAGTAGGAGAGCGTCGGAATTCCTTTCCTTAAGCAAGTATAACGCACGGGTCATAATGGTATATTTTTCCGGACATTATTTCCTTAATTATCACCTTAAGATCATCGGTAAAGTATCACTAGATATATGTCGATTCTGTGATATCACATCTGAAACCACGGCACACATTCTGTATGATTGTGATGCAGTGGCCAGATCAAGAAGTCAGATTCTCGGTGGATTTACTCTCACCTATGAAGACCTGTCGAAGACTCCCCTGAGTAAAATCATCTCCTTACTCAAAGGAATCGATATGGCCTAGGGAGTGGTTAAGAGCCAGGAACAAAAGACCTCTTAGGTCGTAGTTCGGGAAGTAGTGAGGCTTCTTTAGGCTCTACGAGTTAAATAAATAAAAATAAATAAACATCTAAAGCGTTAATGAAAGTGCTAGAAGTGTGCGATCTCGCTTGTGTCCGACTTCTTGATTGCTATTCTCGATGGGTAACTTTTCCCTAGCTGAAAATTTAAAGTTTGGAATTTTTTTTCAAAATAATATTATATGTACTTAATTTCTCTCGACTATCGAAATTTCGGCCACATAGAGACGGTATTAATCTTCCTCGAGTGAAGTATTTTTCTACCTTTGCAAGTTCATTTCGGTACACCTGAAATCGGAATGGTTTGGAAGAACGAACCTTCATACTTCTTCTATGCTTTCGTCACCAGTTGCCACTTGCTTTTAAGGGGGAGTAAATACTTCAACAAAAAATTTGCCAACAGTCTGGGCGCAACTACAAAATATACAGTCTCTGAGGGATTAAATCTTGATCTTACACAGTCACTTGGATAGGTGAAGAGCAGCAAGTATTCCAGTCCACTAATCCAGGGTTCATGGTCTGAGGTCCCAACTGGACTTACCACACCTATTAACCAAAAAACATGTACGGGAAATAGTGACAAAGAGAAGGCTATACGGGAGCTTCAACTTTTTACCTTTAACTTTTCGACTTAATCAATTTTTAAAAACTCCCTCACCCCCTAATTGAACGAATTGCTCTATTCTGGCGGCATAAAGGACAAATGTCGCGCATGTCGTCACCGCAGGTACACTAACTCTGCTTTCTGCTAGCAACAAAGTAGTGGGTTATAAATTATCGGCGTTTTTTTTCATGAGGTTCACATAATATGACCTTAAGGTATTCCTCACGCGCATACACATTTAATTAGTAGCCATTACTTATAGCGTGACAGGAACGCCAACTTCAGGAATGGTCATTTCCTTGCTGAGTTGACCTCAATGAACGAATGAACTTCTTTTTCGTTCTAGCCGCTACCTCACTATGAATACATTTAACACATGCGATTTTGGGACGATATGTGGGAGTGGGTCATTTAAATAATACCTAGTATATCTTAATCACAGTTACATACTTAGTGGGTACTTAGTTTGTGAGTTATGCTAGATTTTTATGACTAATGAATATTTTGTTTTCTAGATTACATACTTTGCTTTATCAGGAAAATACATTTTTTTTTTGTAATTAAACCGCGCATGAAAATTTGTAGAATATGTTAGAAATGTTAGAATTTGTTCAGAAAATATTTCCGAATAGGAAATTCAAGCCTTTTTTCTGAGCCATACGGGCTCATTTAGAACAATATTTGAATTGTTACGCTGAGGAATAAAGTGATAAAAGTACTGCTTGGTAACTACCTGATACGTACATAGTAGTTATACGATTTGTTGTCTGCTGGCGGATTATTCGGAAACTATTTATTAACAGTAACGTACAGACTAAGTTCAACACAGTTTGAACTGATTGATACACTAAAATTTGTTTACCTCGTCATAGACATCTATGGCTTTCATTCACTTTGGAATTGAGGGAAAAACTTCCTCTCCAGGCGGAGATTACCCTGAGGCGCGGTGGGTGCTTCATTTCGGACAAAACTTCTTTTCAAAAAACGCACTGTTTGGGCTACACAGCACTCACTTTGGAAATAAGTTTTCAATATTTCCCAACGTTGTTCAAGCGTAAAGCGACTCATTTCGTTCCGCAGAGGCATGGTACTGACTTTCTGTCAAGATTTCCAGCGGGAAACAGCTTTCAGTGTCAAAATAACCTCTGATTTAAAAAGAAACCACTAGATGGCCCACCCTGTATAGTAATTTATAAGGAATCCTACCGAAAAACTACATAAACTACGCCAGCTTTTTGCTTGCGCATTGAAGGAAGCGATATTAAGTAATTTTGACGGAAAACCAAAAATTTTGCTGAGTTTCGGTAGCTCTGGTTCAGAGTGTGCAATTTTTTTCTTCTTAAATTCCTGCTACTTGTAACGATCGCATTAATTTTTCACATTTTTACTGAGCAATAATTTTGCTCAAAAAAAAAAATACTTTGAATCTAATTTCGTGCGTCTAAATCCATCAACATAAATCGAATGCACATCGATTCGCTTTGACGATTGCACAAATGCGTCGTCGAAAACATTTGGCGTCGACAAGTGACGCATTCGAGCAATGTTAATCAGCGACTAACAAGTGCTAAACGCTGTCCTCCCATCCTTCGGCCCCGTTTGGCCGCTTATGACGGACCTATGACGACGGAATCTCTTTAATCGCACCGATTTTCCTATGCGGTCTGGGTGTGCCAAAATCTAGTAGGCTATCGCACTAAAGTGCTTAGATCTCGAATCTCGTATATCTTTCTGTAAATTCCATATGCAATTAGTTCAGTACAGCTCCAAACTATGGACGTCGACATAGTCTATAGCTGCTGTAGCACTCGTTGTCGTTTAATGCCAAATTCTCAAAGTTAATTACTGCATAATTAATTGACTTTCAGAATATCCCTGTCGGTTGTGTCGCGGAGCGTGCATTTATTATTATGTTTTTCTTGAGCCTTCAATTAAAGCCAGAAAACCTTTCGCAAGTTGTCGCACAGATCGAATTTTCACATTATTATGTACATGGCGCGAATTATTCAAATATGTCGCGGTCGGTTGTCTGCCATCTTGTGGGCATGTCGGGAATGGCGGGAACATATTGAGGATTTTCAATTTTCAAAATCTTCGGTATCCCGAGAATGTGTTTTTCGCAAATTGCACTTAATCTTGTCAATGTTGTTGTTGATATGTAGACGTCTGGAATCTACCACCTGGTACCTCTTATCCCGATAGGCAATATACTAAATTGATAATTTGATTGCATTGAATCTGGAAGTGTGATGTATGTGACAAAGTCACGTACGTAATACCGCACTGGCTCCATCTCTCGTCTGTTCGTTTAAACTACGAGTATTTCGAGTGCAGTTCGAATTTGCCGAGTAGATGTGTCGTATAGTTGAATCAAATGTGTCGGTATATAATCTACTTACCTTCGATGCAGGTACAGGCAGAGAGAGAGAGAGGGTGGTGTGTTTCTGGTCCGCCGGTCAATGGTTTTGCAATTATTGCAATAATTTCAATAATAGTGCGCACGTTAACCACAATCCGATGTTAGAAGCTTAACTTACCTCAAATCACTTCAGCTGCCAGTCGTCACACTCGTACCGATGCACATGTTTCTACCGCCGACCACTGAAGTGCCCTCTACCGCAGAGCACTGAAAGTATTCGATTTCAACAAATGTACCGCGCGGCGCTTTACATATCCCACTTCTGACACCGCAAAAAAATAAAAACAACGACCTTCATGCCCCCCTCCCCCTCCTCCTCGCGTTTCCTGACACCATGTTGCGATGAAAATTTGTCAAATTTCCATGCGTGCGATTGGCTCCATTGCTAAGCGACTCAGCAAATTATGAAATCACCACCAAAAAGTTGGCTTATTTCCACGGTAAAATGTCGAACAGAACGGGCCAGGATGTCCCATTACGACACTCGCTTACCCGCAATATGTGTAAATGACTTTTAATTATTCATTTCGTCGTGTGTAGATGGAAGCACCGGCACAGGCCTGCTGTGCCGAATTGGTTGCCAGATGTACTGGAAAAGGATAATGTTGCCCATAAGTGGGTATACGTGTATTAATTAAAATAAGCCGCATTACATTGTATTCAAGCAGGAATACATTACTTAGTGATGTGATCCCCTCGTTCGCCCCATGAGCCCCGTGATCCTTGTAATTATCTGGCAAGTAGTTTCACTCAGTCTCTCGCATGAGGCAACACTTTTAAAGGATTTCATACAAGGACTTCGAAGGTATTCTGGGCCGTTGCTGAATTTATCTTATCGTTCGTCGCCTTGCTTGATTTACATCTCATTAGACTAACTCAAGAGGATATGTATGCGAGATGTATGGGACTTTTCGTGTTGCCACTTAAGTTGCCCTCTAATGCGATATGAAGAGCTTATTCGGGCTAATGAGCTTCCGCTGTAAAGTGTCAGTTTTAAAGGCCATTTTCAAGTTTTCGGTTATTAGATCCGGTGGGATTTATGCGAATTAAACCAGACAATCCGCATAGCGGTGTTCAAGTATAGAGTGTGTGGTTTTCGGCGAAGCCATGTAAAACCACTTCAGTTGTGATTCACCTTCGGATTACCTGCGGTTTCCCTTATGCCAAGTTAAATACAGATTATTCGTACCTACCAACTACGCGCTTATATTTTCATTTTAATAATTTTTTATACATTTTTTTTTTACATTCAAGGAGATAATCGGTGCGCCTTATGGTGGAAGTTTGTTTTTAAGGAAGAATGCTTCCGTCCGTTCCAAAAAAAGAAATCGTCTCAGGTTTTTCTACTACCAGCTAGATTTTATGATAAAGCACACCCTCGGAGGTAACTACCTTTTGTAAAACGACGAAATATAAGGAGACACTCCAAAGCACCCCCATACACTGTGTAAACAAAACGAAAATGAAGTTTTTCGATTAAGGGTAAAAACCCTAGTGAAAATTGCCATACCGTGTTCTTATGCCATTATGTTCGCCCCCTAGTGTCTCGTACTCCATGTCGATGGATCGAAGCGTTTTAATGAAGTGCAATAACGTTTACGGGTTTTTTACTTGCAGGTACGAACGCTTTTTGTCAGCGGTTTGCCAATGGACGCCAAACCAAGGGAACTTTATTTGCTGTTCAGAGCATATGAGGTAAGTTTTAGTGCAAACGGAAGACAGAATGATGTTTAATTTTTATTTATTTCTTTCTTTTTAGGGCTACGAAGGATCTCTGTTAAAAGTTACAAGCAAAAATGGGAAAACTGCATCGGTAAGTTTTTTGAAATACGTTCACCGTTTTGAAGAAGCTTCTTTTTTCCTGCAAAAGATACCATCGTGACTTTAAGGATGGGGTCCCATCATAGAGATATATATACTGGTGATGACAGGCAGCGATTGAGTTGAAGACAGCGTCGTCGCATTCCCTCACTCGCAAAACAACAACAATTGACATAACGACCCTGTTTTTTCTCACGCGGATTTATATTATGTCCCGCTCTTGAAAGACGTTAAACAACAATTTGATATAACGACCCTGTTTTGTCGCACTTCTCTGGCTTCAAAGAGCTTTATACAAAACCGGTGGCTTGTCGTCTCTAGTATCTCTATGGGTCCCATGTACAAGGTTTACACTAAAAT
Source organism: Beris morrisii (assembly GCA_951812415.1). Lineage (NCBI taxonomy): Eukaryota > Metazoa > Arthropoda > Insecta > Diptera > Stratiomyidae > Beris > Beris morrisii. Next base: position 129,305,898 of record OX638312.1, read on the forward strand.
TGCATGTGTATCAATCAATTTAATTTAAATAATATTCATGCTGCACAATTAATTTGAAAAGGACAGCTGACAGGCAGGTTCAGTGCCGACAGTAAAAGCACAGTGTAAAATAATCTGGGGCCATAATGATATATTCCATCGCCGTTCACTGCCAACTTCACCAACGTTGAAATAAAAAAAAAAAAAAAAAAAAAAAAAAAAAAAAAAAAAAAAAAAAAATAATATTCACCAACGTTGTCGTTATTTTGATTTAGAGATGGGCAAAGCACTCCGAGCCACTCACTTTAAGGAACGAGTTCAGTGAAGTACTTTCATTCAACTGTTCGTTCCTTCGTTTTCGTTCCATCGTTCGCTCGCGAATTAGTTCGTTGTTTTAGTTCATAGTTCATTACTTGAGTGGAGTTCAGTGATGAGTAGCCGTAGTCGGAAGACAGTAGAGAGGTCAGTACATCTAGCTGATAAGGTCAACAGATCTAGATGAGCAAAAAAAACAGTTTGATAAAGGACTCAGTCGAGTCCGAAACGTCACGCAAAAATAAACAAGAACAGTATTGAACCCGGAAAACTTGTATTTTCAAAAAAAAAATGGTTCGTACAGTTCACTCTGTTAATCTCTATTTTTCTTGAGTAGGTATAACGTTTTTAATTTTTTTTTTACATGTCCAATGGAACTGCAGTTCACCAAAAGAAGTGAGTTATTTCACTCACTCAGTTGAATGAAGTGTTCTTTTGGAACAGTTCACTCGGGAACGACCCATCTCTATTTTGATATGATGTAAACCGTCGCGTCGCCGTTTTTGACATTTCAACGTTGCGTTCGTTTGTCGACGCTGTCGATTCGAACGTTCATTACCTCATATGGCCCTGATCTAATCGGGTGTTAGTTAGACTCATAGAGATATATGTAGTTTGACTGATCGATTTCGAGACACAGAGGCTGGAAGCACCCTATTATAACACTATTTCATAAATTCTTGATATACCTATCCATGCTTGTTGTGATTGAAAATGGGAAGATATTTTTTATGATTAAATTTTAAATAGATTTGCAGTGAACCTCGCTTGGTCACATGACAACTAATTCGCGAGAGAACGATGGAACGAAAACGAAGGAACGATGGAACGAACAGTTCCATGAAAGTACTTCACTGAACTCGTTCCTTAAAGTGAGTGAATCGCGCCGCGCGTGCCACATCGCGACACCAGTTATAGCAAGCGCGCTGAATCACTTGTCACAACTGTCAAATAATATTCACAAATACTAAATTTGTTTTATACACAGTCTGTGAATGTAACGCCTCCGTTTTTTTTTATTGTATTCGTGATTTTTATTAACTGGTCGCCGTCTATTCTTGTATAAATCCGAAACGAATATTACACAAATGTCAAAACCAAATAAGGCGCGCGACAAAATTACAAACCGGAGCGACACGCGCAAAGCGATGCGATGTCAAAAGATATTCTTCTGACTACGTTAGAATAACTCAAAAAATCCTACAAAATTTTGCAAAAACTCTAGGCGAAATTTTATCATTTTTTGGGAAAAAGCCCGGGAAGTGGTTAAAGTGTAGGTACGAGAAAAGTACGTAGGTCACTACAACTTTTTGGGTCAGAAGTACGGAAGCGATTAAAGTTCAAATGTAATAGTGGTTGCTTTCATACAAGATTATTTTTTCAAAAGTTAATTTTGTCAGCTTGTCAGAAACAACATTCAACATATGACCATTAATGTGCTTCTTCATATAAAACTTGTAGTAAAGAAAAATAAAACTTAAAGCGTAAAAACTCAAATACTAATCATTTAATAAATTTAAATAAAAACCCTGTGGAAGTACTAACCAACTTGATATCTCATCAGATTTAAGAGATATGTCAGAATTTGTAAAAACATGGGCACCCCCTTGAGGGTTGAATAGTTTTTTGGCAACTATACAATAATCCGGTAAAAGTAAAAACCAATTTGCTACCTAATTACACCTAAGGGATACGACAAAATTTATGGAAACATATGCAACCCCTTTATATCCCCTCGAAAAATCGTTTAATTAGCTTTTAGGCGATAACATAAAAAGATCGTAGAAGTTAAAACTAATTTGATATCTCATCAGACCTAAGAGATATGACCAAATTTTTGAAAACGTATGTAACTCTTTTATACTCCTTGGGGATGAATATTCAAAAAGTCCGGAAATCGATTCTTAAACGTTTACATAAAAGCCCGAAGAAGCAAAAACGGAATCCGTATCTCAACAAAGAGGTATGTCGTAATTCATGAGACGTATGCAATTCAATTGCAGCCTCTTGGGAATATTCAAATATCAAAAAATTATATAAGAAGTCCATGAAAATGAGAGCCAATTTTATATCGTATCAGGTCTAAGAATTATGACGGAATTCGTGAAAACAGGTTCAACCCTATTAAACCCTTTTAGGGGTTAAAAAGTAAAAAATCCTGAAAACTTTTTTAAACGATTACTTAGAAAGCATGTGGAAGTAAAAACTTATTCGATATCTAAGCAGACCTAAGGCATATGATGCAATTCGAAAAATTTAATTCAACCTCCTTACATCCTTTAAATTTTTAAATTTAAAAATATCATAAAAAGAGTTTGTAGGCATTTATTTGAAGAACCGTAGATGCGAAAGTTGTTCAAAATTCCAGCAGACCTTAGAGATATGTCGAAATTCGTGAAAATAGATCGACCCCATTTTCACTGATCATTTCTTATCCAACCACCGTACGCCAATGGATGTATGAAAAAAAATGTTATAAATTACTTTTCTTGTTATCTATTATATATATATGTTCATGGTAAGTTTCACGTTTCTAGAATAAGCTGTTCCTGCGATAGGACAAACACCCCACACCACGAACATTTTGTTGCAGTAAAGAGGTATACTAGTCTTAAAACGTGAAATTAAAAATATGTTGGGGTAGCAAATTGTTTTTTTACAATTCGATCACAAGATTTTATCAACAATAAGATAAAATCAGAATTAAGTTTTCTAACTTGTTTCTTTAGCACACAGTAAAAAAATTTTACTACTCTCAGAGTATGCAATTTAGTGTAAAATTACTATTGTTAAATTTCTTTACGTACTTTTGTGATTTTTACTACTTACGCTGAAACACATCACACTATTAATGCGAAAATTCACACATAAGTGTGGAAATCAATCGCTTAAAATGTGTAAATTTACTGCTGGTGTAGAAAGGCAAAATTTTACAATGCGTAAAATTACAAACGGTGTGGAAAAACTAATATGTACTACAAAAATGTATGGTATGGTATGTGGGATGGTGATGTCGTCATCTTCCTTCACTTAAACTTTAGGGTTCGTCCGTTGTGCTCCCCGTGTGAGTGTGATTACTCCTGGAACCTAAAACCATTTAGTCGATTTTATATAATTCGCTAGACGAATTTGCTTTTCCCAAAAATGTCACATATTTATGTTTGCTTATTATTATTAATTATTTATTGATAATATAAATTAATAAGCTTCAAACGAATGATCGGCACATGAATTCCCAGACATATATTGAAGGCAAAGTACACAGCAATCGATAATTGGAAAAATTCAATGAGATCTATCAGCACATGATAATGGGGAAAAAACCAGGATATAGGTCAAAAAGGGTAGAAAGTATAAAACACTATACATGTTTATTATATAAATTTAATTTATTTGTTTTAAAGCCACAAACTTCACTACAAACATTATTTTCTTTTTAAATTTTAAATCACGACTTACACAAAACCACAAAACAAGTGAATTAAACAACCAAGTGGTCAAGTTCATACATATCAAAGAAAACAAATTACTACGCATGAAGTATTAAAATTACATGCAAAATGCGTAATTTTATACACAATGACAAATTTTCCACATTAAAAGTGGGAAAGTTCATTCGGTGTTCTAATTTTACTTTCCGGCCAGACATGACGAAAATGTGTAAAAATACAAACTTTTAAAAATTATTCGTCATTTTATTAAATTTAATGAAAATTTGTAAATTTACTACATCAATTCGGCATATTTTACTGCTAAGGACAAAATTCACAAAATTTTCTGTGTACCTACATAACAAAATAGACTGAAGTAATTTTACTTACTTATCCATATAAAAAGACTGCTGTTATGAATTATATGAAAAAAAAATTTCCAGTCCCATTCATACTCATATTCGATAATATTATTTTATTTATAGCCGGTCGGTTTCGTAACATTCCATACACGGGCTGGAGCTGAAGCTGCCAAACAGGATTTGCAGGTAACATTCAAAATCTATTCTTATATCGCATTTTGCTAGAATCCGATTTTATTTATATTCCTCACTACCCCCTCATTAGTACCCATATACAATTTACGAAGAATAAAAAATATGAAAATATTCCCGCCATAAAATATTGCTAATAATAAAATTAGTCGAAATTAATATTAAACTTAACAATTTGCTCCGTAAAAGCATTTTAGTATGTTACTCGATACCGAATGCAATCTTTCTTTTTTTTAGTCCATTATTTAATAAAATTTACGAATTTTTATCATCGAAATGGAACAAATGCTAGTGTAATATTTATTTCGATTTTTTTTTTAATTCCTTTCCTTCTCACAGTGAAAATAAATCCAAAATTCCTTTTATATATATATGAAATACAAAGAAACAACAATTGTACCTAAAAAAAGATTGTCTAAACAATCGTGAAATACAAAATATAACAGAAAAAAACAATATACAATGAAAATGTGCAATAGCAATGATTCGTATTTTCAATTTTTAATTTTATTTTCTTGAGTGCATAAATATGTTTGCATAACTACTCTACCTTCTACTACTGTATATCTTAAAAATTTTTAATACGTATATCCGAAAAATCAGTAAATATGAAAATTTGCATGAAAACTTCGTCACTTCACCGTGATTGTCAGAAATAAATATAATTTTCTTTTTATCTTGCGTTTGCACATTCACATTCTTATCCCATAACCAACACATCAAATTAAATTAAATAAAAAACTCCCGCCCCAAAAAACCAATATTTCCCCCCTTTAAAAAATTATCCCCATATAATAAATATATAATATCACTAACACACAAACTACACTATTACACAAAAATGCCCACACCGAAATGTTCACCACTATTCACCCTAAATGGAAGCCAATCAACTTTGAAATTTGTTTAGAATCAAAGAAAAATAGCTACAAAGTGATAAATAGCACATAACCCTAATCGGATCCCTGTGGTACCCCATGCAAAACGCTCAATTTTATCTCCTACAACAACCCTGGTGCAAAATTCGCGAATTTTGAGGAAAAAAAACCGGCAATTTATCGAAATAACAAGATCTTTTCACTTGCAATATTGGTGAAATCATTTTTTATTATACACCACCAGTGGTGAAATTTTAAAAGCATGGTGAAAACATTAAAAAAAAATTGCGCCATAAATCATTGACAACGAAATAGCCGCTAATCAATAAAAAAAAATCTTGAAGCATTTTTGTTCAAACAGCAATTTTACCAAATTTCATCCGCTCAGCAACAAAAAACGCTTCCAACTTCGCTATCCTTTCCCTACACTCTAACGTTTTAACACATTTCCTTGCAACTATACTCAATTGTCCTTTTAATTCCTATCCGTTTGTTTTAGTTCCTTGTTTTCGTTTTTCTTCTCTCTTTTTTTTCAAATTATAAATTTTAAGAAAAGTATTTTAAATCCGCACAACCTCTTTACAAACAAACAAAACGCTGTACGCTCAATTGCAGCAGGGTGTTCGCTTCGATCCCGATATGCCCCAAACTATTCGCTTGGAATTCGCCAAGAGTAACACGAAAGTGAGCAAACCCAAACCACAGCCCAATACAGCGACAACAGCCGCACATCCTGCATTGATGCACCCACTCACTGGACGTAAGTACACACCAAAACCAAAAAAAAAAAAAAATTTAGTTAGCCTTTTAAATATTAATAACAAAAAAAAACTACTTACTTTAGTAATAAATAGAACAGAAAAAAAATTATTAACATTTTGTTATTTTTGTTTGTAAAATAAATTGCTCAGCAAAAAGGGACTTTCCCTTGTAGTTTTTGTAACTTTAGTAAGAGACTTTTAGTTTTAGCGCTTTAAATATCCTCAGTGCACTTCCTTTGCCATTTATCTTGCACCCTGTAAATTGCATCGGGTCATTATAAAGGGTTTTCCAATAAGGACTTGACAACTTTTTTTCAAAATAAAATGCAAACCATTTGAGATATTTCAAAAACTTTATTATCGGGTTGAAGTACAATCAAAACATTTATGAATGGAACTCGACTTCGTTCATATGGCCACCGCGGGCACGTTTGCAGCGGTCGATTCGTTGGACCCAATTTTCGATGACTCGGCCACACATTTCGGCCGAAATGGCTGCTATTTCGTGTTCAATGTTGGCTCTGAGCTCTTCCAACGTCGTCGGCTTGTTGGCATAGACCAACGACTTGACGTGGCCCCAAAGAAAAAAGTCCAGAGGCGTTAAATCGCACGAACGAGGCGGCCAATCGACTGGTCCATTTCTTGAGATAACACGCTCATCAAACTTACTCTTCAATAAATCGATTGTAACGTGTGCTGTGTGGCTTGTGGCACCGTCCTGTTGAAACCACATGTTGTCCAAGTCCATATCTTCCAATTCGGGCCAAAAATAATCGGTAATCATGGCGCGATAACGATTACCATTCACAGTAACGTGACGATCATTATCGTCGACGAAAAAATATGGCCCTATGACGCCGCCAGCATGCAAACCGCACCAAACAGTTATTTTTTGTGGATGAAGTGGTCTTTCATGAAGCACATGTGGATTTTCACCGGGCCAATAACGCATATTTTGCTTATTGACGAACCCACTGAGCCAAAAATGAGCTTCGTCACTGAAGATGATTTTGCGATGAAATTGATCATCTTGGCGCATCTTTTCCAGAGCCCAATCGGAGAACGTACGTCGCTTCAAATGGTCCATCGGCTTCAATTCTTGAGTCAGCTTGATCTTGTATGGGTGTAAACCAAGATCCTTACGCAAAATTCGCCATAACGTGGTCTGGGCGATGCCCAACACTTGAGAACGCCGTGGAATTGACTGATTTGGATCATTTGCTACGGACGTTTCAACGGCAGCGATATTTTCGACACTTCGACCAACCCGTTGTCTCACTGGCACGGCAACATCACACAACGAATATGTAGACTCAAATTTTTGCACTAAACTTGTTACTGCCTGTCTACTAGGGCGAGAATTACGACCGAAAATCGGAGTTAACGCTCTTAAAGTAGCGGTCACCGACTCCGAATTTCTGTAGTAAATTTTTATAATTTGCAGACGTTGTTCCTTCGTGTACTTTACCATGATAAAAATGTTAAGTTTACTGAATAAATTGACAGTGACAGTTCGATGATTAGTGAAAGGGTGCGTTCACAAATTGAATTCAAAGTTGTCAAGTCCCTATTGGAAAACCCTTTATAAATAAATCGCACAATATCAATTATTTTTTTACGCACACATATCTCTTCACCTAAGCTCATTTATGTTCATGTATTGTTGCATAGGGTGAGCTTTGGATGTTATAATTTAGATGTAAGCATGTATAAAAAAAAACTCAACTAAAACCTCACCCTGTTTTTTACCTACCTAACCCCGAAGAAAAAGTCCCTTACTCCTTACCATGATCAGTGTGTACTACAGCGCTTAATTTTCGTTACTTATATAATTTAAAATTAATAAAAATTTGTTAATAATATTCAAAGTAAAAAAGCAAAAGATCAGAAATTGATCTAAACCAACATATTTTTTTTTCAATTATTATTATATTAAGATAATATTGTTGACGGTTGGCAACACTTTTATCTGAAATTAATAGCAGAATATTTTTATTTATCCCAACAATATTTAGATTTGGGTGCGCCTTTTTTCCCCGGTGGACCAGAACTATGGCATCATCCGCTAGCATATTCAGCGGCAGCCGCTGAATTGCCAGGTGCTGCCGCTTTACAGCATGCAACACTAGTACATCCGGCTCTGCATCCTCAGGTGCCGGTACGGTCTTACCTTTGACTAAATACTGACAAAGTTTTAGAGCAGCCCATGCATCAAGTAAGTATTTGAATTTTTTAATTTCGATCCGCCCGTAACGTAGGGTAAAGTAGTAAAAAATTAAAGGTGAAAAAATGTCAACTTTAGACTACTTTGTTTAAGAACATTAGTTTGGCAACTACCCTAAAGTGAGGACCAATTTCTAGCTCAACATGTTCTTGAGTTATCGTGGCTTTGGACAGATAAACAAACTGATAGGAACAAAAATTTATAGATATTTGTATTAAAGAGTAAAACTAGATATTTTGGAATTGACTCATATCTAATGTAAGCCATTTTGAGAAATTAGTATCAGAAGTGGGATATACAAAAAAATAGAGCTGCTACGAAGCTGAATTCAAATTTGAAACAAAATTTTTACTTCACTGATTCCAAACCATTTGCTTATTTTATTTTATACATTTTTTTTAGCCACAAATGACAATGCCGCATCCATCAGCAATACATCCAGCATCAATGCATGTCTCAGCTGGACTACCAGCCGGTCATCATTTTTTACCGAGTCCTGCCTTGGCAAGTCCCGTTGGTTCAGTTGGTAATTCGGGACACCAACCAAATCCACCATTGGCCGCAAATGCCCCATGCTCGACCCTTTTCGTTGCAAATCTCGGACAATTTGTATCCGAACATGAACTAAAGGAAGTCTTTTCGAGGTAAGTCGTAAAAACAAACTAAATAAAAAATTTAAATCAATTCGAAAAAAAATCAAAACAAAATATAAATACATATATATTTGTTTTTGTTTAATTTTTTATTGGTAATTATCACAATGTAAATTTCGAGGTTTTTTTCTTTTTATTTTGTAATTTTTCTTTTGTATTAGTAACACCATCACAGTAGTCTTATTGTTCTGTTTCTCACTAACACCGTTCCGAAATAGTTAAAGGTGGCAACCATTTTTAGTTCCCAAGACACATATAGTCAAGACAAGAACCGAATTTTAGGTGAACTGTTCAAAGGGTTCCTTGGTTGTGTGATAAAAATTTAAAAAAAAAACAATGGCAAGCATTTGACAATCATTGTTTGTGAAGAAAGTTCGATTTTCTTCAGACGCGTATTCAAGGCGACGAAATTCCAATTGCGTTCCACAGGGATCTAGTATTATTTATTTATTTATTTATCTGCTAGAGCCTATAGAAGCCTCACTACTTCTCGAACTACGACCTAAGAGGTCTTTTGTTCCTGGCTGTTAACCACTCCCTAGGCCATATCGATTCCTTTGAGAAAGGAGATGATTTTACTCCGGGGAGTCTTCATAGGTGAGAGTAAATCCACTGAGAATCTGCCTTCTTGATCTGACAACTGCATCACAATCACACAGAATGTGTGCCGTGGTTTCAGATGTGGATCACAGAATCGACACGTATCTAGAGATACTTTACCGATGATCTTAAGGTGATACGTAGGTTGCTACTTAAGTTTTGAGATAGACAAATCAAAAATGGCTTTATTGTTTTTCAAAATATTCTCCATGAAGATCAACACACTTTTGAATTTTTCTTTGCACCAATCGACATGAGATTTTTTTTGAGCGATTGTCAAATTATGCGGTATCCAACGCGAACAAATCTTTTTAACAGCCAAATATTCATGCAATATTGCGAGTGGAACTAATACCCGGGAATGCCTCAAGCTCACGGTATGTCACATGATGATCTTGCAATATCAGTTCACGCACAGAATCGATGTTTTCTGGCACAACTGCCGATTTTGGACGACCTTCACGAAATTCGTCCTGTAGCGAAGTGCGACCACGATTGAATTCAGAAAACCAGCGAAATACGCTCACCAAAAGTCGAAGCGAGTTGATCGGCACACTGCTGTTGGTTTAATCCACGTCGAAAGTCATAGAAAATCATCGCACGAAAATATTCACGATTTGATTCCATTTTTCGACCAAGATGAATATTTCAAGTATCTGTAAACAACACAAATAGCAATCGTATGACAGCACATTCTGACCACCACTAAAAATGTCAATGATTTGACGTATTCACATCAGTGTTGCCATATCTCAAAACTTAAGTAGCCTCCTACGTAATTAAGTAAATAATGTCCTGAAAATATCCCATTATAACCCGTGCGTTATACCTGCTTAAGGAAAGGACTTTCGACGCTCTCCTACTTTAGAAAGTCAAAATAATTTCTTTGTCTGTCTAAGTCCTGAAAGTGAGTTCCAATAATCTAGTATAGTACACAAATTGTTTAATGGTTTTAAACTCTAATAAGCTGCATCTGAGTTAGCTGTGCTGAAGAAGAGATTTATTTATAGATTCGCAGTTGAAGTTTAAGGAAATATGACAACGTGAATCAATTCTTGCTTCTAGATTCTAAGAAATATTGGAGGAAATTTACCATTATTATAGTTGGCAACTGTTTTCCATCGATAGTAATGGTAAAATTACATGCCTGTGTAATTAGAGAAGAAATTGCACAAATAAGTTGTAATAATTACACAACATATGCGTAATCAATACACATCAGCGATGTCATTATTTCACAATAGCTGCGTAACCAATAGACATAAGCGGCACAATTATTACACAGAGAATGCATTTATTTATTACACACTTTTTGTGTAAAATTTTCATTTCATAATGTTTAGGGGATATCCTCCATTTCATTCAGATTAACAATTATACGGTAAAATCATAAATTAAAAACGCAATTTCACTACACATGTACTGTATTACTCGTAAATTGAATTGAGTTGACAATGATATTACGATTACTGATTTGAAAACTAAGGTCGTGTTCGAATACTTTGCTTCCACTACGTCTACGTCTAGTTATAACACGTCAGACACTTATCTATGTATATTAGAACTATATTGCTAGCTGTCATATTTTTCCATACAAAATCAATAAGTACGAGTTGAATAGGAAAAATCAGAATCAGCTGCTTGTTTTGACTGAAAAATCTAATTTCTAGGTCCAGGGAAGTCGGCATCATATTTAATTTTGAAAAAAATGTATATAAATTTTTTGAATAAAAATAAAACGTACTAAATACTAAATTAGCTCTCAAATCTACGTCTATAGAAATAAATAATTTGAAAAACCAATTAGTTTTTTAAACCGCTTCCTGAATAGATAAAAGTCAAAAACCTTTTGTCGTTTTTGCTGAGAAGTAAGAAGAGCTCTCGAATGGTACTGAATAGTTATAGTTATATATAGTTGGATCTGACTTTTAAAATCTTACTAAATATATTTTGGGGTTTTAACGCCGAAATGATATAAGCTAATCAAGTTTGAAGAACGAGTTTAAAACTATACTGTAGCTTTTAAATTTAATTTTGGAATAGTCTAGTATATTTCGATATACAGTAGACATGGGTTTAAATTAATACTCTAAGGTTTAAATGGACTCGATGAGACTATCAGTGTCAGTCTACTGTAAGCGTGTGACCATTTTACCCGAAGGTATTTATTCTTAAGCTCTTCAGTTCCAAATTTTAAGTTAGTGACAAATGTCATGAATGATATATAAAATTCTTAATTCTTACGAGTATAACCATTCCTGATTCAATCGCGTAAACTCCGAAAAAGGTTAGGTAAGGTGGGTGGCCACTTTAAGCGACCAAACGCATAGCAGCTCCGAAAGAGGACAACTTAACTAATACGAACAGTTTTTTTATGGTTGAATTTTCTTAGTGCCTTTTTTCCAAGTTCCTATATGCCCCCCTTCCACACCATAAAGGAGTAACACCAGCAGGACTATTACCGCTTTTATCGTATTTCTTTTTAGTTAGACCGCAAGTAATAAGTCCATGGCTAGTTTGAATTCGAAACCATGACCTCTGGTTTTGTAGACTAGCGCGCTTAGCAACTGCGCCACTGTCTCTAATTTTATTTAATTTCAGTCCAGCATATTTTCTTAAATTTAAAACGTATCACAGATTATTAAAAAAAATTACATGAAATGTGATAAATAAATATTCTATTCATATTATTATTATTATTCAAATGGCGACATTTCAAATTGCCACATTTTAATAAACCAATTTATTTATTAAGACATTCACATGAAAATCATGCAAGCCACTGCAATATTAATAGATTGAATTGGCAAATTCAGAATCATCTGTTTCCAACAAATACTGACTTTAACAATTGCCGCTAGCAATATAGTTTACTAATACATATATATGGTCAGACATCCCATTAGGAAATAGAGCGCTTCCATTACACTACTATCGCGCTTCTTTGGAAGCTTGTATCGCTTCTTCTGCCATGCCTATCCTGTTGCTTTTTAGCATTACGTGTCCGCAGTGGCAAGCGCTTCGTTCCTGTTTTTCAGGCAGCTTACCGGAAGCAAGTTTATATTTGAGCCTCGGCAATTTATTGATGCTAATGAGCTTTATGAAAGCTTTGTTCCATTCGGAAAATATGAAAACGCTCTCTTAGGTTACAATTGTGAAGCGCTCGCTTGACTTTGTCTTAGGTAGCGTTAGTGAAGCATTTTAAGTAAGTTTGTAAGGCTTCCTTGGCGCTGGCCTTAGTACTACGTTTGGAAAAATATTCTCTATTGTTTAAGTACAACAGAATTTTCATTCTGTGTAGGTAAGTTAAAAAAATATTGAAAATAATTCAAAAATAATAAATTTATTCAATATATAAAATAAAAAATTCAGTAGTTCTAAAAAATATACAAAATTTGATCTTAAAATATTTCAAAAAAAAAAAAATTACTCTTATAAGTTAATTTTTTTTTAATTTGTAGGTGGAATTGTATTGCCGGTTTTTCGCAATCTGAAAATCAGCTCGCATGGCCTTTTCGAAATCCACCGCTCCAAAAACTTTCGATTTAGTTGCTTCTAGTAGAAAAGTGATAACATGTTGTTATGTAAAATATCTAAAATAATAGTGAGTATGTACATACCAAGAAGGAATTTATTAAACATTTTCTTGTTTTTTATTCCAATTTTCTTTCGGAGTCCATCACAGTTGACTTGTAGTAATAAGTCCTTTGAGAAGAACGGATTCCTCCATTAAAGTTTCAGGGATTTCAATTATCTCTTCCTGAGTTTTGGAACTACTTTCAATAGATGCTTTCTGTTGAATAATCTCATTTTTTACCAATCTCCTGAAATGTTGTTGCTAATTCCAGCAATTTGTCATAGCAAATTTTTATGCTTAAGGTCGGTGGCACTGAAGATCATCTAATGTTTCAAACAATTTGGTGGAAATTTTGGTTGTTCACTAGGGTATTTAAATCACATACTAAGTGCGCGATAGCGAATCCCGCCAACCGTAATTTTATTTTATGATAATATTAATGAGAATGCAATTTTTTCATGGTGAAGCTACCATAGAAGCACCAGAAACTCATCTGACGCCGAAAAACAACAAATTAAACTTAAAAATTGCTTCTATAGTAGCTTCATCATGAACAAATTCCATTCCCAGACATAAATAATGTACTTACATTCAAAATAACGTTCTTTGCTTTATTTTCAACACTTTTTAACTTTTCGCTACACTTTAGAAATTCTATTGTACTTAAACAATTGAGAAGCCAGCGCCAAGGAAGCATCTTATACTTGCCTTACAAAATTACTTAAAATGCTTCAATAACGCTTTCTAGGGCAACGCCAAGGGAGCGCTTCGTACTTGCTACCTAGGGGAGCGCTTGAATATTTTCCGAATGGGATAGCAAAGCTGTGTCTCAATTCCTTTTCAGTTCGTGTCTTGACTACTTTTAGAACAGCTAAGCTATCAGTTAATCTTAGCAAATGTAAAAAAATTCTAATTTTTCTATCGAATTCAATTTAATTTTTGATTTATGAAGTGTCAAATAAGCATCAACTGAACCATTTTGACGGTTTAGCTAAGCTTTTTCTAAACTATTATAATAGCAATTCTATGCTGTGACGTCAACATAGACGTAGACGTAGACGAAGCAAGGTATTCAAAACATTTGGCTCATTTAAAAACCTGACGACGTGAAGTAGAATGAAATGAAGAAATGAATTTTCGCAAACATGCTTATTCTGGCGTAATATTACACAGTTTTTAAAGTAAAATTACACTAAGCCTGAATTTACTTTATTAAAAGTGTAATTTAATGATGATGCCCAAACTTACTCTTTTTATATAGCAAAATAGATGTAACTGTCCACCTTATTGTGTAATATTACCTATTTGTGCGCTAAAAAACCATTATACGTCAATAATACGTACAATTACATAGATTGTGTATTTTTCCACTTATTTTTGCTTAAAATACAGAGTATTTTTACAAACTGTTTTTAGAGTATACTAATGGAAGCTCTAGCTAACATTTTAGACCATACTATACCAAAAGTATTGTTCTCAGTTCATGACGCCAGCTTTCCCTAAAATAACAAGCTACGTATTATGAATGTGACAAAAAGAATACACTTTTTATTATCATCATCATGCAATTACCGAACAAAAAACACACGCATGTCCTTATGAAAAGAATTGGGGACATTTTCATGTACGTAGGTACGAAAGCAACTAATGCGGCAAAAAAAAATCATGACACGAAATTTATAAATTAGGTTCCTTTTTCCCCAAATCTGACCGACCACCCACACAACTACATGCCCGTTGTATTGATTCTCATATTGTTGGTAGAATTAAAAGGATATCGCGTGACTCTACAGAAAAGTTACCTATTCATCGGAGCTCCAGAAGTAAGCAGCGAGTAACACCTGTTTACATGATAGACGTATCTTCAGAATGGAATCTCGCTGTAGAAGAGCGTACCTTGCCTGAAAGTTATTTTACGTTGAAATCCGGATTGAAGACATTTTTGTCGGAACGGTAGCTCCCTGCATTCTCTATAATAATAATGGAACCTTTCAAAAAGTTTGATGACCCGACCAGGTTAATAAGTTCACTTTGATTGCAATCTACTCGTACAATTTTAGAAATAAAATCTGCACATTGAAGAGTCGATCAACGTGTTGAACTTTCTTTTAATGAATTTCGAATGCCTCTAAAAATAAACATTATGTGATTTTTATACTCTAGATGAAATCATATAGAGTATTATAAGTTTAATCCAGCCCAAAAGTTTGTAACGCATAGAACCAAGCCTCGGACGAAAAGAAGTTATATATTATTTTTTGTTTATTTGTGGCCAAAAACCTCAAATCCGCCTGGCGTCCGTCCGTCCGTCCATCCGTCCGTCCGTCCGTCCGTCCGTCCGTCCGTCCGTCCGTCTGTCCGTGAACACGATAACTCAAGAACGCCTGCACCCAGTGACTTGAAATTTTAATTCTGGATGTTTGGTTGAATTTGTAAGGCTAAGTTCGTTAATGGGCAAAATCGACCTACTCCTTCGGGTAGCTGCCATACAAAATGTCCTTAAAACACGTGTTCAAGAATATTGGTCGATAACTTTAGAAGGGTTTAAGCTACGACATTGAAATTTTGTATGTGTTATTTTTCCAATAGTTGGAGCTAAATATATGATTATGAAGGAAATCCTGTTAGTCCTTCATGTAGCTGCCATACAAATATCCTGTCAAAATGTATTCACTTAATTTACGAAACTCACTATAACTCAAGTAATCTTTTAGCTACGAATTCCGAATTTTGTACAAGTTAGTTATGAGTAAAAACAAAGTCGAAGTTTACTAGTCAGCGAAATCCTTTTACTCCTTCTGGTAGCTGCCATACAAAATGTCCTTAAAACACATGTTCAAGAATATTGATCGATAACTTCAGAAGGGTTTAAGCTACGACATTGAAATTTTGTATGTGTTATTTTTCCAATAGTTGGAACTAAATATATAATTATGAAGGAAATCCTGTTAGTCCTTCGTGTAGCTGCCATACAAATATCCTGTCAAAATGTATTCACTAAATTTACGAAACGCACAATAACTCAAGTAATCTTTTAAGTACGAATTCGGAATTTTGTACAAGTTAGTTTTGAGCGAAAAGGAAGTTCGAGTTTACTAATCAGTGAAATCCTTTTACTCCTTCTGGTAGCTGCCATACAAAATATCCTTAAAACACGTGTTCAACAATATTTTCCGATAACTTTTGAACGCTTCAAGCTACGAATTTGAAATTTTGTACACATGAATTTTTGAATGGTTCCAAGGAAAAGGACAAATATGTAAGAAATCGAGTGAGTCCTTCCTGCACCTCCCATGTGAAAGTCCTTTAAAAGGACATTTTTTTTCGATGACTTACCCAGTTCAAGGTATGAAATTAAACACTGAATATTGTCTTTTAGTTTTGAGTAGCAATCTAACGGCAGTCCTTAATAAAGGACATACAACATGCACACACGTAGTTCTACTTTATCCCCAACTACAAGATAAATCGGAGTTCAGTATTCATCTAGAGTATTATACGATTGGCTTGCAGCCGATCGTGACTGCAGTATGTTTTACCTTAGCTTTGGTGCAGAAGTCCAAGAAAAATATAAAGCTTCCCCTGAGATACGTTTGTCAGGACTCCGCGAGAAGTACAGGAAACGAAAAGAAAACGACCAACCGCTTATTCCCTCGCCGAAAGCAAGAGGCTGTGCTCCCTCTTCCATATCACGTTTGATCAAATTCCTAAACATCTGCATGGCCGTTGCCAAAAACCAAACTAGCACAGACACCAACCGCAATGGAGCATGGCAATTTTTATAAAGTCGATAATTGTTCCTAGTAATGAAAACTACAATATCTCTTAGACCCTCGTTGAAAGCAAGAAACTTTAGTTCACTCTCTCTTCTACGTTTTATCAGATTTGTGAACATCTCATTGATCAATGACAATTACCAATATAGCACATACGCCAACCGCAATGGAGCATGCAATTTTCAGTTAACGTCGATTTCTCCAGGCGTAAGATAAAGTGCAGGATTTCAATTCAGCCGTTTTTAGTCAAATCTTTTCGCAAAGTACCTTAAGCTTCCTCTTAACGACAAGGTAAGAAGGTCTATGAAAAGAGTATATACCGTTTAACACTCAATAATTGTCAAATTGACATTTAAATTTCAATTACACGGCTAAATAAAAATCAATTAATTTCCGCTAAAATAAGTGCATCCATATGCATCAACTTCCGCAACAGAAACCCGTAATTAAACAACGCCAATCAAGCATCCACCACTCCATTCGCCACTATTTGTTAGTGAATTGCCTACCGGTAAGCAATCGATTCACTAATTATTCAATCGGAAACCTCAAGCCAAATAAAATAAATTCTTCGATTTCGTCCAAAACCGACACAGTGAAATCACGAAATTGAGTTCTGTTCGAAAAATTCCTGTTTTCGGTTTACTTTTGGTTGGTTTTTCATTTAATTTTCATTAAATTTATTTTTATTCAATCACCATCAAAATTAATGGAACAAATTTTAGTCTATTTTCTCCTTTATATCGATGGTGTAGTGCACAAATGTTGTAAGAACAAAAATTAAATTTTCGCATTTTAAAGTTGGCAATATTGTCCAAAAAACGAAATTTCAAGCTTTGTACTGTACTTTTCCACTTTATTCTCAATTTCACCCCCAAAAGTGTACTTAGAACATTTTTTCGCTATCCCATCGATATTTTTCGTTTATTTTGAAAATCCCTTTAAATTTTTTTGAACAAAAAAAAAAAAAATACCTACCACAAAAAATTTGCACAGTATGCCTGGCTTTTGTCGCCTTCGAATGCACTCTAAAGGTCCGCACAACACGGCTAGCACTCCTGTAGCATTTATTGAATTTAAAGATGCATCCAGTGCTGGTGCAGCGATGACCATGCTCCAAGGTAAATTTCTTCTATCATCTGATCGCGGTTCGATGCGAATTGAGTTTGCCAAATCGAAAATGTTGCTCAATGATTTGTTAGCAACAAATGCGTCCAGTAATGGCATCATAGCAACCAACACTCCTGCAATTATCACCAGTAATAAAATTTATTCACCACCAGCACTATCAGCACTTCAGCCCTCTTCTTTAGCGACATTACTCCATCACCATTATCAACATCATCATCACTTTAGAGAAGTATGTTGTTCTTGTTTGTGCATCCCTGTTTTTGTATTTTTGGTTGTTTGAATTTTTCCGTTCGGAGTGTTTTTTCAAAATTTGCCTACTTTACTATATTTTTTTTTTTAAAAATATAATTTTTTTCAAATTAACGCTTTTAGAATATTATTTGTTGCATTTTCACAATTTTTGGCTTGAAATCGTGCAATTATACATGAGAAATATGAACTCACCAGTTTTAATTGTGAGACACCATAAAAAAATACTGAAAAGATAATTTATCCTTTTATAGGCAACAAATTTACCGCTCAGATTTAGTTCGAACACCCTATTCTATGACTTATTAATCTACCTCTATTAATGGCGCTACAGACAATATTAATGCGTCCAATTTTTTTGGACAAAAATAAGAAGTTAATCCTACCGTGTTCATCATCGTCCAAATATTTTATAGGAAGTACTTACTCTTCGAAGTCAGCGTAACAAAAAAATTCTTGACTAGTAAGTACCTTGAACCATATTCGAAATATAAATGTCCGACTTCAAACATTAGGTGCTCCTTGAAAACGTTTTTAGCCCTTCCTCCCCAATCAACATTTGCACGTCCCACATCAATGAATGGTGGCCGCCATATATTTCATATTTCTCTATTTTTATTTTATTACATCCTACACACTACAAAAGGGGTATTCAGCATAAATGTGGCAATTAAAGAGAGAATATATATGACACGCTGTCAAATATATGACTATTTTCCCAGACAAAAATACTGTCAGATAGTGTAATAGTAAAATTGTTGTTTGCTTCATTATTTTATTTGCTCTGCTCTGCTCTGCTCTATTTTGACGGAAAAAAGATTGACAGAACTTTTCGTCAAATTTGTTTCGTCAAATATTTGGCAACATTGCATTACATTACAGTACAGTGCCTTAGGAGCTATATTGAGAAAGTCGATGGATATTTCGGGTAATATTTTGTTTGCTGTAAATGCTTAAGCCGGTATTACACTGTATGCCATGATGTCAAATATTTGACAAAAAAAAGGTTTACGGAAGATTTAGTAATATTTTTTCTGTCAAAATAGAGCTTGGACAGAGCAAATAAAATAATGTGACAAACAAAAATTTGACAGCATATACCAGGAAAAATAGTCAAATATTTGACAGCGTGGCATACATTGCAATGGCTTTAAAAAAAACAGCCACATATGTGACATGAAATAAGCACACGAAAAACATATATTCCAGGTTTTTGATTAAAGGTTTCACAAAATACTTATCTCGTGATGATTGAAAGAAAAAAATTCCAATTCAAATTAAAATCAGGTCTGTTGTGGAATCTGCCTCCAATCTAATCTATTCCGAGGCTTAACATAAAATTTCTTCTCAAATACTTTTTCTATTTTCAACGCTCTGCAGTTCAGTTTATGTCCGCTACGGAGAATAGATTTGGAACTTTTAAAGCTTCTATTACGCTGTATGCCATGCTGTCAAATGTTTGATAAAAAAAATGTTGACGAAAATTTCATTCAAATTTTTTTTGTAAAAATATACCAAAAGAAAATAATGTGGCAAACAAAAATTTTACGATTACACTATCAGACTGCATATGCCACCCAGAGTAGTCAAATATTTGAAAAATGGCTTACAAAATTTGACGATTAACTATTAGACTGCATACGCCAGCCAGAATATTTAAATATTTGACAAAATAGCTTACAAAAATTTTACGATTATACTATTAGACTGCATATGCCACCCAGAATAGTCAAATATTTGACAAAAAAGCAGATACAAATTTGACGATTACACTATCAGACTGCATATGCCAGTCAGAATATATACAAAAATTTGACGATTACACTATCAGACTGCGTATGCCACCCAGAGTAGCCAAATATTTGACAAAATAGCTTACAGAAATTTGACGATTACTCTATCAGACTGCGTATGCCACCCGGAATAGTCAAATATTTGACAAAATTGCTTACAAAAATTTGACGATTACACTATCAGACTGCGTATGCCACACAGAGTAGTCAAATATTTGACAAAATAGCTTACAAAAATTTGACGATTACACTATCAGACTGCGTATGCCACCCGGAATAGTCAAATATTTGACTAAATAGCTTACAAAAATTTGACGATTACACTATCAGACTGCATATGCCACCCAGAGTAGTCAAATATTTGACAAAATAACATACAGTCTACAGTGTATTGTAATTTAAGCTTAAAAAATGCAACTCCAAAAAGGTTTATTCAGTGTAGAAATTTGTAGTAGCGAGCAAAAGTACGATTACATCGACTTGAAGAATAAAGACTCACTTGGTAATGACCGATAATCGGTAATGGTTAGGTTCTTATAAGTGATTGTATTGCGAGTATTGCGCAACCGGGGAAACTCATCAATTGCCTTATAATTAATAAGAGCGCACGCATTAAGAGTTTTATGACCGTATCAAATAAAAAGGAGTATGTAGAAAATAGTGTATTTTTGTCGCCCCAATTTCAGAATCCTGTTGAAGTATTAAACCTACCCAAAAAAAAAATTATAGTGCAAAAAAATCTCTTTTCTGAAAAAACATTTTTTGTTTCCATTTGGAATATCTTTTTAAACACATTTTTCTTCTTTTTTTGCGAAACACAAGCTTCCTGCATTTAATTTGTACATTATTAAGATTATGGTCTCCTTTTAGAAATGAACAAAAAGAATGATGAAAAATCATCTTTCTTCGAGAAAATTCATATTCCATGTACAATTGCACGCTAATTCTTAAAAAAAAATAACTTCAACAATAAGAAGCTCCTTTAGCACAGACATTTGACATAAATAAATGCCAATTGTTGGTCTCTAGGTGCAATAAGAAAAAATATATATATTTATAACAATAAACTTTTTGTTTAAAAAAAAAACCCACACATATACACATACTAAATTCAAGTACTCATACAAAACATTTTTCTATTTTTCATATCTTACGTTTTCAAACAGAGGAGCGGGCATGGAATCAAGGCAGGATCTCTTGAATAAAAAGAATGAGCGTGAGCTTCATTCATTTTTAATGACACCAACTTGACCCGTTTCATCTGGAGGAATATATGTCCTGCCAGCACCACATGTTGCAGCATAAAAATACATAAAAACTAAACAAAAATGAAACATTTATTAAGGTGGTTGTTTGTTTGTTTTGGGGTTGTTTTACTACCTACTTTTTTGTTGTTGTTGTCTTGTTTCTTTCGTCCATCAGAAATTTCAAGACACCACAAACAAAGACCATCTAAAATGAATGTAGCATTTTCTATAGCTGGCAGTTGACGAACATGAAATATCATTGTCGTGAATTATGCAATTATTAAGGGTTAATAATATCTACTAAAACTGCATATGAAGAAAAAAAACATACAAACAAACAAAAAAAAACTAAAAGCAATTGTTGTCCTTTTTTTAAATATTTTTATTTAATTATTATTACATAGTGAATTTAATATATTATATATACAATATAAATATATAAATAAATATTACAAGGTTACAGTACATATTCAAAAAAAAAATTATTAAAAGTAAAAACATAAAATTAATATATACTATGAAAAAGGTAAACTTAAATGGAATAAGGAACAATCAATTTTTTGTATATTTTAGAGGAGATCAAGAAGAAAAAGTGTGTTGCGAAGATGTTTGTAAACATTTTTATGTTATTTTTTCATATAAGAAATTTAGTACTACTTCTTGTAATTTATATATCAAACAATTAATGATTTTTTAATCAAAAACAAAAGAAGAAAACAAAAAAATGTAAAAAAAACAAACAAAATGCATAGTTCTTATGACTGTGAAGAGTTTTAAAACAGATTTATTTTGATATATAGTTTTTTTTAACAACTTGTCCAATAAATTGTTGCACAATAATTTAGCACAAAAAAAATATTCAAAACTAATTAAATTTTTTATTTTTTTTTACTGATTTAATTCAAACATTAATCTTAATAATATTTGAATAAAACGGCACAACAACAAACAGATACGGGCTATAATTTACTCTCCTTTTTTCATTAATAATTTATTGGACAATCCTAAACCTTTTCTTTTCATTTTTCGTCGTACAATTACAAAAGAAAGAAAAGCATTATTTCGAACCTGACTAGAATTTAAAATATTAGAACTTTATCATCTTAAAAAAAAATAATTTTCTATAAAAAAAACCGGGAAATTCTTCAACAACAAAAATTGACTATATACCAAAAAAAACAACACAAAATTCAATTAACTTTAAAAACTTATTAAAGATAATGACATACATTTATAGCTTAACCGAATGTGCCCTTTACATAGCTCTCTTTCTAGACTTAAAATAAAATAATGAAAAAATTTAATTATTCAATATAAAATATATTTAAACGAATTAATTTGTTTTTGCGGAAAATAAAATTAACAACATTGAAGCTAGAAAACCATTAAAAAAAATCGCATACCTTTAAAAAAAATACATTGAGGGTTTCAAACTTGTATGGAAGATTTTTTGTTTTTTTTCTAGTAAAAATTACAAAATAAAAAGTAATCGACAAAATATCGGCTATATTAAATAATTATACGAATATGGCTAAAACAAAGTATATATATATTAAATCAAGTAAATGTTATGTAAAACAAAACAAATATAAATATTAAACATATTTAATATTATTATAATAAAAAAAATAATTATTGTAATAATAATAAAAAAAAGAAAACTTTTTAAATCTAGTGCATATCATCTGTAGAATTTAAGGGGAAATTTAAAATAAAATTATAAAAAAAAACACACACACAGATTAGGATATAAATTATATCAAAGATTAGATATTTTAACTTATATTTAATATTAAATAGATGAAATTTATGAAATAGATACCTAAAAGAAATAACCAGTAGAAGAAGAACGTGAAACGATAAGTTTCAGAAATAAAAATGTAGTGGAAACCGTACATTTAAAGTAAATTATCAACAATTTACTGAGAACAAGAAATCGTTTTTGTTTTAATTCTAGGAATATTAAGAGCTTAATGAAAATGGTATCAATTGAAATTTTTGTTTTTAAATGTATTCTGCATTTTTTAAATTTATATTTGTTTTATGTAAAAGCACAGACTATACCAGATGACGAACGATTATAAATTTCGGTCTTCTATATTTAACTTGATGAACTACGAACTTATCCAATGTACGAACCCTGTAAGATGTAAACAACAATACGGCCATGAGTTTTTTTGTACAATGCATAATATCCTTATATTTTATTTATGCAAAGGTATGTGAAATTGGCATTTTTCGAAAAATGTGATTTTTTTTAAAAAAATTGGTTTTATATTTCATTGAAAGCCTGAAAGATTTATTATAGTTTCAAACCATTGCCTATCCAAAACTACACACATCTGTTTTTACAAATGGATACACATTTCTAATATGGCATTCGTCATCTGGGTATTATATTGAATGTGGAAAAAGTTTTAGCATTTTTTTTTTAATTTTCGATAAATTCACGGTTTTGGAATTGTCTACGGTGAAAGAATTATTGTAGTGGTAAAAGAATTTTTTTAATTATTTAATCTAAAATCTTTTAATTACAAGACTGGCACATTTTCTAATTGTTTACAGATTCCAATAATTTAAAGAAGTCATAGTCAGTTCAAAAAATTACATAAAGAATTTTCGGGTACAGTTCAATAGATTCTACTTCGTTTACCTAAACAAGGAATTTCTTTCCAGTTGATAGATGACAGGATTATCTATTTTCTTGTAGATATTTTCAAGGCGATAATTCTCATGAACTCGCTATTGTAGTTCCTCTACGGATTGAATTCTGCCGTAGGCAGCAATGCCAATTTAAGATTTTTCTTTGTAGAATATCATTTGAATGTAGAAGAAGAAATACTCATTGTTAGTTCTTAGTTATGTCTCCATCACCTTAAGTATGGTGCGATCAAAATCAAAAGAGATTTTACGTTCATCTCGAGCCTGCGCAGAGAGAGTGCAATTTTATCTTACGCTCATGCAAGTTTCCTATTTTCTCTCATAAGTGAGCGCAACTAATGCCAACTTATTAAATTGTTATTCTAACCTACGGTCCTTTAAATTAACAAATGCGTGAATTTAGATACTTGGCTGGAGAAAATTTTCACATCTTTCTTGATCTATTAAATTCTTTGTATCGACATGAAAATAATTTGTGTACCACTGAAAGTTGTTCTGTAGGAATTCTTGGATCTCCACGTAAAATTCTCTTTTAATTTGAATCAGAGTAGGGCATTTTATTGAAGATGAATGTACTGCAGGAAATATTCATTGTTCCTAAGGTGGCCTTATCATGACCACGAGAAAATTACTCTGCCAGTTTCATTTTTTATTAATTTCAAAACGAGAAATTCAAATTAAATATTAGTTCGGAATGTTTTACCTTTACCAGTTTTACCTTCTAAAATTCCCAGTATTCAAAAAAATTCGAATAATCGTGCTTTGCCTTAAACAATTTCAATTACACACTTTCCAATATTATTTTACTAAATTAAAGCTTTTAATAAATACCACTAGGAAAATTTGAAACATGATGAAATATTCAAAAAAAAGTCATTAAGGCGAAAAATTAATGAACATTTTACTATAGTATTACAATTTACCATCCACTGTATGAAGTGATAAAAAGAAAACAAGCATAACAACTTATCAAAAACTTACCTAAACTTTACTAACATAAAATGTTTTTCTTTTAATTTTATATTTTTCTCATTATATTATTTTTGTTCCTTATCTTTTTTGGTTATTAGAGCTTAAGATTGTTTCCAAAAATTTACCAAAGCTAAATACAAATATGTCCAGTTGTAGTTTTTAGAATAAAACAAAACAAAATATTTACCTTAAATTTATTGTAATAATTTAATTTTTTTTACAGTTTAAGTTAAAAAGCCTAATTTATAATCAATAATGGTATTTTTTTTAAAGTTGAATGAAAAACACCAGATTCATTAAATTCAATTTTGTTTATATATAATACATAAATATTTTTTTAAAAAAATATTATCTTTCATAGGTTTAGAAAACCAAAGGCATGTTTCAAATATTCCAAAGTTCTTTCTTATTCAGTATGTTTAAAAAAAATGATTTATTTTTATTTATATTATTCAAATAGTGTTATAAATTTGTTATACTTACATATAATTTAGTTTTATAAATCTTTCAATTGATGAAACATCAGTATAAAGAATTATAAATAGAATTTAAACTGGAAATAAAAAAAAAATCAATTATGTATTATATGATAAATGTAGCCTAAGAAAATTCAAAGAAAATCTTAGTTTTGTCATGATAATTGAGAAAAGCTGTCGGACTATATTTTGCAAAAAAAATTCTTATTTATTATTTCGAAGCAGTATTTTCAATCAAGAAAAAGATGACGTAATGGCAAATTAAAAATTACAAACTGTTTACAATCACTCTATTAGTTATGTTTCTACCGATTTGATTTTTAAAATTTCTTAAGGAGCTTGTAAATATTTTTTCATGCATAGATACTTTTGAGGTTATCTGCATAAACTCACGACTTTATAAGTCGAATTTGAGAATATGAGATTCCGTCCCTCAACCACTGGAATCGTGAACTAACTAGAGTTTGTTTTTGACAATATTCAGGGCCCTAAATATTCTTATTTAATTTAAAAAAAATTATGTGAAAATCCTTTCTATTTTGAATACCAATCAAGTAGCGCTGCGACCCTGTTTTAATTAAAATACCAATTATAATTTTTTCACTTTCTTAACCTTTTATTCATTAAAGTTGTAAAACTAACTAGTAGTTAGTACTTAGTAGAATTTGATTATAAACTCGAAAATTATACGAGATATGGCAAGACTTCTTCGAGATGTAGCCTGCCAATTTTTACAGTACCACCCCTTTCGGGGGTCACTTTTTCAGGATACATTCTTTGCTCTTGGAATGAACAATGATCACAAGATATATTTTGCTATTCAACAAAAAATCTTTAAATCAGGAGAACTAAGTCAAACAATTTAATATTAGGTGTGTTTTTTTGCGCATTTATCCCGATTGGGGTAGTGATTAAAATTTACATTGAAAACACCAAAAATATTGCTGTTTTTGTTATTTTTTATAATATAGCTGACCCAGTAAGCTTATTGTGGCAGCTAATCGGGATTAATTCTCTAATCTAGGCTACTATCTATGGAAAAAAGTTATGAAGAATCATACAAATAGCAATTTTGTTGTTATTTTAAATATAAATTTTCTAACCTACTCTGTTCTGGATAAGTGCGCAAAAAAACACACACCTAAAGGCGCCTTAACCTAAAA
This sequence comes from Beris morrisii, assembly GCA_951812415.1. Classification (NCBI taxonomy): domain Eukaryota; kingdom Metazoa; phylum Arthropoda; class Insecta; order Diptera; family Stratiomyidae; genus Beris; species Beris morrisii. Next base: position 129,332,338 of record OX638312.1, read on the forward strand.
TAAATATCTTTCGCATCAACAGAAATTACTTTTCATAGTTACCGGTTAATATTTGAAATTGTCATTATGTTACGTCTGTTCTAACCAACAATTTCCATACAACGTTGTATAAAAAATAAATAAGAATTGCAGTTTGCCCGTACCATAAACTTTCCTTGCCTATCATTTGTTATCTATTCAATTATTTGAAATAATTTTAGTTTTATTTAAATTAAAAAAAAAACTTAGCACATAGTAAAAGATATCCCTTTTAGTTAAACATTGAAGATATTAAAAAAAAGTTTAAATCTCTAACCTATTATTTATAAAAAAAATTAAGTTAAATTAATATATATTTAAAAAAAAAAATTATAATAATAAAAACATACATAAAATAATAAAAATATAAAACATTAAATTATTCCGTCCAATGAATAAATATATATAAAAAAAATTTATTTATATGAATAAAAAAATTATATTTATGTCTGTATTTTGTGGTTTTGTGTATTTATTTTCGATTTTTATTTCCTTTTATTTTTCTTATTAATTTCAGTGATTTAGCGACGTATTTTGAGTCTATAAAAGATCTGACCAATTTTTCTATAATATTATTACATAATATAATATACTAATGCATATCATTAAATTGCCTTTTTATTATTAAAAAAAAATTGTATTATTGTACTACATCAACTATTGTCCAGGAAAGAGCAATCTTTCTCTTCGCAGAGCTATTGCCCAGTTTTAGAAAAATCAAATGGAAAAATCGGATCTTTTACAGAAACTCACCGTGATATTGTAGCAAAATGTTTAATTTCATTGCATTTTGTATAAGTTTGTTGCAATTGTCTGCCGGTTTATGTTTCGTTTATAAGAAAAAGGTAAAATATTTTATAATTTTTTTTTTAATTTAATTTTTCGAAATCAGGTTTTGATCTATTAATCCGAGGCAGAGCTCGAATCATAAAATATTTTCGAACCCTTTGTCAAAAGGTGTGTGCTTATGAGTATTCCAGTTTGTTAAAAATCTCGGACGTTTAACTTTATTTCACGTCAACAACACGTTCAGATTCACGTGTCTGTCCATTGAATCCATTTTCAGCCGTACTACGAAATTAAGCAATTTCTTCGAATATGGAATACACTTGTTAGTTGTATGCTCATATATTAAAATTAACATCCTGTAGATCACTCAGATCATTCTGAAAAATATTTTTTCTATCTAATCATATATTGAATTTTTTTCAAAATCTGTAATGGCTACGATATGAATAACTTTGTCAGCAGTAACATAAACCAAAAGTTGCAGTAAGAAATGCTTGTTATTTATATTAGGTTTACTTTTTAATTTTAGTAATTTATTTGTTTTTAATAGGGACACTAGCCCCACGTTGGGTGCCTATGATTCACCTTTAAGATTGAATTGGTAATGGAGAATGACAGGGGAGGGAGAACAATTTTTAGATTAAGAATACAAAACCATAGGCAGTAATCTGGGAAAGAGAATTAAATTCAGAAAGGAATTTATTGTACTGTTACAACTGTTAAATTCTAAGCCAAAAATGCTTGTTTTGATACTATCTACGATTCTTATGTAGCAGACATGTTTTTTTTAAAAAAAAAAGTGTTGAGATATATAAGACCAATGCCTGTCTCGTTAAGCCTCTCTCACTCCATTGAACAATCTTCTCGACAAGTAAATCGGTTACTTAATAGAGAACCTGCAAAAATGAGCTCGTATACTTCAACCTTTAACATCACACGTTGCCCTACCTGTACACCTAATAGGCATGCGTCAGAGCCCCACCTTGGGTGCCATAGAATGCGTAACATACAGTCAGTTTTAAGTCCCACGTTGGGCGCCGTTCTGTCAGCCACAACTAGAAGAACCGGGACTTGCTGAAATAGACTCTCAAAAAAAGGTTCCTCTAGAATCTTGGTAGGCTTCGTTATAAAAAAAACTCGTTAATTACGATTTGCTACAGTTCCGCTCACCTAGCAATTCCTATAAGTCTGGGAACAGTTTTAAAAATGTAATTTCATGATTTTCAATGACTTTTCGGAACCGCTGGGTGCAGAAATATCTCTTCTTCTTGTAGTCCCTTGTATAAATCAAACGCTATCTATCCAGTAGCATTTCTTTTAAATGTTCCTCTTATTTTTATTACTAAAAATTTATTTTTTTTAACAAAATAAGTGCATTCTAAACCACAGATTATTATTTTAAAATTAATAATCTGCATAATACAAATATGCGTAATGCGTAATATAATAACAAACTTATTATATTATTTAAAAAAAAGGTAAATATGTAAAATTAATTAATACATAGAAAATAATAAACAAAACAGCTGAGTCAATCAGAAAGAATGTCGATTACAAGAATGAAACACTTAAAATCATACTTTTTAGATATAAACAAGCATTTAATGTATGGGAACATGAAAACATATCAGTTTCAAGTTAATATCGTAAACGAGATAACTGAAACGAAAAATATTAAATTATAAACTAAAGGAAAACTAGATGGTGAAACGCAAAAATAAAGAGAAAACAGTTAATAATAAAAAAAAAAATATTATAGAGGAAAAATATGTTTAGGCTGGTTATAATTAAGAAAAAACATCAAGAAAATGAAAGACAAAAAACAAGCAAAGTAATATTTATAAATATTTAAATTCATAAAGAAAACAAACAAGAATACAAAATAATATTTATTAATTAAATAAATAATTTAAAGGAATGAAAAGAAGAAGGAAAAAAAACAAATATTGCATTGTTACAAGTATCTATCAAACCCTTATTATATACTATAACTGAGTGTTTTAGTTTTGTTTTTCTTAAGTTATTTTAAGTAGTTCTTTTAATTAAATTAAAATTTCCGTTTTATACAATTTTTATTAGAAAACAAATTTTTAGCATTATATAAATGTAAAACTCTTGTAGATGAAATCTAGTAGCTGGAATATATACCTACCTATCTATTACTAATAACAAGTTTTGATTGTTTGTTTGATTTATTATATTAATTAGAGAATCATAGATACAATCGTATTAATAAAAAAAAACTAACTATGACCTACAATATTTTTTTGAAGTGATACGAAATAAAACAAATGTTTTTAGTTCAATTGGTTTTGTTTTAGTATTTTACTTCCTGTTTGTATGTTTTTCATTTGCTATGTTTTTTTTTGGATTATAGATTGCATGAAAATGCTTTGAGTTTTATTTAAAAAGGAATCAGAAATGGCTGCCGTTTTCATCACTGTTCAAATTGAAAAACTATTTTCTGGCGTGAAGAAATTGTGAAGATTGTTAAGTATGTATTTTAAAAAAAATTAAGTTATGATTTATGCATGCATAATAGAGATATTAAAACATAAAAAAAATATAGTTTCAACAAGAAGAAATATCGCACAATCAAATGATTGGTTCGAGCATAGGTAGTGCATTATCGAGAAACACATGAACAAGAAATCTTCAGAAAATTCTGTTTCAAATATGCTTATCAAAGTTCAGTTGAAATACTAGATTCGAAAATGTTTTTATGTGTACTATTGATGAAATAATGCTTTGATATTTACTTAAAACATACTGTGAAGGATGCGGAACTTCTAATGCATTAGATAACGATAGTTGCTTTTATGAATACTGTCAGAATATGTGAAATCCAGAAATGTATAAATAAGCTAATAAGCTTAGCGTATTTTTGATAATTACGACTAAATAAAATTGACCATGTTTTTAAGGACTTCTATATGACAAATGACTCTAAGAAGTAGATGAAGCTGACTCATAGTTGAGTGTCCATATTAATATCCCTGCTCAAAAGCGCAAATACAAAGGACGGCTGAAGCTTTGGCTTAGAACATGTGAGAAACATTTGTACAACAGGATAAAAAGAAGTAGCTAAGACTCTAAGACGAAGATGAATAAAGATTTCAGCCGACCTAAAAACTCGGATTTAGTAGTAACCATGAGTGCCCCCAACTTGATTTGATTCAAATATTATCGGAAGGAAACGTGCGACACCAAAGAAACCTCAGTATGATAACAAAAATTGTGTTAGCTGAGAATTATCAATTTTGTCTTTTTTTTCAAGGCTGTTATTGATTTCTAGAATACACACCTGTCTTGAGTTAAAATTTCACATAACATAAAATAAATGCGTAAAAAACTTTACAAAAAAAATTAACTTCTATGGTCGCTTCACCATGAAAAATTCCATTCTCATTCATATAATTGTTAATATCTGTACCAACTTTCAAAGTCTATTGTGCTTTTACTACCCACTAACTGACCCAACTAACTAAATTAAATTTTACTTTTTCATAATGCCAAAGTGGCAGCATTTTTTTAGGCGTCGTTGTGATAATTAAACTATTGAGGAAAAAATAATAAACTCCTTTCTCGAACATTTTTAGTCCGTCGATCCGGATTTGAATTTTTACAGATTGATGGAATTCAGATGGAAATGTGTACCTCTTCTTGCGTCTTAGGGCGCTTGTTTGGCCTGTTTAAGTTAAACACTATTTTTTTAAGGACTTTTGTAAGTGCTTGAAGATTTTACTAAGTTTTTTTCTCGATGTTTTTTCCTCATAGATTTCTTACCTTGGTTATTGCGTACCCGTTGTCATATGGAGGTCGAAATCTTACTGATTGAAGTTTTAATAGCCTGATAAAAATATGGATTGGTGGTGCAAAGAACTGTTCTGCTTATCTTAGAGACTATGTTTCGTTTCGGATGACAATACTCTAGTGTCCTCGACGCTAAGGTGAAATATTAACAAGATTTCTTGAGCTGAATAGGAAATAGTCGAATAACAAATAACATCGCAAAGGTTCAGATAAATTTACTAACAGCAATTTGAATCCCTTAATCATTTTGAGACTTTAAAACAGTTTTGGCGTTTTCGATGTATTGAATTCCTTTTTAATCGGTCTGCTTTAAACAAGGGAAAGTTGTAAGAGAAGACAATGGTACAATCATCGGCAAAGCTATGGCTAACATTGGAAGTATAAGAAATAAAGGTATTAAAAAAGAAGTAAAAAATGACAGAGCCTTGAGTGACACTAGCCACTAGCAATATGACAACAAGAAGTTATATCATATAAATACTCACAGAAGAAACTTCCAACTAATGTAATAATGAACGTAAGGTAAGTAATCTACAATCCAACCAAAAGTAATGTGTTTGTTCCCTGCTTTTTTCATCTGATTCATTCTGAAGTGCAGTAGAGAAAACTACTTCTTTTATTTTTGCAGGAGCTAATCTTCTAAAAGATTATCTGTTCGTATCAAGAAGCTGAACCGATTAATAAGACGGTAGCCATGAGAAGTTTTTTCAATATGTGAATATGACCAGTAAAGCAAAAGTGTCGTAAATGAATCAATAATGATTCAACTAGGTGAAGAATATTTTCATAGGTGAATTCACTTAAGTTGCTTAGAGATATGTTACTTTTAAGTGATTCAAGTAAGCGGACCATAATTGAATCATATATTTGGCCCGTATGTGAAGCATCTCAAAGTACTGAATTTTTAATTCGTTTAAAATGACGAAGAGTTTTTAGATAGGTATAGAAAGCTTCATTCAAATTTAATTTTTCTTCACCCACAGTGAACACTTATGAATTTTTTCCTGCTGTACGACCATGAAAGAGTTTTCATATAAACAAACTTCAGTTTCGACTCACTTGTGGTGAATATTCACGAAATTGTTTAGTGAACGTTGGCAACGTATAAAATCAATAGAAGGAAAAAGTTTTCAGTAACATATTTTCTACTGAGTTATTATCAAATTCTGTATTGTATCTGATATTTTAAAATAAGATTTTCTCACACTAGGAAATATAACTACTTGCATGGATTGCAAAATAAAACTATTAAAAATGAATAAAACTAAAAAAAATTTCCAAAACAGATTAAGTTGTTCTTGATGAACTCCGCTTGATTAGATTTTTTTTTATTATCTGCTATTAATTTGTTTTGAATATTGAAGAATTTTTTTTATTAATTTTCCATTAGTCTTCATTTTTCTCCAAAAAAAACTAAAACTTCGGATAAAATAGTAAAATAAAATTAGCAATAAAACGAAAGAGGAATGAAATTGAAACGAATTTTCAACTAGTAAAAATTTATTTAAATTAAATAACTTAGACGAAAAATAAATTATTAACAAAATTAATACAAAAACAACAAGACATACGACGGTAAATTATATACACAAACAAAAACATGTAAAATTAAGTAGACAAAAATATAAATAATAAATTAAAAAATTATATATTACCGAAATGAAAATTATTATTACATAAAACGTGTCATATGAACAAATTCAAACATATCAACTTGTGCCCGATTTAAGAAATATTAATAATAAAAAAACTAAAAGCAAAAAAAAACAACATTATGAAAATTATAAAGAAAAACAAATTACAATTTATATTATGATATAAAACAAAAATTTATTAGGATAAAAACATGAAAGCTGAATGCAAATAATGGAAATAAGATTTAAAAAAAATGTACTCGAGCTATCCAGAAAAAACAGCAGAATGGAAATAAGGGAAAAAAACTGAAAAATGCAATAAGTTTAAAAAAAATAATTTAAGATAATAAGTAAATGGGGAAAAAAATGCAGTCTAAAATAATATTTGATAGTCATTTAAAAAAAAGGCATTTTCTTCGTTTCAATGAATACCGAATATTATAATCTGAAATTAAAAAAATTTTTTTTTTCTTCAAAAATTATTTTTCAAAACCATGATAATGTAATACTTAACAGACTGTAACAATATTCCGAATGGACTATACTTCTCAAACTACAAAAGGAAAAAATATTTAAAAATAAACAATTTATATACTAACTAAAATAATTATCCAGAAGATAGAGACGATAAAAAATAACTTCTGTTATTCAGTTCGATTGTAATTCATTACTAAAAAAAACATCTCCTTTTGTTATTATCTGATTCAAATTGCTATTCATATACATAATTATAATAAATCATGCAAGTGCAAATAATGTGAAAAAAGAAAAAAACAATTTTTAGTAAAAAAAAAAGAATAAGTAATTAATGTAAAGTAGAAGTAAAGCAAAAAAAACTGTACGAAACCGAAAGATTATGATTATTATTATTAATATGAAATAAATCTTTTAAAATTGTTTTGTGTAATTGTACTCGTTTGTATTTTATTTAGTAGTTTAAGATGGTTAATTTTTTTCAGGATTTTTGGCTCGAAAAACAAACACCAGTGATAGAATTAGTGAAAATAAATATGATTACATTTTTTTTCTATGTAAATATTTTTGTTAGTTATAGTATGTTAAAGATTTTGTGAAAATGGAATCCGAGACCTCTTCGAAAATTCCTATCTTCGTTAGTTTTTGTAATAGAATAAATTAGGGCTTATATTAAAGGGGAAGATTACCACAATACAACAAAAATACAAATAAATATAAATAAAATGATTTCGTTCTTTATCCTTGAATATCTCAGAAACCTATTTTTTATTATTTAATTGTGTTTTTTACATATAGTATATTATACTGTTTTTCAAAACATATCAAAATCTCAACTTGGGATCTCAAAGCGAACGGGGTTATAAAATCGAGGAATATCAGTGGCTTTCAATTATTTCAAAGAAAAATTACACAAGAACTTTAATTTTATGATGACATATATATGGCCAGCTCGTAAAATCATAAGCTATAGCTAATTTATATCTCTAATAATTCAATGGAACTAAAGTCGTCTGCCATACAAAACGTACTTAAGAACCTCTTCAAGAATATTAGCCGATAATTTCAGATCGCTTTATTCTACGATTTCCAAATTTTGAATGCGTTATTTTTCCAATAGTTGCAGCTAAAGGTGTGAATGTAAAAAGAAATACCATGTGTCCTTCGTATACAAATATTCTGTAAAAATGCCTTTCCTCAATGCACGGAACTCACTATACTCCAAAAATCGTTTAGCAAGGAAGCATAAATTTTATAGTAATAAGTTTTGAGTGAAAATAAAGTTCGTTTTTAGTAGTCAGCAAGGTTCCTGTACTCCTTTGGGTAGCTACCATACAAGAATTCATTAAAACATGTGTCCAAGAATATTGAAATTCAGAACGCTTTGAGGTAGAAATATGAAATTTTGCCCAATTTAATAGTTGCATATCTAACGTCTAAGTGAAGGAGGATGATGGATCACCACCTCATATACCATTCCATACCAATAGTTGCATATAGAGGAATTGAATTGAAATATCCAGTGTATCCTTGGTGTAGCTGCTATACAAGGATCCTTGGAAAATATGAGAAATAATTCTTAGAAACCTACTATAACTCGAGAAATTGTTTATCTGGGAAGTCCAAATTTTATAGCAATTAGTTTGAGTTGAGAGTATAGTAGGATCGGGTTTGCTATTTGACGAAATTCTCTTATTTCTTCGGATAGCTTCCATACGAAAGCCCTTAAAATACTTGCCCACGATTGTAGACCAATAACTTCAGAACACTTAAAGCTATGAATTTAAAATATCGTGCACATTCAATTTTAAATGGTTTTGGTAACTGGATGAATATGCTGGCAATCCATTAAGTCCTTCCTGCATACCCCATGTAAAGGTTCTTGGATATGATAATTTCACTTTCGGTGACTTACCTATAGTTCCAGATACGAAATTGTTTGCTTCCTAGAGTATCTGGTACCATAAAATCAAAATTCTCGTGTCTTACGATTAAGTAATTAAAATAATTGCAACTTTTCTATGAAATAATTGAGATAAACTGATGTACGTCGAATTTTTGACCCCGTTCCCTTTGAGATTCCGACTTGAGATTTTGATATGTTTTGAAAAACAGCATAAAGGACAAAAATGTTATCCATGAAAAAGTATGAAAGGATCATTTTTATTTTTATTTTTTTTTATATTGCGGTAATCTTCTCCTTTAATAAAAGCCCTAATTTATTATTCTATGACAAAATCTAACAGAGATATGAATTTTCAAAAAAGACAGGAACCCCATTTCCATGAAATCTTTAACATATTATAATCAATAAAAAAATTACAAAGATAAAAAGGTTAACTACTTTTTTTCACTAGTTCTTCGAGTACACAAAGTTTCAAAAGAATCGACGATGGACATGTCACAGATTTCGTCATTTTCGGCGATTCTTGGTGAAATGACCTAGTTTAATATGTCCACTTGTGCACCTGTCTCCCCTACGTCGTTATCGCTGCCAAAAATTTGATATGTAAATTCCAAGATTCAATCTCAAATCGTTCTTGAGATATAAGACTCGATTTTCAGCAATGATTTTTAATAAAAAAAATTTCAAGGATAATTTTTATTCAAATTTTTTTTATATTGCGATAACCTCCCCCTTTAAAATAAGCCCTATTTTATTATTCTAGGATAAAAATTACCAGAGATATGAATTTTCAAAGTGGACTCGGACACCATTTTGCGAAAACTTTAACATACTATAACTAACAAAAAAAATCAGATAGAAACAAAAAATTGAATTTCAATTATTTTTTTCACTAGTTCTTCAAGTCGTCAATTACAGAAATTTTCAAAAGAATCGGAGATGGTAAGGTCACACATTTCGTCATTTTTGTCGATTCTTGACGGAATGACACAGTATTGTGAACGACTTGAAATTTAAAAAAAAATTTTACCTAAATTTGTTTTTTCACGTTTTAGGACTAAAAAAAATGTCCGTCTGTACGCCATATACGCCGTACGCAAAAGCGTTTGAAGACGCGTAGCTCACAAACCTTTAGAGATATTAAGTTAAAAATTGTTTGGTATATAGTTTCGGTGGACCCCTATGAGTGGTATTTTTTGGGGTGGTGGGGGTGTGAGAGGAGAACCGCTTATAGTCGAAAGGGGTTAAGGGGTGTGAGGGTCGGGGGAAAAAATAATGCGTCCGAAACTCTCGGAAGCTGGGTTTTCAACCATTCCAAAATCTATATCTTCTGAACGGTTGATGGCAGAAAGTTAAAACTTTATTGTTGTTTTAAGTGATACTAAAAGATTAGACAAGGACTAAAATGAAAATCCCCTCAAAGAATAACCAGAGGGCTATTTGGAATGTAATTTGTTTGGTCCTGTTGCATAGTAATTAAAAGCGTTACGGACTTATACTCAAAAAATAATAAAGTTGCAACCAGATTATTGGCAGATTTTTTTATAGTTATTTTACTTCCTGACTAACAAACGGCAAACAAATACGAATTGAAAAATTCAAAACTTGAAAGTGTTATTAATTTAATTTTTATTTTTAAAAATAAAATAAATAAATAGCAATAAATAAGAATTTAAATAATATCAATAATAGAAATGTCCAATAGCTATATCAGCACATGACCTGTAAACCTCTTGTGGACCACATCCTAATGCACTGGTTCCATTGCCGCACGGACCCCACATATTAGCTAAAAAATTACAAAATTTAATTAATTTTACAAAAAAAAATTAATTTCGAACGCATAATTACCTGCAACATAATGCCAACGCAAAACACAATGTTTACATGAAATATCATACGGAATAAAAACTCTCAACGAAAATAAACCCGGCAATGGCGATGGCAAATAATATTCATTGGTGCCATCAGCCATTTTCAATTTGGTTTGTTCGAAACACTCGTCAGTTTCGGCCTGTACATCCAAGTTACAAATGTCGAATGTGAAGTAGCCGTTATGATTGGCGGTTATTTTTACTGTGATTGGAATTTCAACACCGTTTTGATAAATTGCAACGATATCTCCATCACCGTATTCACCACCTAATTCATGTGGTCGTGGTGTAGACAGACCGTAACTATCACCACATATTCCACATTTGCCGTTATGTACCTTCCAAAGGTTCTAGAAAAAAATAGAAAAATATTTATTAAAATTTTATTTATGCAAAAAGGTAACGGTACACCCTTTTTCTACAACTTTCACCACAAAGTAAGTAGGAAAAGAAGGCATTCATTTCACAACTAACTAAAAAATATCCTGTACCATACAGGATTCAAATTTGCAAGTTTATCCGAACGGTAAGATGTAACATACCGTTGGGGCCCCAGTACCCTAATGCAGTATGTAGGTCCGAGGCCCACCTCCTCATGGGCACATGGAAAAAGCAGCCACAAGGCTTCCAAAAGGGCACTATTTTTCCACTAGGCTCCCAAACGGATCTTACAGAAAATCCAAGAAAGAACATACCGTAATGCCGCCACAAAATAATTCGTTATCATTCGTATTGATTGGTGCGGTTTCGTCATACCGCCATCGTGATGCCCGTCCAACTGGCTCTATCATCATGCCGTGACCAATCACATAACTTATCCATGTTACTAACAATACCAAAATGTTAATAATTAAAGTCATAATTAAACGCTACTGTTCTCTAACGTAAACGTTCACAAATAATTTTTGTTCGGAAACTGATAAAACATAGCCCGGCTCCATACCTTTTTATTCTAAAATGAAAATTGTCCAAATTTTTATTTTGAAGGTAACGAAATCTTCTTCAATTGCATTTCGTAATATGTTTTTTATCTTTGATAAATATGCGACGGTACTCGTATATTCCATTCTTAAAAAAACATGTTCGTAGTTAATCTTCAAGATCGTTGCTGTCTTATCAAAAGTTACAATTTTGTGAATTTGTATTCTAAGCATTAGGAAATCTTTCCGGTATTTTGCCTTCAACTCGAAAAAAAAATATATTTTTATCTTTGTTTATTATTTGCACATTAATTTAGACGACCTATGAGAACATTTTTTGAATGAAAGACGTTTTAAGTCCGTTGAGGTTATCTTTGATTTAGCACGTGCTTCTCTGGGTCTACCACTTTTCTTAGAAGTGATGAATTTATCACTTTGTTTTCAGTATGAAAATCATCAGAAACCGCATAATGAACGTGGTATGCTCTGGAAATATATTTAATTACGATTTCAGTAATTTCGTTGGTTAAAGAAATGTATTTTAGTCAGTTTGTCGGTGTCAGTGCTGGTAGTTTGCTATGCCGAAGACGGGACTATTCTGAAATTATTTCTCAAATTAGATGGTTACTTCCGTCGTCAGGACGTTGGGATAACTCCCGAGTTTCCCGAGTACGATACGAAGAAGTGTAAGGATAAAGTTTTAGACGAATTTCTATAAGAAACGGCCTAGGCTAGGAAGTTGAAACCTGCCTGATATAAAAGTGAAGCCATTGCAAAAAAAAGTTAACTAGCCCTACTGAAGCAATTTTTTTAAGATTGCTTTTCTATGTTTGAGCAGTTTTTTTTTTGTTTTTATTTACGTAATATAGGTATATGTCGATAAATACTATGAAATTGTCGGTACAAGTGAAGCACTATGTTAAGAATCACTACCTGGGGTTTTATTTTTGTAGGAGGCGTGTGAAAGGTGAGCGTGGAAAGCAAAACATTGTGATTTTTATATGATGATAAGCTGAAAGTTAAATGGTAATTAAATGGCTAAACGACTTCATAAAGGCGAACAGTTCGGATTTCGAAAATTTCATTCGACTACCCACCAGCTCCTGAGAATACGAAATTCCATTAAAACACGCTAGATTCCAAAGAATTTATGGCCTTCTAATCGCTAGATATTGAAAAAGCTTTTGACTGCGTTTGGCACGACGGTTTTATCTACAAAATGATAAAATGCACAACTTTCCCTCGTACCTAGCCAATATAGTTCGTAGCTTCTTAGCTGGCAGATATTTTAGAGTCTGTATTCAAAATTCTCTCTCCAGCAACTATCCTATATGTGCTGGCGTACCACAGGGATCAGTCCTTGGACCATTGTTGTATCTAATTTACACACATGACTTCCCCCACTTAGAAAACTGTCAAATTGCCCTATTTACTGATGACACAGCCATCTACTCGTCAGGAACTATTTGCTCTAACATCTGTAGCTCTGTCGACAATGCCCTAAAAGTGCTAACTAAATATCTACACAAATGGAAAATTAAAATTAACGCCTACAAAACACAAGCAATGTACTTCACTAAACGTAGAACTTATCCCTATATTCCAACCCAAAATCTTTCTCTCTTCGGGGAAGAAATACAATGGACTAAAAACTTAAAATACCTAGGCTTTCATTTCGACAACAAGCTAACGTCTAATAACCACATCACAGAAACGTTAAATAAAACTAAAGCCCTTTTAAAAACCCTTTATCCTTTCATAAACAGAAAATCACTATTAAACATCAACAATAAAATGCTCATATTTAAGTCGATTTTTCAGCCAGTATTACTATATACTCCATTGCGGATAACCTGTGCTAAAAGTCATCTGAACAAACTGCAGTTAGCTCAGAACAAAATCTTGAAGTTAATCCATAACCTCCCAAGATATTATTCTACTGAAAGATTACACTCTTTAGCCGAAACTAAATATATTCAAGCTAAAGCACTTACACTAATAAATAAAATCAGAATGAGACTAGAACTAGCTGATTATAGTCTGATCAAAAACTTACAGTTTTAAATTGTCCCTTTTTTCTTTTTTTTCTCTTTTTTTTCTTTTTTGAATAAGTACTAGTTTTAATAGTTAGGTTAAGTTTTAGGTTTTTTGCTTGCCATTTTCCTGTAATTATTTTTTCTCGTAGGTTACAAAATTATTAGTAAAATAACCAGAAACACTATATTCTCAAAAGTTGTATAGTTAGTAAGACTGAACTCTTAAGAAAAATTATTATGTATATAACAAATTTTATCTATGGCAATAAAACAACAACAACAACAATGGTAATTAAACAGGGTGATATACATATAGTCGATAGGATAAACTTATACAGCAAGAAGTTTAGCTCCAAAAAAGAAAATCGCCTTTACACACAATTTTATAATTACAATTTTAATTTTTCAATCGGATTATTACAGCAACTGGTCTCTTCTTTTCCTCTGCAATGAATATTTTTTCAAGTTATTCTCAAATGACATTGATTTACTCGTATTTAGGTAACCTCATAAATATTAGATTGTTGCAGATGAAATGTCGTTTTTCGCTATGAAGTGAAGTTAGTTGTGATTTTCATGTCTCAAACTGCCGACAAGTGGCACTAGTGGTATTGGGTATTGAAGTATAAATACCCCTACATTGACTCATGGAATCATTTCAGTTCTGGACTTCATTGTGATCGGGCAGAAAAAAAAAGAAAAAAATGGATTCGAGTCAAAAACAGGTACTTTTCCTTTACGAGTTTAAACTTGGCCACATCGCAACGGACGCAACCGAAAACATCAACAGGGCATTTGCAGCTGACACCGTAAACGAGAGATCCACACAGCGATGGTTCGAAAAATTCCGATCAGGAGATATGACCCTTCAAAGTGACCCCGTGGTAACCCAGGACCTTCGATCGACAACGACGAGATGAATTTACTAGTGGAATCTGACTTACGCCAAGCTGTAAAGGACATTGCAGAGAAATTGGGAGTACAATTTTCGACAGTTTCCCGGCACTTGCAACAGCTTGGAAAAGTCAAAAAGCTTGATAAATGGGTTCCGCATGAACTTACTGAGTAAAACATGACGTTTCGACTGGAAATTTGCAGTTGCTTGCTCGCCCGGAACAGAAACGATCCGTTTCTGAACAGAATAGTGACATGTGATGGAAAGTGGATACTGTACGACAATTGTCGCCGATCGGCTCAATGGCTGGATGCTGATGAGATCCCAAAACACATACCGAAACCAGGTCTTCATCCGAAGAAGATAATGGTGACTGTTTTGTGGTCTGCAGCTGGAGCTATCCACAATTCCTTTTTGCAGTGTGGTGAAACCATTAATGCAGTGAATTATTATACCCAACTCGATGAAATGCGTCAGAAATTGCGTGTTCAACGGCCTAGATTGGTCAACAGAGATGGAGTTATACTGGTTCATGACAACGCACGCCTCATATTTCAAAAACAACGGTCCAAAAATTAAACGAGCTGCAGTATGAGACTCTTCCTCATACACCATACTTACCAGACCTTTCGCTAACCGACTACCACCTTTTTAAACATTTGGATCATTTTTTCGCGAACAAACAATTTGATAATGAAGCAACCATCAAAAGTGCCTTCGAGGACTTTCTTCACTCTAGAAAGTCGGACTTCTACGAAACTGGCATAAATGCACTTGTATCTCGTTGGGAGAAGTGTATTGCATGTGCTGGTTTCTATTTTGATTAACAAAATTAAGTTTTATAAAAGTTGCGTTTTTGTTTGAAATTGCACTACCAAAAACGACATTTCACCTGCAACAACCTAATATATTTAAATTCTTATAAATTATGAATAATTTTCAGTATGACTCCAGTTTTTCAAGTAGCTGTTATTTCCTTAATAAATGATATTAAGTTCAAAATTATAACAGTATATCATGTTTTAAATCGAAACGTCTAAAGTTTATGTAACAGACAAAAAGTTATTAGTATTAATTTTTTTATGAGAAACGGATATCTTTCACTTTTTTATTTAAAAAAAAATCATGCACAGAGAAATCTTAGAAAAATATAGTTCCGTAAAAATATCGTTTTTTACTCTTTTTTTATCAATTCTGCAAATACAAATGCATATTCTTAGATCGGGCCCATATAGAATCTTTGAAATAAGTCGAAGGCATATGCAGAAAAGGAATACCCAGATGATGAACCCATTTTGCAAATTAGCTGACAAACGTTTGCCAGCCAGCGAGTCTTGGCTAAATATTGGTTTGAAACTACAATTAAGCTTTTATGCTTTGAACGAAAAATAAATTGAAATAAACTAGAAAAAAATATCACATAATTAGAAAATTTGTATATTTTATATATTGTACAAACAAACTCTCTCAAACTCTTTTCTTACATTTGTTGATGATGGAAATTGAGATTTTTTTAGTTAATTCGACAATTTTAGAAACCTTGGCTTCATCATACGGTTGGAAGGTCGACTAATAATATTGTTACGTGTAAGCCTGGCAACCGCGCAACCGTGCAACTCGATCTTTACACATAATGAAAACAACAACAACCGAATACCTAGTTGCAAAATAACCCAATCAGAAACCTAGAAGTAAATAAGGTGAAACAACACGATTGTATCTCCCTTCTTATCGAATGCTCTCCAATATACTAGAACCCTTTGCATACACCACTGAACGAAGATCGAAATCGAAAGCTCTGAAGCTTTCGAGAAGATTCCACACTGAACGAACATTCAAGTACATCCTAGACTGCAACCGGCTAGTATATAAGCAGGTGAAGCTTTCAGCGAAGACACAGTAATTTTGATTACGTCGACTGCGACAGCCAGCGTGTATACGCGACCGTGTTGGTAGAGAGCGAAAGTGATCGAGTCAAGCGATATATAGTATAAGCGGGCGGTATTGCCATACAGTGCGAATTATTGTGCGAATAGAATTAATAGTGCGATTGAATAAATTATCACTTATTTTTATTTTTACTCACATACTCGTATCTTCCATATTGGGCAACGTATAAGAATAGTGGTTGCATGGCCGTTTTAAAAACTCTGCCAAAAGTCTGGGCGCAACTTTAATATTTTTTGGTTAGAATTCCGAAATGTGTTTAATGCTGAGATGCGATGTGGGCTACTATGTGACTTGACTTTAACTTAATATCCCAACGGGTTTGTGAGCTACGCGCCTTCAAACGCTCTTGCGTATGGCGGACATTTATTTTGCTTTTTTAGGGTTTGCTAGTACTAAACGTGAAATTACAAAATTTTAGAGTAGCAAGTTTTTTGAAATTTCAGGTCGATCACAATACTTTATTATTAAAAAACTATAAAGTAATATGAAAAAATTGTTGTGACCCGAAAGTATTCTTTTGCGATTAAAGGGTAGTAGAGTGCATGAATACTACGAGCTAGCTTTTCGCATGAATTTTCTATATGAATTTGGACTGTTAGAGATTGAGTTTAAAAAATCTGCCAATGGTCTGGGCGAAACTTTATTATTTTTCGGGTCAAAGTTCGGGATCAGTCAAAGTCGGAATGTATCATGAGTTGCTTCGAAATTATTAGATTTCTTGAAAAATTATTTTTGTTCTTAATATAAAAATATTTAAAATAGAGATTTTTAGCCGATTAAACATTGAAAAAGTCCGTGTAGACTATTCGAATTTCAGTACATTATGTACACTAAAAGCCAATAGAAGCAAAAACGAATTTGTTGCCTTATCAGAATTAAGAGGTATGACGAATTGTTAAAACGTATATAAACCCATTACTTCCACTTGGGGTTTGAATTTCGAAAAAATTGTGAAACAGGATTTTAAACGATTTCATAAGAAGCAACTTGATATCTCATGAGACAAGACGGATTTTGAAAAATTTGTGAAAACGTAAGCAAACCCTTCACACCTAATTGGTTCTGGAAATTCGAAAAATCGTGAATTGGTTGGCCGTAATAATCAATTTTATATCTCATCAGAATTAAGGGATGGCAAAAATTGTGAAAACATATACAAACCCTTGGGGGTTGAATATCGAAAAATTGAGAAATGGGTTTGTAGGCGATTATATAAAAAGTCTGTGGAAATGAAAAGCGATCTAATATCTCATCGAACCTAAGAAATATGTCGAAACTTTGAAAAGCATACAACCCCCTTACACCCATTAGGATTGAATATCTAAAATACTGAAATTGATTTTTTGTCTTTTTTATATAGAAAACCTTGGGAAGTAAAAGTGAATTCGATATATCACCAGATATGCAACCTCCTTCCACCCACTTGGGGGTTGAATATCCAAAAATCCTGAAAGGAATTAATAAATAAATATGAAGACAGCACGAGAAAGTAGGAACCAATTCAATTTCTTATCACTTCTAAAAGAAATGACGGAACTCGTGAAAACGTGTTCAACCCGTTTATACCCTCTTAGGGGCTGAAAAAGGAAAAAACTTGAAAACAAGTTTTAGGCGATTATTACGCAAGCACGTGAAAGTGAAAAGATATTCGATATCTGATAAGACCTGGGGATATAGTAGAATTCGTGAAAAAGTTTACAACCCCCTTTGCATCCCCTTAGGGGTCGAATTTTAAAAAATTCTGAAAACACTTTCTAGGTATTTATATGAAGAAACCGTAGAATAAAAATGAATTCAATATTTGGGAAGACCTAATAGATATGACGAAAACCGTGAAAATATATGCATTCCATTTTCACTGATAATTTTTTTTGCCCCCCCCCCCCCCCCCCCCCCCCCCCCGAACGCCAATGGATATTTGAAATTTTTTTTTATCTAAATTAGTTTTCTAGTTGATTTACATAAACGTACCAAGTTTCAACTTTGTAGCATAAGCCCTTCTAAAGATAGGAAAAACACCCCCCACCCCCGTACCATACTACCCCTATAAAAAATTATATTTTTCCAAGATGCTACTAATATAGCTCTATCTAAGTATCAAGTTTCAGCATTATATCATTATAGTTTGTTGAGATATTAAAATCGGAACTTTTTCCTTTTCACCCTCCCCCACCCTCACCCTCTACACCCTTATTTCCAAAATTTTGTTTTCTGCTAGGGGTCTATTAGGCCTACTTCTGGTAAAAATTTTAAGCATCTATCTTACACGGTTCTTGAGATATGAGACGTGATTTTTTAGAAAAATTCTTATCCCCTCCACTTTCTTGCTCCACCGACCCCTTAAAAAATTTTGCTTTCAGCAGACTTCATTTGTAAACCTTTATACACAAACCAAATTTTATTTGTCTAGTGCAATTGGTTCGTGAGATATCGTAATCTAAAGTTTTTCACCCCCCACCCCCGTACGCCACTGCCCCCACTCAAATTTTTGTTTTCGATCTATTCTCCTAGTATACCTACAGATATTCATTAAGTTTCAATTTTGTGACATTAACCGTTTAGGAGATATGGATTTTAGAAAGTGTTAATCTCACCTTTTTTGCGTTTCGGACGCATTATTTCTCCCCCCACTCCCAAACCCCTTCACCAATATCTGCAATTTTTTTGCAAATGGGTCCACTACTAAAGCTCTATATAAATTCAAAATTTCAGCCTCCTAGCATAAGCGGTTGCTGAGATCTAGAAACCAAAATTTTCCGTCTAAAACACTTTCCCCTCCTCCCCCCTCACACCCCCATCCCTCCAAATTTGGCCACTTTAACGGGACTGCCCACTCTACCCACGAAAAAAAATTCAACTAAATAGCTCAAAGGGTTTGGGTGCTACGAACCTTCAAACAATTTTGCGTACACCGGTAGACGTACGGCGTACGGCGTACGGCGTACGGCGTACGGCGTACGGCGTACGGCGGACAGACGGACTGAAATTTTTTTTTGCTTTTTTCGTGTCTACTCGTTATGAAACGTAAAAAAAAAATTTTGAGGGTAGCAAATTTTTTTTTTTTAAAAATCGATAACAATACTGTATTATTGAAATAATAAAGTAAAATTATCAAAATTACACTACAAAAGTAATTTTGTAAAAAAAAAATTAAATTTTCATTGACGAACGAAGTGAAATGGAGTTAAGTACGTTTTCACGAATTCTGCCATATCCCTTTAACTTTATGAAATAGATGTTGTTTTTACTTCTAAGAGCTCCTTATAGCTCAAGAAACTATTTCGGGTTTTTTAATATTCAATCCCCAAGTGGTGAAAAGAGAAAAGAGTTGAATATTTTTTACGAATTCTGTCATATCTTTTTAGTTTCTATGAAATATCAAATTGGTATTTATTTCAACTTCTTTCTTATAGAAATACTTTAAAATCAATTTCTGCATTTTTTGATATTCAAACATCCAAAGTGAAAACGGGTTGAATATGTTATCACGAATTTTAACATATCTCTTATTATTATTATTAGAATTACTTATCACTGCAAAGTATTAATGTGTTGAATATGATTTCACGAATTTTTTCATATTTCTTCTCTTAGGGCTTTACTTTATTACGAACATAATAATAAAGAATCGTGATTATTTTAAAAATAAAATTGCCAACCTCTAGTTTTATATTTTAGCATTTGAAAAAAAGTGAAAAATTGTTTCCTTCCTGCCTACCGAATGGTGAGTGTTAAGCTTCATATCTCGCTTTGTGTTCACGAATTTTGTCATATTTTTAGAGACTTTACGTAGACTTGACGAACTTCTAAAAGTGATGAAGTTTTGTACGCTGTTATCTGAGAATTGGAAAAAAATATTTGTGTCGTAATCTTAAATCTAAGGAACGGCTTATGTTTAAAAGTTGAAACTTGTTAAGCGGTACAGTAGTAAAGAAACTTACAAAAAATGATAGTCAGATACAGTGGTGTTAATGAATGGAGAACACTAGGGCTATAATTCTAATGTTCTATAATATTCTCATTTTCTTATTTCTTGAATACTGGAATGTTTGTCTGAGGTATAAAAGAAAAACAAGAGATATGTGAGAAGGATAAAACCGATTAGTACATCTCAAGAACCGTATCAATATTAAAGCAATATTCGAAGAATGTGTATTTGAGTGAGTGGAGAGTTATAAACTTTTCCAACTATTTCTCAGGAACAGCACATGATAAAAAGTTGAAATTTGGATTTGTATATACTAGTGGACAATATGAAGCTGTTCGGGAACTGTAGGTGAAACAGTGTTTCTCAAGTGCTCGAATCAATACACTTGAAATCTTATTACTCGTGTATGCCAAATTCTAAAAACTTAAAATGCATTTAAATATTCTTGGCGAATTTGGGGGCGGTAGTGGTATCATTGTTCGAGAGGGGTTATTTTCTATCTCTCGAACGCTACATGGTACAAAGTTGAAAAACAGTATGTGTACTTATATGGAGTTCAGTATTACAGATAGAAATGTTTTGATATATAGGCAGTAGTGAGAAATCTTTCAAGAAATGTAGAACTTTGTAATGTTTAAAATAATTAGACGAGGTCCGGTCTTAGGTGCAGTACGAAATTTTGGAATAACGGTATGGGAGAAGAGTGAACGACGGGTTATAAAAAACTCTTTTAGTTTTAATATCCAATAAATTACTGAATGCCAAAAAAAAATAAATGCAATAACCAAAAAATAATAAAGTTGCGCCTAAAAATTTTTTCCATTTTACTTCAATTTTTATTTTTCAAAAATCAATATTAACCAAAAGTTGAAAGCTGTTTCTAAAAAGGACTTTTTTGGGACATATTCTAAAAAATTTTGATTTTATCTAGATTTGAAACAATTTTTAATGTAAAATGTTGTTTTTATTCAGTTTAGTAAATCGAAATATCGGCGCAATTTTTGAAAACTTCTTGTGGTCCGCATCCTGCAACTCCGGTTCCATTGCCACACTGTCCCCAATTATTAGCTACAAAAATCGGAACAAATCAGAATTTTTTTTTTTTATTATTTTCGAATACACATACCTCCAGTATAGGTCCAACGAAGGACACAATGTTGGCACTTGACGTATTCCGGAATCAATACATGGAAGTTGAACATGCCATTGTCGTAGGATGGCAAGTAATACTTATCATCCCCAGCTTCAGTACGGATGGGAATTTTGGCAAAGCATTCCTCTGATTCGTTCTGAAGATCCAAATTGCACAAATCGAATGCAAAGTAGCCCTTGTGATTGGCCGATAGATTAACCGAAACCGGGAGCCGCCCGCCCGACTGATATTTTGCTACAATAACGCCACTTCCGCCGATTTGACCGCCAATTTCATGGGCACGTGGTGTAGCCGCACTCCAATTATCGCCGCATAATCCACATTTGCCGTTGTTCGTGTTCCACATAGTCTGCGCAACAAGATAAGGGATGAAAATTTAGAAAAAAATTAAAAAAAGTCTTAAAAATACAAAGACTATTATGTCCGTTAATATACCGATAGACCACCGCAGAACAACTCATTGTCGTTATAATTGATTGGAGCTGTTTTATCCAAACGCCAGCGGGAATTACGACCCACAGGATCCATCATCATTCCGTGACCGATTACATAAGTAATGAAGGTCGAAACCAACAGCACCGAAACGTTAAGAGCAAAATTCATTGTTGCGAGCAATGCAATCCATAATGCCGATTCGGACCTTCTTATACCCCAAAAGTTTCGACATTATCTTGCAATTTGCCCGATTAAATTCCAGATTGAATTCGCCTATAATAAATTCAAAACTTTCTTGATTTGCACTTACGTGCAGCATTATATATTTAATCCTCCGGTGAAAAGTTATAGCAAATAAAACTGCGTTATCAAATTTTTTGTTGCGATCTGCCACTAGAAAATCAACTTGGGATTTTACCTTCAATCAATTTTGATAGCATTGCGTATTTTTATAGCCTCATCAGGTGTACTAGATTACTTCTTGGTAAATTAATCGCCGAAATTAATTTAATATATATTCCAAAAAGCATTTCTTTACATAACTCCTCTGAGAAATAAGAAGCGCTTCACTGCACCCTCAAAAAATTAGCTCAAGAATACTCTCCAGGCACTTATATATATATATATGTCTCAAGTTTCAACATTCTAGCACAACTCGTTCGTGAGATATTATATAATAACCCAAACTGTGTACCCCATCCCAGTACTATCTTTGTATGTTACCAATTTAAAAAATATAGTAACAGGAAAAAAGATGTTAAGTTAAGAAATAAAATGCCCTCATGGATTTGAAGAAAAAGCACGTGCATAAGAGATTAACAACATATGCACATGTATAGTGTTGCGGTTGGGGTTGCATACTCAGTTTTTTTCCAATGAACTTTTAACACGAGTAGATCCCGATTGTGGCTTTTCTTACTCATTCCACCTTCCTATCCAAAATACCATTGTCAGTGAAATTTAGACTGGTACCATCTTGAGAAGGAGGATCAACGTCAGGAATTTTACATTTACTTGTAAAGCGACGTAAGTCTGTTTTGCAGTAGTTTACCCCAGCACGCATTCAGATCTTCATTTAAAGAGTATAGAGGGAGCCTTCTGCATTATCTCACTAAGTGTGTTCAGTAGGCTTGTGTAGTTCGCGAACGAACTAGTTCGGAAGAGCGTTTTCATAACTGAAATGAACGAACTAGTTCGCAGTCAGTCCCGCTCCTAGTTCGTTTGTATTCATTCATTGCCGTTTGGAAGTCAGTAGTATATACTTGTACACTGACGACCTTTTTTTTTTAGCTCATCACATTCTATCAGACGACTTTTTTTTTTTTGGTCACCACATTCTACTACAATGACGACTACGAGTCCTTCCAAACTTCACTGCCTTTCTCATCACTGAACTCCCGCGAACTAGTGAACTAAAAGAACGAACTAGTGAACTAAAAGAACGAACTAGTTCGCGACGGATCGAGAAGCGGAAATGATCGCTCGCTATGGTGAACTAAAATGCGCAAGCCTAGTGTTCGGGTGTCTTCCCAAGACAGCAATAGCAACATCGTTTGCAAGCGGGTGCAATTGCATCGGTTGTATCCAGTTTGAGTGTGTGATCGTTGTGTAGGTGGAACTACGAACAATAGGTCTGGATCGTACGGCCCAATCCTTACAGCCCGCCCTCACCAGGTTGAAAAGAAGTTGGTTAGCTACTAAATTATAAAAAAGGAGTGAGAGGACGCCACCTTGCAGTACACCTCTTGATATAAGTGCATGCACAATCAAGTGTTCAATTTTTCTATCTAGCTATATTTTGTGAAAATTCAAAAAATACAAAAATACGCGTTCACAGATTTACTGTATGTATAAACAAGGGCGCCTTCAGAAAGGGTCAAGAATAGGCTCTGAAAATCTTAAATTCGGAAATACAATTACTGGTCAAAAACTTATGAAAAGTAGCATGAAAATACTTCGTCCTTACGATTGCTTCACTTGTTGTACTTAATATTGTAACGAAATCAAATCTAATCAAATTACATAGTCCAACCTCCAACAATCTACAATCAATAAAAAAAAATCAATAACAATTAAATCAGCAATACTTTATCTGATTGCATTTAAATACTATAAATATATTATATAGCAACACCAATCTCTAGTAAACATAATTTAATAATAATTGAAGCCATTGTACTTGAAGAATTTACCGATAGCGGATTTTCGGACCACACCGAATTCAGATCAAAGTGCAGAATTAAAATTTAATTCAATTATAATAAACACAACTGAAAATTTTATAAAATAAGATTTATTAAATTTATCTTGATGTATAGATACTCACAACAGATTTATGATTCATATCACGAAAAAAAAACCAAAAAAGTAAAAAGTTGTTTATACACAAATCACTAATTTTCGTATAATTTATTATGGAATTACCTTGTTCTTGATAAGAAATATATTTCAATAAAATTCATTAAAATAAAAAATTAAATATTCAAATTGATAAAACAATATATTTCTTTTTTAAAATGATTCGCAAACATATGTAAATTTACTTGTATTGATCTTAAAGATTAACTTTTAATAGCTGAGCCTGCTAGTCAATCTAGGCTTATCCAGGCTTCCTTCACGTCCGCGTTTAAACCGTTGTGAAATACAAAATTAAAAATATCTCAGTTACCGTTCACTTTAGCAAAAAATACATAAAACATAAAAGTTTCGAAATTATTTTTCTTACAACTAATGTTATATTTAATCTTTCGATAGGATTTAAATTAAAAGAGATATTTAAAAAAGATTTTTTTCTTCATGTAAACCGCCCTACCGCCACATATTTCGCCCTTTACTCAAATGTTTAAATTCATCAAATTTTGCTCAGATCTACAGACCAAAAATTCTTCAATTTTTGTTTTCATTATGTGAATTAATAAAATATTGAAATAACATTTTCATTAAAATTTAAAAATAAAATTGTATATTTAAAATTTCTTAATAAAATAATTAAATAAAAATGTTAGGACTGTGCCGCTCCAGAAAACAAGTAGACCACGATTTTTTCTCTGTTCATTTCTTCCTGCTGCAATGAGATCCTTGCAAACGTTTTAAATTCTCTTCTTTTTGTGAATATTTATTGGTAGAAAGTTTAGTCTCCACCTGGAAATGAGATTTGTCGGAAAAAATATTTGAAAATAATTTAAAATTATTATTATAAAAATTATAGAACGTATTTCTAAATATTAGGTAATATATTAAACTACATGAATTAATATTTTGCTTGTCTTTCATTGGCTTAAGTGATTGACATCGTCATTGCATTGAAGATATCGATTGAAATATTGTGGCACGTAACCTCGATTGTTGTTTTCCTATTAGAGAATGAAGTCCTGATTTCTTGAAAACCAGCTATTTATTGATGTTTCCCAATAGGTTTTAGTGTGTTCACGTGAACGGCTGCTAGCACTCGATGATCTAGGAAGGCTACTTTACCTTTGACATGTCCCGAGAAACAACCCCAAACCTTCAGCCCAATTTAGATGTACTCTGCTCAATTTCAACCGTTTTGCCTTCACGGAAGCAGTCGAAAGAATCTTTTGCACAGAGCTTCAGGAGAATAAACCGCGTTTTACAAGCCGACGTCTCACTGTTCTGATCAATATTTAGGCTCTTCCTGATTAATTCTGTTGTTATACCGGGTTCTTAAGACTCATCATCATCAATGGCGCGATAGCCCAAATCGGGCCAGGGCCTGCAGGATACATTGTCTGAAGTCATCTCGGTTCAGCCCCCGCGTCCTCCAATTTGTGCATCCTAAAATCGATATTCGGTCGAGTTTGCTTTTCTAAAACGATCAGATCCTTTGAAACACCCTGAACTTTCAGTTTCATGATTTCAGAAGACTTGGAATTTCCCACCTCTCGACTTAAAGCATCTAGAAAGATTTTCTCGTTCTCTAAAAGACTTCAATTTATTTTTCAGACGTTTGAATCATTGCACATGAAGCACAGGCCTCATTATCGTCATGTAGAACATTTAATCTTTGTGAGCCCTTTTTTAATTTAAATATCTGGAGGGTCGCATAATGAATTTCATGGACACTTTAATTAATTCGCCGCTGAATTTCGTCCTTTTCGTTCCCATACCTACTTAGATGTACTCCTAGGTAAAGGAAAGCGTCCACATTCTCTATGTTGTTATTATCTCAGATTTTAAAAATATTGTTACCAGAACAAAGGTTTCACTTCAACTGGATTTTTATAAAATCGCCTAAAAACCAATTTCATGATTTTTCGATATTCAAACTAGAGATGGGTCGTTCACGAGTGAACTGTTCCAAAAGAACACTTCATTGAAGTGAGTGAGTGAAGTAACTCGCTCATTTTGGTGAACTGCAGTTCCATTCGACACGTGGCAAAAAAATTAAAAACGATATATATCAATCGCAGGAATATTAAAATAATGCGCAAGTGGTAAAACTAATTTTTTTCCGCTGAGACGAAATTTTGAGCACCCAATTTAACGCTGAAAGCACTAAATTGGCATCACTGATTATAAACAGTGCTGTTGTCTTCAATGTAATTATGTATGACGACGCGGTGCGAAGAATACCGCGACATTCTACATATTTTCCATCATAAGGAAAAAGAAAGTAAATATAAATATTCATGTATACACCGCTCTTCTTCCTATTTCCCAACCCACAAGCGCAACTACTGCCTGCCTGACTATGGACCGGCTGGAGAAAATCCACACACACTAACCCTACGAACTTCTGTCTGACTAGTGTGTGATTAAGTGAGCGGCTGTTTAGTAGGCTTACGCATTTTAGTTCACCATATTGAGCGAAAAGGTCCTCTGGTAAAATGTGATGAGCAAAAAATAAAGGTCGTTAGTGTAAAATTATACTGTGTGTATACTGACTTTCCAAACGGGAATCAATGAATAGAAACGAACTAAGAGCGTTTATTTCAGTTCAGGGAACGCTCTTCTGAACTAGTTCGTTCGCGAACTTCACAAGCCTACTGTTTAGAGAAGAAAACTCACACACACACACACCAGCCCACCGGTGGCTACTGAACGGCTGTTAAAAGAGATAGAGTGAGTGAACACTTCAATTGAAGTGAGTAGTGACTACTGAACGATGGAACAAAGAAGCGAAGGAACGATGGAACGATGGAAGTACTTCACTGAACTCGTTCCTTAAAGTGAGTGACTCGGAGTGAAGTACTTCACTGAAAGGAACTGTTTTGCCCATCTCTAATTCAAACCAAAGGAAGTCTAAAACTGTTGCGTAGGTTTTCACGAATTCCGCCCTAGCTTTTAGGCCTGTTGCGATCGAATTGATTTTTACTTCCCAGGGATTTTCATAAAATCCCTTAAAACCCGATTTCTGCATTGTTCTATATTCAACCCCCAAGATGATGATAAAGGGATGATTCACGAATTCTTTCATATCTCGTACAACCGTGGAGGTATCGAATTGGTTTTCAGATAACCTTGCAGTTGATATAAACGCCAAAAAACTATTGTCGATATTCCACCCCAAGATACGAAAAGGGCTGAATGTGTTGTCACAAATTACGCCGTATATTGAATTAATTTTCATTTTATCCAAACGGCGCTAAAAATTAATGTCGGGACTAATAGCTTTCGTGAGGATCTATATAAACACCAGGAGGATACTTATAGAACTTTTCGTTTGTACGCCATTTATCACCTGTGCGCCCTAGGCTTCACCAAAATTTAATAAAGTTGCTTCCAGCTTTCTTACTTGCTACAAATACCATTGGATCTTGTCTGCCATATTCGCTAACTCCTGAGCTTCGCCACTAGCATCCAAATAATGTAACTGAATAATCATCGACCCTTCCGCCTAAATCTTTCACCTCACACCCACTAAGTGTCTACGCACAGAGACATAATCCCCGATTTCTTCGTATATTGCGATCCAGCTCAAATCGTGATTTTTAAAATGCGTCACTAAAATCCTAACCAACAGGTCCCAAAAATTCTGGGACCTGTGAAGGAAGGAACGGACTGGCGAATAAGATACAACCATGAGTTGTATCAACTCTTCACGGAACCAGAAGCTTCAACGTTCCTCAAACTACGTAAACTGCAGTGGGCTGGCCATGTAGAGCGGATGGAAGACAGAAAAATCCCCAAACGTGCTCTTAAAAGCAAAGTGAGTGGTAACAGGCCAGTAGGCAAACCACGTAAGCGATGAAAAGACTCGGTTGATGAAGACAGCAAAGCCATCTTAAAAATTAGCAGCTAGAGGACGCGGTCTTTGGATCGAGACGATTGGAGACGACTTCAGGAGGCCAGGGCCCGACTTGGGCCTTGACTTGATGATGATGATCTTTCGTCTGATGCTTCTATCGAGGACTCCCAACTTTTAAATTTTTCCGGTGATAGGCTCTTAGCCTATCGCGAAAAGAGTTCGAGTTGCGTTAAGAAGTTCAAGGGATGTGTTTGCCCATGACCGTCGAAAGAGGGGAAGTAATAATGAAGGCAAAAAGGGCTTGTCTATGATGCATACTATCAACATTTCTTGGTCTCCAAAGATTTTGTATCGCAATTTTCTTCCAAATTCCCCTTCTCAAAACAGTCGTAACCTGAAAGCAAAAGCCGATGATTTAGTTCGGGTTCTAACGAGCGTCCCAGACCTCAGACATAGGAAGAATCGACTCAAAAAGTATTAACAGTTGTTGGAAGGTAGACAGATGGGAATTTTGGATTAGAAAAAATTAAAATAGTCGAAGAAAACAAGGTGATAGTTTGGAGCCCAAATCGTACAAGGTAGCTTCGGGGGAGTTTGTTGCTTAAAGCATGGGACTATTACCGCTAGTCATGTACAACAAAAATTTCACGCCGACTGATACGGGGATGGCAACTTTCAAATGTTTTCCAGGCGGTCGGGCGCTAGATGTTAAGAGTTCTACTCAATCTCTCAAAACGGCGTTGTTGCCTTCCTATGCCGCAGAAGGAGTCATAGGACCTTCCACCAATTAGGCAAATGTACAGTTAACCAAATTTATTGCATAACACTATTTATATACAAACCAGTCAAAACGACGAAAGCAGAGGAACGCCTGCTTCCTTCAGATGGACGTTAGTTTCTCAAGACTTCGGAAGAAACGGTGCATTTAAGAGTCTCGCTACTCCCAGGCCAGCTGCAGCTAAAATTAATTTCGTTTGTAAATTAGCCTGGTAAGAAAAACAATCGATCCGAGCTACTTACTTGCTGACAAGACGTAAATCGTTCCCTTGCTGTATTTGTTGGCCTGACGAGTGCCATGCTTGAAGAGGTACACCCCGATCAATACCAAACCGAATCCGGAAACCAGACGACACCCTAAACAGTCCTCGGTCGAAGTAACGTTCCGATTCTTTCCGATATTCGACATTCTCGCTTTGCAGAAGATCTTCGTGCAGTCAACGTTTTTCAGGTTATGTTGCAGTTCAGACATTTTTCTAATTTTTATTTTAGACTGGAAGACGGAAGGCGCTATGTGAACTTCGAATTTAAGCGGAAGCAAAGAAAACGGAAGATTTCTAAATTTAGAATTTTTTGTTTTTTTATTGTTTGTATAGCAGCCAATGTTATATCGAGCGAATTATAAATTAAAAAGAAAAATTATAGAAATCACAAACATTTTTTCTCTCCCCCGACTTTTTTTTTTAAAAGCCAACTTTTCCCAATTTTGTGTCAGTCCTTGGGTCGGCCGTGAGCTCCTGTATCCCGACGATTGTTTCGTTTATGTTCGTCTGAAGTTCGCGAAGGCTTTGTATTTGCAGCAGTCGAAGAATTCGTGCAGCTTTGTCCAGCTGTTTTTCTTCCGAAATAACATCGTTGCCGGTCTCGAACGGAAACGGTTTGCCTTCGACGATTGGAACTTTAAGAGCCGCGGCACTGAGCCGGTCGTGTACAATTCGCTTGACCGCTTCCAATTGAACGAGATGATCCGGATGATTGGCAACGTCAAGCTTGGAGGCTAGCGTTCGTACACCGTTAATAAAGTCGTTGCTGTTAACTGAAAAGTTGAAGGGAATTTTGTTAGCCGAAAAAAAACAGTTTGATCTCGACTTCGCAGCTTACAGTCTAATTTATCGAATGAATTTTGTACGTTTACGCTGGGCTCCTGGCACTTTCCGCTCGTCTCCAGAACATGTTCCGAGTTGATCGTCTTGTAGTTATCGGGCGTGTCCAAGTACTCGAGCCGCACGGCAAAGCTGAGGAGCCAGGACATCTCTTCGGCCGGTGTCTCGAGGTTCGGTACACCGACGTCTTTCTTGTATCTCATGTAGGCAGTTTCCCAAGCGGGCAGCGCTTCGACTTTTCGTAGACCCACTCGGTCCTCGATTTTGTAGTGACGGATTTTTTGATCCTCAAGCCATAGGATCGTGCTGGCGAATGCTTTTCGATCTGCAAGGAGAAGGTTTGCGGTCGTGTAAACGCATCGAATTACTGCGAAATCCACTTACCGTTACAATCGATGGTGTCCGGTGTGGGATGTTCGAGGGCGGCTAACTTGAATTTCATCATTTTGCGTAGTTTGCGCGATAGATAAAGCGTGAAAATGTGACAAAAATGCGAAAAGTACCGGAGATTTGTATGCCGACGATGTCAACGGTCTTCTTCTTGATTATTCGCAGTCGTCGTAGGCGGTTTGGTAAGTTTTCGTCGCAAGAGAAATGTCATTTTGTCGAATACACTGTTAAAAGTGAGTCTTTGCCGGCGATACTCGAAATCTTGTAGATGCAAAGACACAAACCTACACGTGTTTTTCGATAGACGTCAAATTAATAAGTCAAAACAAAGTGGGTTTTAAGTGAATACATTTGAATTTAGCAAATTATGGTCGTTGCCGAGATGATTTCAAGGAAGCGTTTAACAGGTAATTTACATTGTTAAGTTTTTTATAATTTGGGGAATTCTTTTATATTGAGTTTCCCTGAATATCGCTGAATACGGAACGAAGGGTCGCCCACCGGGAAAACATGTAAGGAACGAATTGATCTACTTTGGAGTTTCCAAAAAACAACAAAAAGGGACGACACCTTTTACTTGGGGACTTACAAAGGCCAACCTAATGTTCCGGCACTTTGCAAGTTCCGAAACTTATAAGACGTTTCTTTCTCAGAGTCGTAGTGTGCTAAGAAAATCTCCACCAATTCTGCGACTGAAGAAGACGCTATGCGGCTAGTTAAACTGATACAAAGCAAATATTTTCAGTGAAAGAATCTCCCGAGTTAGACTAAACTTTATTATTCTTTCGGAGCAAGTCCAACTCAGTGAAGTGGCTTTTCCGCCCGAAAGTTATTCACTTGTTACACTCAGTTGCTGCAAATCAAGCCCAGATTTTTGTTTTGCTGAAGACGAGTCGAGTTTTTGCAATATCAGAGGGAGGGGGGGGGGGCGCTTGGTTGGTTGGTTGGTTTACGTGATGGCCCGTCTGCTGAAAACAGGGCCAATTAGCACAGGGAGCGCCGTTTTGATACCACAACTTGTTTAACCTGGTCGTTCAGGGCTGATGAAGTATATACATAGTTTTACAGAGACCTGGGGCTTGAATGGATTATCATATCCATCCAGAGCTGTTTAAGAAGGTAATCAGTTCTCCAATCTTGTTTTTCGAGATCTCATCAAGGTTATTGAAGAAGGGTTTGCCTAGTGCGCGAAGTCTGCCTCTAGCTAGGGCTGGACACTCGCAAAGAAGGTGGATAACTGTTTCCTTCTTGTTTGTATCCCCAAAGCTGCGGCAATTGACGTTAAAGTGAATACCCAGTCCGGCCGGGTGGTCGCCGATCGGCCGTGCTGACTGCCGTGACTCTGGAGACGTCCACACGGCTCCTACTCAAGAGTTCCTCTGTTCTGCTCCGGGAGTAGGATGGCCATATCTTCCTAGATATGACGCAGTTGGTCAGTCCTCTCCATCTGGAGTTCGCGTTTGTCAGAAAGTGGGTGGATATTTGGCGCTTAACAGTCCCTAGTGAGACCTGAACGGATTCAACGAGAGAGACCTGAAGAGCAGAACCTTGCATAGCTAATTCGTCTGCCCGCTCGTTACGCTCTATCATGCTATGTCCTGGGACCCAAAGCAGGGTAACTTTGACTTGGCTTCCTAAGTAGGCTAGCTCCTCCCGGCACTGTTCGACGAGTTTAGAGGAGGTGGTAGCCGAATCTAAGGACTTGATTGCGGCTTGGCTGTCAGAGAGAATTATAACATTTCGCTTTGGCGTAGCGTCTTGCTGCAAAGTCCGACAGGCCTCCCGGATCCCAAGTATCTCAGCCTGGAAAACGCTGGCGTAGTCCGGTAAGTGGTAAAAACTTGCGATATAGTGTGTGTCTGAAAAAACTCCCGCTCCGACTCCACAGTTCATCTTTGAACCGTCAGTGTATATGACTGTCGAATTCATGTATAACTGAACCATTCTTTCATTCCGCCCTGGTTGGGGAGGGGCATAGATAGATTGGAAACCACAGTTCGGACTATTGTGACGTCCCTCCGGTTTGACTATGATTCCTCTTCGATCTCTGCGCTTTCGATGAAGCCTAGTATTTTGCGGAGAGGAATGGTCAGGAATTCCGATGGGTCCATGAAACCCTGACCGAAGTGACGAAGCCTTTTGCGAGTTAAACCCTCACATTCACAGAGAATATGCTCTGGTGTTTCGTCTTCGTCATTGCATATTCTGCAAATTTTAGTCTCAGAGAGACCAATCCTATTGAGATGCTTCCTCATGTGACAATGTCCAGTCAGAGCTCCCACTAAGGTTCGGGTCTGATATCTGCTTAATTTTAGATAATCAGATGTTCTTTTTTCCGAGTGTTTTGGCATAAAAAGCTTTGAGTGCCTGTAACCCGGTGCCAAGTCCCAGTGAATGGCACTTTGCGATTTTTGCCACATTCGGATGTTCATTCTGGCTGTGCTTAATGGTATCCCACAGAATGAGTATGGTCCCATGAAGTCAGCTTCTGAACCTTTCCTAGCCATTAAGTCGGCCATTTCATTACCTTCATAGCCGCTGTGTCCCGAAATCCAAATGAGACTAACTCTGTTCTTATTTCCGAGTTCAATCAGGCATTGGAGGCAATTCTAAACAAGTTTGGAGTAGATTTGAACGGACTGAAGTGCCATTATTGCTGCCTTGCTGTCCGAGGGAATATATTTGGTTTTTGTTGTTATTTGTAGCCCCAACTGTTTTCGGCGAGCGTAAAAAAAACATTGGGTTTGGGATGACAAATTTTAGTGGATGGGGGAGGCTTTTTGAAGAATTAGGTGATGAGTACGATGTACTTGGGGTAAATATTTCGATCAAACCCAAAGCTGTCACAACTGGTGGAAGTAATTCGTCAATTATTTTGCTATTACAAAATACTGAGGGGTATTTCTAAACGAGCGAGCCGTCTCTGTGATACAATAAAGTCTATCTACTCGGGATATTTTCGGTTATGCCACACAGCAACAAGAGGCGATACCGCTATTACTCCAGAAACAAGACTTGTCTTCTAACAGATACCAAAACCTTTCTATTCATTCAGCTGCCGTTTTCACTACGCGATGTCT
The DNA here is from genome assembly GCA_951812415.1 of Beris morrisii. Taxonomy (NCBI): domain Eukaryota; kingdom Metazoa; phylum Arthropoda; class Insecta; order Diptera; family Stratiomyidae; genus Beris; species Beris morrisii. Next base: position 129,365,721 of record OX638312.1, read on the forward strand.
TCCTGGTAGTTCCAAAACAACCTTGCCAGAATCTTATTGTGGAAATGCTTCCACACTCTCAGGAACAAGAGACTTGTAACATTCAGAACACACAAAAAGGTGGCCCAACCTGTGCCAAGTTTGCAAATTTCTGGTGAGATTTGAGATTTGTTTTAGCATTTAGGACGTTCAGCGCAGCGCAGATAAGTTGCCACAAAGCGTGTCTACAAAGAGACCGGACCGCACCGGTTCCCTGAACGGAACAGTTTTGTCGAGTGGTTTTACGTGCGCACCTGCCGCGAGGGCTTAATCACACGGCCCTCTTCGAGCAACGACAATCACCGTCGCCCTGCCGAAGCAAGGGCTTCCCGGGTGCAGATCCAGCATTCATACTCCTATCTTAGATAGGTTTTTATTCTTTTATGTGTAGAAAAACTCCGTTCCGCAGATGCGCTTGTTGCTGGTATTGTCAACACTAAAATGATTAATTAAAAAAAGTTGAGAAACGAGCTTTCTAGCTTATTACTTATGAAATAGCTATGCAATTCTTTAAAGCTTTAATCCTTTAAATCATTGTCAGTGAAAAGAACAGACAGTTCCGTGTGCAAAGAGCAAAAATCGAATTGGTCAGGATAAATTTCTTTAAGGTTATTAAAAATTTGGTTTGGAAACTTTTTGGCATAACAAGAATACTTTGATGTATTTAAGAGTTCCAGAAAAATAAACTGCTGAAGAGATTCAAACCTCACTGTTAACTCCCGAGTTAGATTATCCATTATTTCTAAGAAAAGTTTCCTGAAGCTTTCTTCAACGTCCACATTTCATTTCATTGCGCATAGATGGTAAGTCACAAGTCTCTTCTGTTTTTTTTAAAAATATAAATTAAATTGCAATCTAATCTCATGAAGAGTTTTTTCAAAATCATAAATTTTTTTAATGCAATAAATAATTTTGTTTAGTTTGAATAGGGAAAATTGAAGAGAAAACATTCAAGAAGAAGTTAAATCGAAAGTCTGTAAGAAAAGATAATAAGCCCCTTGCAGCATTAGAAGTTTTACCATCCCAAGAACCACTGTTAACAATATCGTGTAATAAATTAAACACGATTTAAAATTATTATAGCAACATATAATTTAATTAATTAATATTATAATTAGTTTCACTGAATACAAGATTTGCATTATTTTAAATAAATATTAGATATACTATTCTTTTGATCGACTTTCAATAAATCTATTTATCAATAGAACTTCTCCTCTCTATGCTTTTAATTGAACTGACTTATTTGCAAATCCTATTTTTATTTTTCCAAAATTTAATGAATACTAGAGCGATACTTGAGCGATTTGTGTGGAGTGTTTGCAACTGTGTTGCCCACAAGTAGCCGACACCCACAACAATACTGTGAAATAGTTCTTCTAACTCAAATTTATTATCTCGCACAGTTATAACAAGTCGTCCGTTATTATTCCACCGAGTGGGAGCAGCTTTAGGTAGTCTTTTACGAAGGACTTCATCCAAAGCAGAACTTCGCTTTGTCGAATGACTGAAGAATGTTGAAAATCGCTGTAAAGTAGAGAAAAAAGTTCGACAATCTTCGAAATTTTCGTGTAGCTCAAATATAAATAACCGTCATTTTTCATACCTAATAATTCAACGTTCTTTTCCCCACTAGTATAGATCCAATGATGAGGCGGCTTAGTAAAACTTTTGCCTGCATTCTAATTTCCATTACTTTCAGAATCAACAGATGAAGAACCACAAACCAGTTCCGATGAAGAACAAACTGACGAGGTAGCCGAGGGTGGTAATTCCGGTTGGGCGGATTCTATTGCAAAAGTTCTCAGCACAAATAAACCGAAATCGAAACGTTCTCTCGTGCTTTCTAAAGCGAAAAAAGTCAGCAAAGTCCAAACCGAAACAAAATCCTACAATTTTGAAATCGACGGCGAAATCAAAGAAGAAAAACCGAATGCAAGTGCACTTGATCAAGTAATCGAAAGCAAACCGGAAAAGAAGAAACAAATATCGCTTCGAATAAAACCTTCGATAGCAGATCGTGAACGTGATCGGGTACTGAAGAAGGTCGCAACTAAAGGCGTGGTACAACTGTTCAATGCCGTCCGAACACAACAGAAGGATCTCGATCGGCAACTAAAGGAAGCCGGACCGCTAGATCATAGGAAAGATGCAGTCCTGAATAATATTAACAAACGGAAGTTTTTGGATGTTTTAATGGGCGGCGATCGTGCCAAGTCCCAATTGGTTGATAATTTCGTAAAGAAGGAGGAAGTAAAGGATGAAGACGACGATGAGGAAGATGCCAATGGACAGCGACAATCCGAATGGAGCGTTTTGAAGTGAGTTTTCTGAATGGGATTGTTTTGGAGGTTTTTTATTTAAAAAATTTTTATTTTTTCTAGAAATGATTTTATGACCGGAAAAAAATTCAAAAATTGGGACAAGGAAGAAAGTGATTCGGATGGAAAGAAAGGTTCCGGGGGTGATGACGATTCTAGTGATAGTGAATAAAAAACATTATTTTTTTTTAAATCTGTAATGTAAGTTAATTTTACATCTTAATTATAAAGCAGAAAAAACAATTAACTGTTTACCTGAAGCAGCAACTATCGTAGTTTGAGCGGTAGTCATTAAATCCGGGTCACACTACAACTAAAAGTGAATATTGCTCGAGAAGTAAATGAGAGTCAGTCATCGCTCGTGCACGGAATATCGTCCACGACCGCCTTAACGTTATGACAAAATGGACAACCACAGCGGGTCCCGGACCTAGTGGCATTTAAGACATAAAATATTCTGTATGGGAAGTGTACAATTTTGTGCAGCGAGTAAATCTTTCAAAACATTTGAAAATTATTATTTTATAAATTTTCCCTCATGGGATGGTGGTTTATAGACGGCTGTGATATCAGTGACAAAATCCAGAGTTGTGTTCGTTGCGGGAAACATTTAGACGCACAATCTTTAAAACATAAAATCGGCATCCTTGATCTCAGATTTTAATTGTTTTTAATTTCAAACCGGACACCCTGTTATTACACCATAAAAGCTACAATAAAAACAATAAATGCCTTGAACTATGAGCTCAAATTCGATATGATTAAGCTTAGGGCCAAAAACACAAGTTACAATGATTTATTTAGCAGAATCCATCTATTCATTGAGGTAGATTATAGCACGAATCGCAAAGTGCCCGTAAAATCACAAAGTAGAAAGATTTTCGTGTTTGGAAGAAATATGCGCAGGATAGAAAACTTTATACTAATTGTGTCCTCTGAGGTGATCTTTATCCTAGCGTTTTTGGTCACTGGATAAGCTGGGCTCTACGATAGCGTCCCAGCAAACACCATGAACGACTCACGAGAGTGTTGCGATGGCTAATGTTCGATGCTGTCGTCTTTGTTGCAGAAAACCGTTGACATTCCGGCGAACACATTAATTTCTCGTCCTTTTATAGGAATCGAAGTGGCAACCAGAGGTTTTTAATTAAAATCCAGATTTTTGTGGAGTGTTTGCAGCCTGAGTGGCTTGTTCACAAACAACTTATTACGGCAATGAAGAAGGGATTGGAGTAGGAGCTGCATTGGATAGAGTTTGACGACATACTATATAGCGATAAACATTTCCCTTAAAACTCATTTGGCTGTATTAGCTCAGAAAGACATGCTACCGTCCGGTTGATCAAGGAAGAATTTGGAGAGTACGGTCGAAGGACGGTTTGAGAACACGCTCGAGAGTACAGACTGCACTACTAGTATCTCAGGGAATTTATATCGCGCTCCTCAGAGCATTCGTCATTTAAGTAACGATAAAAAAGAGTCAGACATCCTACATTGCGTCGATGTTCGAGAGTTAATTAGCAATGAATAAATCGTCACTTTGCACTCCTTCCAGGGAGGTCAAAAGCAGATTGAGAGAGCTTGTTTAAATGTTAAATGTAAATTATTGATGGTGTGCCGACGGAAGAGTGTATAGAAATTTTGTAAGAAAATTTTAAGTGGGGATGCCGATAAAAAGATCCATATGGTGTGTTCCGTCGCTGGTCCTTCGACGCTAAATTCGCTAACGTTTTCTGCATTTTGGTTTCATGCATTGAGCAAGAAACAAAACAGTCCTGTAAAAAAAAAATTTGCGAGACGAGTATGTTATAGTATGTGACTACTAGAATGTAACGGCTCCATTGGCGTAATAAATTGAACATTTTTCTTTCACACTTGCACCCCAAACCCGCATCCATTTTACTGCTCCTGTGAGCGATCTTGGCGATCGTTTGCTCTAAGTGCGAGATGAAACTCACTTGGTATGTTCGGATGTTTGTTGATGAGGTTGGAAAAGCAGAATTGGAGGTAAATAGTAAGACTAGTGATGGTACCTGTTTTTTTTTTGGTGAAAAAGAGGTTGCCCATGTTGAGGTATGACCGGAAGGAAGGGATATAGGGATACCTTATGCCTTGGCGTATTATCATTGAAAAGTGTCACCAGCTGAAACAGCGTAACGACAGGTCTTAATGATTTCCGTCTTTTTTATTGTTGCACTTTTGGTTAGCTCGCTGAGCCAGCCTCGCAATTAGAACTAACTACTCGTAAGAATAATAAGGGGATGAGCGATGGGCGCGCGCGCCTTTTATAGGTCCGTGTAGCTTTGATTACCGTTTATCGATCAATTTGTACAATCGATGTCACAATCATGGTTCCACAGTGCATAAAAATTGATCGTGGTGAAAATGATTAAAAGAATGTAATGGGTTTGAAGTTCATACAGCTCCTTTACGACCAACCTACAAAAAAACCGTTGGTTGCCAAAAATTAAAAAGAAAATTCGGTCTCATTCTCGTGCGCGCCTAAACATGAGATTAACCGTTCCTTTGATTACCTGCTCAATGAAACCAAGCAAATAGACGCAATGTTTGGACTAGCATTACTTGCAAAACCTAAAAGGTGTAGGTATCGATATAAAAGCAAATAAACGGGCAAGGAGGTCATATGCTTCATGGCAAAATGTCTGGTGAGACCCTAAGTTCGTAACAAAACAGGGGCCGCATGATGTAAAGAACGTCGCGACGTTCGCATCAACAGCGTCGACGAACATCGCGTCGTCCAGTTTGGCTATCCGTAACTGTGTCGTTCGTGCGTACACTGCTAAAGACTATTTTTTTTGGTAACGTATTTTTGGTCTTGCCAGATTTTTTGCCACCCAGTAACTGTTCTTACGGGGGTCCGTGCGCATTCAGTCGTTTCGTTAGAGTTGTCCACAGCTCTTTCGATTCGGATGCTTCTTGCGATGAATACAAAACTCCTCTTGCAAGGTCCGTGTGCTGAGCCATGAACTCCACTAAATACTCAACTTGCACTTTATTGTTCATGACCGAATTTCTTGTCTTAGAACTAGTATTAAATATATTTAACATATTTATGAACAGAAACATTTTCCGAATCGAAAGATATCGACTCACTTTCAGTGGAAATGTTGCTTATGCTTGTATTAAACATGAGAAGAAAAGCTTCGGTCTAAGTGAAGCTAATATCAATTTCTGGAGTAACATATAATACTGCTTTGAAAGCATAAAATGTTCAAAACATATGTTACCAACCATAAAACAATTTTTACTTAAATTTTAACTATTTTTCCGCAGATATTTTGATTATAAGAAATCAACGTGTCGGTCTTAACGTCGACCCTACATGGCGTCGTCCAAAAACTGTCGTTGAAATCTCAAAAACGACGACGTGTCGGCTTACATCATACCAAAATACCGACAACGGTCGGTGTCAACGAACGACGAGCGATGGAATACATCATACGGCCCCAGAAAATTTCAAATAATTTAAAAACCCTCACGTTCATTCGTTCAGTTTTTATACCAGTTGCATGTATTTGAATTTTTACATTGTTCCGTTGCGACGTTCACCGGTACCAGAATTTGTCACTAATCTGTTTAACTTTTATCCGCGTCGTTTTCTATTGTCTCCATGAACTTGTGAACTTTTCACAGCTAAATTTCGCCAAGTCTTCTTTTCTTACGGTTCCTAGAAATTTTGTGGCGCTAAGGTGAAATATTCAAACTGAAAAGCCACCACACGACTAGTAGTTACTAAAAAAACATCTCTTTTTTATTTATAATATTATTACAATTACAATTTTTCTTGTTTAGTTAGTTCAATTTTTCACTGCATATTATAATTATGTATAATTTTAATTGTTTGTTAATTTTATTTTGTTATTACAATTTCGTTTTGTTTCTTCATTTTTTTTAAGTTTTTGTTTGTTTTGTTTTTATCATCATTACATACATATTTTCATTTCATATGTATATATATTAATCTGAACTTATTGCACCAAAATTTTGTTAATGCTAATAATACTCAGAGGAATGAATAATTCGAAATAATAAAAAAAAAATTAAACGGTAAGAACAGATAAGATTAAAATAATTCAGTTTGTGTTCTGAATAGAATACAGAACGTGGCTCTTATGTCGTCATACAACACACAAACTGAATAAGACTTTTACAATCGGGGGTTCTTTTTATTACAATAATATTGGCTACAATACGTTTTCTTTTAATCAGTCACAACCGGGTTAAATTACGTAATCCCAAGAACGGAAAATAAAGCATGCTTCGAAATTTTCGTATTTTTCTTTCTTTTTATTAATCCCCCCGTGTTAGAGAATATTTATAAAACATGTATTTCACATACATCTATCACTTTCTCATCAAATATTCGTTTCATTGTTTTTTTTTGCTTATGCTACAATGTAGATATTATAGCAAATATTATGTAGTGTTACAATTTGCTTAATTCATAACACGAATTAAACTGTTTTTATATTGTTCTTAAATATTAATGTCTATAGAACATCCAGGACAAAACAATTCTTTGAAAAATTATAATTCAATAAAAAGGAAAAGAACACGGTTAATATTAAACATTACGTTTGATGTGTAAATGATTAAATTACGTGCCGTTTAAAACGGACGACTTTTATTTCTTCTTAAACTAAACTGAGATTTCCGAAAAACGCGGCACGGTGTTTGGATAATTTCTTTGCAAGGATCATAAACTTTGGCAGTATTGTAAAAGTGGCTCGTATCTATCATACAGTTCAATCCACAAATTACAATAATTTCGTATGTATACAAAATAGATAAATTTAAAATATATAGTAGAGTTATGTTAACGGCAGTTGTAACCCATGTTTTTTTTTTGTTCTTTGTGTACAAGATATTTTCTATAAATTGCTAGCACCTACGATACTTATTTTGAGGATGATCGTCTAGTAGAGTTCTATTCGGAAAATAGAAATTTCAGAAAAAAATTAAAAAGAAACGAAACTAAAGCAAATATAAAGAATTTTATTATTTTAACTGTTTCGCATTTTATAAGTAGGTAGGTTGAGTTTTTATCATTGCATTTCAAAACAATACTGTTGTTTTGTATCGCTCGAATGGAACTCAACAATAATATCAAAGAAGGGTTCACGGATCAAAAGAATAGTAATGGTGGAGTATTTAAAATAATGATATTATTAATATCGTGTAGGTTGTACAGTTTTACATTGTTCAGTTTAATTGTTTTATCTTTTTTACAGTTTTTGTTTTTAAATTGTCTGAAGTGTGTAAATAAATCACAAATACCAAAATATAAATTGCTTTCAAATAGAATAAATAGAAAATGTGTTTTTGTTATTTTGTTTAATGTATAATTATGTCAATAATAAGACTATCAAGTACTACATATCCCTTTTATACCATATTGTTGTTGTTATTTTATCGTTTGTTTTAATTAGTTACATTTTACAAATAGTTTTATTTTATACAGTTATTATAATAACAATTTTTTTATATTGCATTTCCTCTCTTGCTTTCGGTTTCTCGTTCTTTTAACATTTTTTTTTGTTTGCTACTTTATCCAATATTTCCGAAAGATTCGTTTGGATTCGTGTTTTTATGTTCATTACATTTTAATTCTAAATAATATAAAAATAGTTTGTGTATATTTTCTTATTATGTGTTTGTTTTGTTTCCATTTGTTTTCTTTCTCTTTTTTTATATTATGTAGTTTAATAAACTTAATAAAATTATTATTGAAATGATATGAGTATAAAATTAAGTGTTTTATGTAAGGAAGAAAGACAAAAATATAAACATACACACGTACAGATACAATTCAAGAAAAATAATAAGTTATCCAATTCGGACAGTTTGTGACTTAAAGAATTTTTTGTTTTTTTAAATGGGTTTTTGTTGTTATTCTCTTATTGATTTGGAAGGCAATTATTATTTCTCTTGTAACATTTAAATGTTTTACACGCGAGCAGCGAATATTAAACGGCCTGAAATAAAGAATTGTTAATGTTAGTTTTTTTTTGTGATTCAAACTAAAATAAATTAATAAAAATAAGGTTAATGACTTTGTTAATGTGTTGATTGGAGGATAATAATACTTACAGTAAGAGAAAAGCAGGTACTAAGAAATCTCGTCAAGTTGGTATAGGAAAGAGAACCGTGTCCAAAAGTCCTAAATCAGTCACCTGAATACCGGCAACAACATAAGACAGTCAGTAGGACAACGGTGAAAGACTATATTAGAAGTCGCTCTTGGGGCAATCATACATACACAACCTCTTTGGACAGAGAAAAATATTCGTAAAAGGGCGAATTTCGGCAAAGGCTGATCGGCGAGGACGGATAGTCAAAGGTCGCGTTTACGTGCGGACCAGACCAGTCTGAATAGACCAAAAAACCAGTTTGTTCGTACGCATAAACGCAACCCAAACCAGTCCATTTGGACTGATTTTGGTCTTGATTTTGGTACGGACCTAATGAAACCAAACCAGTCTCGTACTGTGAAAATGCGCACATAAATACAAGACTGAAAAATACCTGGTCTGCACGTAAACGCGACCAAAGAGAAACGTCACAAAGGGTGAGAATCCTCTCGGATGAATCGTTGATCGAACTTTTACCAAAACCGAACCGGCAGAGCTGCAGAATAAGAACATCAGATCTGCAAGCCGGAGGCCAAACAGGGGCTTAAAATTATTAAATTCATATGGAAAGTCGGAACTTATAATATTGGGTCTGGGAAAAAGTTCGTGGCGTTTTTTTTAGTAAAGTTCAACTGGTTTTCTTAGTGTGGAAATAAATTTATTTAAACCAAATATGCTCCATTGTTATCGACAATGTTTCGCCATTTTTCGGGTAGAGCCATGATGCCATCGAAGAAGAACTTCTGTGGTTTCTGGTTGAAAAACTGAATCAAGTGGTTTTCACAGGCTTCTTTTGAAAGGAGCTTCATTCCATTCAGAGAATTCTGCAGAGATCGGAACAAGTAATAATCAGAGGGTGCTATGTCTGGACTATACGGTGGATTTATTAAAACTTCCCAACCAAGCTCGCAATTTTTGACGATCAAAGTGTGGTCGGGCGTTGTCATGATGGAAGACAACACCTTTCCTATTATTCAATTCGGGCCGTTTTCTTTCAATTGCCTGGCGTAATCTCTCTAGTTGTTCACAGTAGACTTGAGAATCAATCGTCTGACCAGTTGGAAGTAGCCATTTTTCATCACCGGTTATGACACGTTTCAGATATGGCTCGATTTCATGGCGTTTCAGTAGCGCATCGCAGATGTTAATTCGGTCTATCATGTTTTTCGCGCTCAACGCATGAGGAATCCATACATCGAGCTTCTTTTTGTAGCCAGCTTTGTGTAAATGGTTCAAAACAGTTTTGTGGTCAATGCCTAGCTCTATAGCAATATCGATACTGCTGATATGCTTATCTTGCTGTACTTTTTCAAGAATTTCATCAGCTTTTTCAGTGATTGGACGACCAGATCGTGACTTATCTTTCACATCAAAATTACCAGAATGAAAGCGAGCGAACCATTTCCGCGCAGCAGATTTTAATAAAGTACCTTCACCGTACACAGCACAAATTTTTTCATAAGCCTGCGCAGCGTTCTTCTCTTTGTCGTAATAATATTGCAAAATATGGCGCAATTTTTATTACTTTTCTCCATTTTCAAACGCAAACAACTTTCCAACCACTGCACCAATTTCGATGTTTATACACATATAGTAACACTCGAACTATCACCTTTCCATACGGAGCGATACGGTGTCGCTGCGACCTATGTTTTTTGAGTTATTTGCAATTGACGCCATCTATTGGGAAAAACGCCACGAACTTTTTTCCAAACCCAATAGATGGAAAGCAGACAGTTAACGCTGATTACGAGGGCTGTTTGATAATGACCTGCAAAAATCAAGAAGGAGAGGGCAGGGAAGGAATTTTTTTTTTGACCTGAACCATCGTTAAATAGATTACCTGTAAAGGTTCAGCATGATACCTCTTTCAGTTTTTGTGAAACAGCAGTCTAAGCAACTCAACTTCTAGTAATTTTTAAAAATTAATAAAAACGAATTTCGTGTGTTGATTAAACATAACGTTTTAAAAGGAAAAACAGCTAAAGTAAGCAAAGACAAATTAGATAAACATTATGGGGACTCTGGACCATCGATCCGAATGATTTACAACTGGTTTTCTGAATTCAAGTGTGGTCGTACGAGCACTGAAACCATACCAAGTCCAGGTCGTCCAAATGAGGTCACCACGCCAGAAATTATAGAAAAAATCCATGATATCGTGATAGAAGATCGTCGAGTGAAAATGCGTGAAATAGCTAAGGTAGTAAACATCTCATCTGAACGTGTTTGGAATATTTTGAAACATTATTTGGACATGAGAAAGCTATCAAGGAAAAACGGCCTCATTTGACGAAGAAAAAAGTGTTGTTTCATCGATCATAAAATTTTATAATTAATTCTTGGCCATAAATAACACAGTAACAGAGTTCTTTTAAAACACTGATACTCATGCGTAGCCGCCAGGACACTAATGGGTGGGAGTCGCTCGTTCATTTCCTTTGCGATTGTCCGGCTTTAGCTAGAGCCCCCGAGAGCGAGCACTAGGCAAACCCTTCTACGGGGACCTGATGGAGAAGGAAGGAAGAAAATTGGAGAGTTATTAGTTTTCCTAAACAGCACATGATAACGATCAATTTTCCTCACATTCATCTTTTAAATTCCCCAGTCACAGCAACCCCTAACACACGAGTTTGTGGTTCCAAAACGGCCTTTGAGCTAATTGAGCTGTCTGGAGAACAGGGCTGCCACTTGAACCAACCACCCAACCAACCATCTCCATTACAACACCGATACTCATACGTAAGTTTAAATTAAGAAAACGTAAATATCATTTTACCTAACCGAATTCCGCGTAACTGATAAAAAACAATTTATTTATTTTTTGATTCGTAATTAATCGAATAAATTAAATTGCTCTTCGAATACCCTGGGTAAAAAGTGATTGGGTAATGTTTAGATTATTGCGAAATTTATCAACTTACTTGTCTATTTGAATTTTTTAACATATCTATTTCTTCCTGTTTAACATTAACAACAGTACGCCACTTTGAATCTTGCTCTAGGGCTTGTAATTCTAGATTTTTTAATGTATTTTCCTGTAAGAGAAAGTTAACTTTTAGATACAATCGAAAGGACACAGAAATATATACTCACTGTATTAATTACTACGCTCTTCAATTCTGCTACTTGTGCTCGAAGCTGAGCATTTTGTAAAATTATATCATCATTACTATTGCCGTTATTACTATGCTCCTTATGGTTATTTATTGATTCTGTATGATTACTTGTTGTGTAGTGATCGTTATTCGATTTATTAACTATATTATTTAGTTCAACTTGTTTCAATTGTTCGGCTTGTTTAGTAAGCTTGGCTTGATATTCTTTTACGATCTCATTAGTATGGGTCGCGACAACTTGTTCGACCCACTGATCGAACGATAACGACAATGCCGAACCCGTAGAAGATGCAACTGCTTCGGGGAAAAGACGTTGAAGTAGTTCTCGCAATCGATCGTCTTGATTTTGTGGCGTACCAACTAGTGGCTGCTGTTGCTAAACGAACAAATCGAAAAAAAAAACAAACAAAACTGATAAGGCCAAGATCGTACAATAAAAATTTGTTTGCAACAATATTACAAAATTTGACTAGACTGAAAACATGCAAAACAACGATAACAAAAATAAATTAAAATCTCCAACTTACAACTAAATTATTTAAATTTTCGCTAATCGATCTAACAGCATTTGTCTCAGCCTTTTGTAATGCTTCAACCAATTTCCAATTCTTCGTGCGCAAATCCTAAGCACGATACAAAAATGAAAGAAAAGATTAAAATGGAAATTAGGTGAATTGCATTTTCTTTTTTCATTGCTTTAATCTGTTGTTGAATGTTTTTCGGAAATAACTGCAACATTCAACAACTGATCAAATACTACACGATCACAAAACAAAACATGCGACAAAACTCAAATCGAACTAAAAACTGGATGGAAAACTTACATTGTTCTTTTCTTTTTGTTCAAAAATTTGTTTCATTAATTCGTCCTCTTTGCTGATCAAATTTCGAATATTTGCCTCGTATTCGGCCAATTTATCGTCCTTTTCCTGTACGGTTGTCTGATACTTGCCGAGAATCGTTCGTAGTTCGTTTGTCTGTTCGACATACTTGCTATTGACGACACTCAACTGCATGTTTAGATCGTCGATTTGTGTCGTTAAATTGTGAATGTGATTCTGTGTATTCGATTGCATTAGATTCGCAGCGTCGAGTGATTCTTGTAAATTGGTAATTTGCATTTGCATGTTGTTCTTGTCGTCTTCTTGATCGCGATTTTGGCATACGATGTTGTTTTCGGCCTCGTTCAAATTCATCAAAAGCGACTTGTTTTCGTTGCTTAGCAACATAATGTCGTTGCGCAGAGCAATTATTTCGTTCTTCAGTTGTACGTTCTCGTCGTTTTGCGGCTGCAGAATTTCCACAATTTGTCCGACAAATGCATTACGCTTTACATTGTCCGTAATTTGATTTAACTTCTCGATTTGAGCGAACAAAGTTTGCGGATTGAAGTGTTCTTCCTGACTGATGCGTTGCATCTTAAGCAAATTGTATTGTTCTCTTAGTTTTTCAAATTTATCGTTCATGTCTTGCGTCATGTTTTGTATTTCGAGCTTTTGCGATTGATTCTCCTCGATATAACCCTTGATTGCTGCATTATGCTGGACACGTTCTGTATTGATTGTGATTCGGAGTTCGCGTAATTTTGCTTGTATGCCGGCCGAAGTATTTTGCTCTTCTTCGAATGCTTTCTCCTTCTCTTCGAGCTTCTTACGTAACTTTTGCACAATATCGTCACTCCATTCGGAATGATTGGTCACGGTGTCCTGTTGTTTATTCAAGAGATAGTCAATCAGAATTTGAATTTCGCCACGTGTGAATTCGGCACGACCAAGAATGGACATGAGCGAATTAACGGTAGGAACTGGAAGTTCCTTGCGAATTGTAGCCGTGGGGGGATTCTCTGGTTTCTTCTTTTTGATTGGCTTGTTTTGAATTTTCGGCGAATCAATTTGTTTGGCAAGTTTCTCGTCGGGTTGTTTCGATTCTTTAGTTGCGACGACTGCCTCTTGTTGCGGTGCGCTCTCGACTTTCTCGATCGCTTCCTTTTTATTCTGTTTTGGTTTCTTCGATTCTTTTGCAACCGTTTTCTGGCTCTTTACAACTTCAGTAGTTGCTTCTTCTTTCGCTTGTCGTTTCAATTCTACAACGTCCTTTGGATGGATGATTTCAAAATGATTCAATGGTTCAGCAACTAGATTTTCTTTTACGAGAGCCGGTTCGGATTTGTTGACTAAAATTCCGGTACCCGATGTTTTCGGATTGCTATTTTTCCGCTTATTCGGTTTCGCCGCATTCAACGTGTTGTTGTTGCTCTTTTTCTGATTCGACCCATTTCGCTTTGATTTGCTTCCGTACAGTTTTTCGGCTAAGAGTCGCTTTTCGGCAGCCACCTCTTCGAACGTTTTGCCGCGGAAAAATTTATTGATAAATAACAGTGATAAGAACGAGGCTAAAAACACACAAGCGATTACGATGAGAACGTGAAAGTCCATATTTGCATAGCCTTTAAACGTCTGCAGTAACTGTAAATTTCAAATCTGAAAAAAAAATTTAAGTAAGCGGCTTTTCCGGAACTGACTGATATTCTACACCTCCGGCAGCAATAAATAAATCAAAGAAAACGTATTTAGGAAGGGAAGGGAAGTATCTCTGGTATTTCTACCAAGCAGAATTCACTTTCTGTGTGAACACAATTGCCCATCACACTTTACCTGCGGCCAGGGTTTACCAACCAGATTGCTGTACCATTTTTCAAGCGATAAGTTTTACTTCTCAAACAGCCACTTCTTCAACACCTAAAGTCTCTCCTTGAGAGTATTCCAAACTCCGCTCAATATACATTTTTTAAAACAGCAATGACCCAACGTTTTGGGGAAACGGAAGATTCTAAGCTGCAAAAATTGTTTACGGGTCTCGATCTAGGAGACACAAAACCGACTCAATTGTTAAGCCTTATGAAATCTCTAGCTGGTATCTCATTTGGAGAAGCAGTGCTAAAGAAGTTATGGTTACAAAGTTTACCGCAACAAGTGCAGGCTATTTTGGCAGCGAATTCAAGCGGTTTAGATGAATTAGCGATTCTAGCAGACAAAATTTTAGAAGTGACGTGGACAGCCCCCGCTCAAGTTTGCAGTACGAACATCGTACAAAATCCAACTAAATGTTGTGTTAGAAGTGGCGGGCTCTGGCACATTTCCAACATCAAACCGTCTTATTATTTTTGACTCTGCTTCAAAGTTAGTAGATACAGGAGCAGAGGTCTCTGTTCTTCCACGACACAAGTCATATAATTCAGTTCTCAATACTGAATTGGTTCTCTCGGCTGCCAATTCTAGTAAAATTGTAACGTATGGTTATCATACAGTTAGCATTTCTCTGCATCTTCGCCGGAATTTTGTATGGAAATTCATTGTAGCAGATGTGGATAGACCGATTCTCGGAGCGGATTTTCTGCAGAATTATGGACTTATAGTGGATATTAGAAGGAAATGTTTAGTTGACCCACTGACTAATTTAAATTCAGCAGGTGGGACAATTTATTCTGGTCCAACTTCATCATTGTCATTATTGTCAGTTCCGCAAAAGGACGTAACAATAGATGAATTATTAAATAAATACAAAGTCGCAATAAAAAATAACTCTCCTTCAGGAGGTTTAAACGACTTAGACAAAGTTAGGCATTTTATAGTGACTAACTGCAATCCGATATTTGCGAAGCCTCGTCGCTTAAATCCGGAAAAGCTCATAAGTGCTAAGGCAGAGTTTTAGAAGATGTTAGATCGTGGTATCTGCAGACCATCGAATAGTCCGTGGGCATCTCCATTACATGTGGCGGTTAAGAAAAATGACGAATGGAGGCCATGTGGTGACTATCGGTTTTTAAATGCCAAAACGGTACCGGACAAATATCCAATACCACATATTCACGATTTTGCTCATCAATTACATGGTTGCAAAATTTTCTCAACCTTAGACTTGGAAAAGGGCTTATCACCAAATTCCGATGAACGAAGATGACATAGCAAAACCAGCAATCACTACACCTTTTGGTTCTTTTCAATTTCCACGAATGACATTCGGGTTGCGCAATGCAGCGCAAACGTTCCAAAGGTTCATCTCACAAATACTGAAAGATCTAGACTTTTGTTTCGTTTATATCGATGATATATTGATTGCATCGAAAAATAAACATGACCATTTGAAACTTCTTAATACAGTTTTGCATAAATTAGCTATGAATGGATTAGTATTAAAACTAGAAAAATGCAAATTTTTACAATCAAAAATAGATTTTCTTGGTCATAGTTTAGACATGGATGGAATTCACCCTATTAAATCTAAAGTGAATGTTATATTGTCGTTTCCACGTCCAACGAATGTCTTAGAATTGAGAAGATTTTTAGGTATGATAAACTTTTATAGAAGATTCATTCTGAACGCAGCTTCATCACAAAGAGAGTTAGATAACTTCACAAAAGGAAGTAAAAAGAAAAATGATTTAACTTTATTAGTTTGGAATGAACGGCGATACGAGCTTTTGAATCGATCAAGAATCTTCTAGCAAATCTCACAAGTTTAGTTTTTCCTGCTGTATCGTCATCCTTATCTTTATCAGTCGATGCTTCGGATTTTCCAATAGGTGCAGCTCTTCAACAACGCGTCGATAAAGATTGGAAACCATTAGGGTTTTTCTCACGGAAACTCTCCTCAACTGAACGCAATTTATTATTGTTGATTGAGTTATTGGCAGCATTCGCTGGATTTAAACATTTCCGTTTTATGTTGGAGGATCGCAACTTTATTTTATTCTCGGACCATAAACCATTAAATTTTGTTTTCAATCAGAAACCTGATAAGGCATCACCTAGGCAGTTAAGACAACTAAATTTCATTGGTCAATTTTCTACTGACATAAGACATGTATCCGGAAAAGAGAAAGTGGTGGCAGATGCCTTGTCTAGGATAAATGAAATAAATCTACCTTCTTCAATTGATTTTTCAGAAATTGTTGAAGTTCGATAAATAGATCAACAGTTAGATCAAATTAAGTTAATGCCAGGTTTACAAATGGTCACAATTTCATTACTGAATTCAGATCATCAACTGTGGTGTTATTCATCAATTTCTCCGTCCCTATATTCCTCAATCCAAACGCAGATCAGTGTTTGAAACAATTCATGGTTTTTCAGATCCGGGAATCAAAGCAACGGTCAAGTTGTTAACTAGTAAAGTAGTTTGGCCTTCCATAAAAAAAAGATATAAGTATTTGGACGAGAGAATGTATCAATTGTCAAAAAGCTGAAATTACCAGATCAGTCAAAAGTCCGTTCGGTAATTTCGATAAGGTTTCTGAGAAATTCGACGTTATTCACATCGATTTAGTAGGACCACTTCCTATTTTTAACGATTACCGTTATTGTTTAACCTATATTGACAGGTTTACAGGTTGGCCTGAAGCTTTTCTTATTAGGGGCTCTAGTGCAAAATTGGTGGCGTCAGTTTTGATAAGAGAATACTTTCCTCGTTTGGGTATTCCAACAACCATTATTACTGATCAGGGAATGCAGTTGAAATTGCATTTGTTCACGGAGCTTGGTTTATGGTTATTCAAACGCAACAGGACAACCGCTTTCAACCCTAAAGCCAATGGTTTATTAGAACGATGGCATCGGGTTTTAAAAAAGGCTTTATTATGTAAAAGCATTTCAAATTGGTCGGACAATTTACCTTTCATTTTATTAGGTCTACGCTCAGTTCTCCGCGAAAATGCAGTTGGAACAGCGGCGGAAATGCTGTATGGTCAAAATTTAAGGTTGCCTTTTGAGTTCATTCAAGACAACAATTTAAGTATAAAACTACCAGAGCATGAATTTGTGCAGTGTCTTAGACAATTGATGTTGCAAATTAAGCCTCACCAGCCAGTTAGAAATTCAGCACAAAATTTTTTCCAGTTTAAAGAGTTAAAAGACTGCTCTCATGTTTTCGTCAGAAGTGGCACCTCTAATTTATCTTTACACACACCATTCGAAGGGCCTTACCCAGTGATTTCGCGTGCGCCTAAGTATTTCACTCTGTCAATTGAACAGAAACAAGTTAAGGTGCCAATAGATAGGCTTAAACCGTGTTTCTCACAAGCATCAGCGTAATGGTCGAGTTTTTGAACTTTGTTGGGCTCAACAAGTGTTGTGACTGACAGTTGAGTTTTAAATATTTTGTAAATTAATTATTTTAGTTAAAAGAAAGCTGTTTCTGAAAGGGGAGTATGTGGCGAGTACTGTAAATTTAATTAGTTACTGTGTTGAATGTTTCGCCACTGTCGTTTTATAATAATGTATTCAGTTACTTTGATTACATTGATTGAATAGTAATAAATAATCAAAGCAACTGATTAGTTTGTGTAAAAAATATTTTTGAAAAATAAATTTAGTTGAAGTTTGTAATTGATAAAATCTAGTCATATAGATATATTATTCTTAATTAATTATTATTGAATTGTTTTCTTAAATAAAATAAACAATATTTATCGAATAACTACATAAGAGGTTTGTACTTAAAAATCAAGCCCAAAAGGAAATAAGTTATCCATATATCAAGTCATTATTTGGAACTTGACTCATCTATCGAGGTTCTTATCTGACCTCTTTAATTATCACGTCGGGGGCAACTGTAGATGCCTCTCGGAAATACCAAAAGGCTGGACATGAATATTCAGTTTACGTCAAGAAATCAAAAATTTTTGTGACAGGACCGGATTCAAAAAGGACGAGCTTTCTTGAAATAAAACGGAAAGCATCAACAAAGAATGAGAAACTGAATTTATCCGAACCCTGATCTTTGAAGGATTCCTGTACACCGAAACTGCCAATAGATCACAGTGTCGAAACAAAGCATCTGCAAAGAGGTTCGAGATTTGATTCATAAAGAATGAGCCGCCAAGAAACACATGGAAATTAGTGCTTTATGCCCCATCGGGATCACACTAACTTTCATGAAGAAAAAAGACCAGTGCACTGAACGATGTTTCCGTTTGGGGTCCCTTCTACACCAGATTCATTCCACTTGACTTCGCTTAACACTAAGATGTTTACGTTCCAGAAGCCGAAAATCCGTCCGTATCCGAGAGACTCTTTTCATGGAGATTGGCTGAGCATTCACGACTTTTCACATCTGTAAAAAGCACCCAAAACCGCTTCAAGAAAAAGAGGAAAAACTTTATTTCTACATGGCATTGGAGAAGATACCATCCGGTCTTATGTCAATTGAACTCGTGGAAATAGGCCTAGTTGGAAAACGGAAGGAAAGTAATTTATCTCGACATTTCAGGGCTATCGACGAAGAGCGCAACTAATAAGTGTTATGGCTATTAAATTCGTTGAATTTATGATCGTATTTATGCGCTAATCCTAGGAACATTCACGCAAATCGCCTGTCTATCGACGATCCCCCGCTGAAGATTTTGATCATGTGTGAACTTAGCACGCTTCAAAGTGCTTTTACAGGTAAATCATTGGAACGCTTTCATTTTAGTTTGCATTGAGACACTCCTTTAAACCAGGCCATCGACGGG
The DNA here is from genome assembly GCA_951812415.1 of Beris morrisii. Lineage (NCBI taxonomy): Eukaryota > Metazoa > Arthropoda > Insecta > Diptera > Stratiomyidae > Beris > Beris morrisii. Next base: position 129,384,841 of record OX638312.1, read on the forward strand.
CCGATTCTTTTCACATTGAACGGGAAAAAGAGCGTCCAGCCTTTAATAGTATCGGCTATGTTAGGTGTACAAATAAGTTCCCGGCTTTCTCGTATAGATGGCACTAACACGAAATACTGGCAAAAAATGGCGGATCAAGCTCGTAATATGGCAAGATCAGACATATTGCAACAATTCCCCATCATTACATTTGTAAAATTTTATCGGCGTCAGTTACTTATGAGTCCTTAAACATGTCGGAGTTCGAGCCAAATAAGCGCCATTTGCGGGAAGTTTTGCTTTTTTGTTTTAATTCAAAGAAAAATGCGGCTGATGCTCGTCAGATGATTAGAGAAACTTATAGCGAGTCTAATATTAGCGAATCAACGTGTCGCAAATGGTTTCATCGCTTCAAAATGGGTGATTTCGGCGTGGAAGAAAAGGAGCGTTCGGGCCGTCCAAAAAATTTCGAAGACTCAGAATTGGAGGCACTACTGGACAAAGATTCATGCCAAACACAACAAAGTCTTGCGGATTCATTGGATGTGACTCAACAAGCCATTGCACATCGTCTGAAAGCCTTGGGAATAATGCAAAAACAAGGAAATTGGGTGCCGTACGTCCAACGGCGTTTTTTCACGTGCGAACAGCTGCTCCAACGGCAGAACAGGAAAGGATTTTTGCATCGTATCGTGTCTGGTGATGAAAAGTGGATACACTACGACAACCCGAAGCGCCAAAAATCGTCGGGATACCCTGGCCATGCATCAACATTGATCGCAAAGCCGAATATCCATGGTTCCAAAGTTATGCTATGCATTTGGTGGGTCCAACTCGGCGTGGTGTATTATGAGTTGCTGCAATCGAGTGAAACCATCACAGCACCTCTTTATCGAAGACAACAAATGCGTTTGAGCCGAGCATTGAAAGAAAAACGGCCGCAATATGAGCAGAGACACGACAAAGTGACAACGCTCGGCCACATGTTCCTCAGGTTGTGAAAACCTACCTGGAAACACTGAAATGGGACGTCCTACCACACCCGCTGTATTCACCAGACATCGCCCCTTCCGACTACCACCTATTCCGAACAATGGCGCACGGATTGGCTGAGCAGCGCTTCCGTTCTTTTGAAGATGTCAAAAATTGGGTCGATTCGTGGATCGCCTCAAAGGACGTGGAGTTTTTTCAACGCGGAATTCGTATGCTGCCAGAAAGATGGGAAAAGTTTGTGGCTAGCGAAGGGCAATATTTTTAAAAAAAATTATGCAACCAATTTCCCACAATATAGGCTCAAAGTTTGACAAAAAACGCCGGGAACTTATTTGTACACCTAATAGGTTGACAGCCCACGTTAGCATTCTTGAATCAAGGGACTCCTCAGTACTCTTATAATTTTTTCAAGAAATGATCAAGCTACTGTAATCTTGGGTGGATTTGTGCTCCCACATTTTTCAAAATAACGCCCGCAAAGCCAAACCTAACTACAGCCTCACAGTCTAACAAACTTTAGTAGCTTGTCAAGTTTAATGTCCACGAATTTTTCCAAATCAGTGTAAGGTCTCGCCTCCTCGCCAATCTGGGGTATTCGCAAGTCAAATGGAAGATGCCTTCATTTCATCGGGGTTCTTAAGGAAGTCTTCTGGCGTGCCTGCTACTAATCAGGCATATGCCGATGAGCAGAATATTCCTATCTGGGCAAAAAACGAACATGTTTCTGCTGGCTAGAGCTGCCTCACAACGAAACATGACGATTTTAGCCCACGATTTGGCTCTTGCGTCGATGGCATGCTTTACAGCTTCAATCGGCCCGATAGAACCTTTGAATCTTTTCTTGTGATCTCATACGCCGCCTCGTTGCCGAGAATCTAGCTATGTTCGGAAACCCAACATATAGTGATGTTAAACGGAGTCCATAATACGCTAACCTTGTCCCTACACAACCTTACAAGGCTGGACTTAATTGCCCTCGTCTTCACCTGGACCTTGAGTACACTCTGTTATGAGTCGTGGAGAATTTCCTAGAAAAATTGAACAGTGAAACTTTTCTGCGACAAAAAAAAATCCTGGACTTGCTCCCTACTTTTGTAGCAAAAGGATTTCAGAAATTCCAATGAGACTGAGGGTTTTAAGATTCCGGAGCTACAGCAGCTGTAGGCAATTCCCGTACTTTTAACGCGCAGATATTTCATCCACAAAACGGTATCTACAAGTCCAAAGTTCAGTTCGTAAACAAACTCACTCAGTGCGCGGTAGCAACCTTACATTTTGTGGCTAATTGTGACCCAATGCTCGAGCAACTTCTGTCGCAATTTATGGCCTTACGTGTAATTTTAGAAAAACTTTTCAAGAATCGAGATAAGATCACTCTTCAGTTCACTTTATGACCATTTTGCGTCACCGGATACTCACGTAGCGCACTTGAAACAAAAACAACTGAAAAAAGTGCCGGTGCCGGTCTATTGCGCCAACGATTCGTCGTTATCACAAATTTCTGTTGTTTCTTTTTACCGGAAAGTATTTTTCTCTGATTACACGCCGAAAGGTTACACAGTTTCTGACGGTCTCGAACACTTTGGTTCCCGTTCGCCAAACGAAACTTTCAAGAAATTAAACTGCTTTCGTCTTATCGTCGAGTCTTTTATCGGTGGGGATTGCGCGACTTGATTACAGAAAAAATAATTCTACGCAAATGAAAAACATGAATGGGAACAAAGACGAGAAGAACTGGCGGGGCGCAGTCGGTTTCGATGCGGCCTTTTTTATTTATTAATTATTTGGCACGTGGCAAATACGGCAACGGGGCAGCACAACCACCGCAATGGAATGCGAAGCAGCTAGCATGAAATTTTGCTGAGTGGCGGGCGGCACAATGGGTCATCGGTGGGGTCAAAAATGCGCTACGAATGCGGGCACACCAAAAGTAAAACCACTTCACGAGTCAATTGATGCGATCGTAAGACGTGGCCCGTGCACTTATCAATGAAAACAATTCCGTCTGTTGCACATTTCTAGAACAAAACGGGGCTCCGAGTCGATTGGGGTCAAATGCAATTCCCAGACCGAAGCAAATTTCCCAATAGGAAGCCGAGCGGTGACGGCAGTGATGATGTCACTAAAGAATTCCGGGCCGCTTTTTCCTCCGTTCCTGTAAATCGCCGCAGGATTCCAATCGGATTATTTTGTTCGTTTCGAATTGCAAAACAATTACAAAATTCGTTGCGCCACTCGAACCGTAATTCAACAAAATAATTCAATTTTCTGTGCAATTCTTTTGACGTTTCGGTGCGTAGCATAACCGCCATTGCAAAAAAAAACGCCGAAAGCCCTTTTCTTTGCGACACAAAATCTCCCGAAGGAATTTACTGTTTAAAATCGGTCCGCTAGCGTCTTCACTCGCTGCTTGAGCGGCTAGCAACTTTCACCGTTTTGTTTTATAGTTTTTAATTAATTTAAACGCTTTTATTCGCTACTTACAGATCTACCGGAATTGTGAAAAAACTTTTGTAATTTCTTCTCGGGGAGCACAAAATATACACACACGTCAAAAAACATGTAATTTGCCAGTTGCGGTTCAGTGGAACGGATTCGTTGCAGCAAGTTGGGGCTGCCCGATGTTGGCTGGCCGGAACGTACAAGACCGTACGATATTTTTTTTATAATTCGCGTTTTTTAAATGATTTGTGCAAAAATATCAAACGTTTTTAGTTTTATCATGAATTGAATGAGATTTTAAATCAATTTAGCAATTTGTTACAAAAGAGTTCGTTTTTTTTTCATTTTTTACAAACGTCGTCCACTCGATAAAAACTGACAGTTCAGTGAAATGTCAACAGTGGTGTTTACCACAACTCGGTGTGATCCAAATTGTCCTTTCTATCGTCAAATGTCCGCCAGCCGCTCGAAATTATGATCGAAATTGTTGCAAAATTGATCCGAGATCAAACGCCCGCATATTTATGCGGTGAAATAGTCGAGTGTTTCATCGACTTCACAAATCCGGCCCAGGCGCAACATAAAGTCTCGCAAAGCAATAGGTAAGTTGTCCCGTTGCTGTTTTTCCGCGCTCTTGTGTACGCTAATTAAATTATTAATGAAAAAAAACAACATTTTATTTGGCAGCGATTCGCACGAGAATTTAGCATGGGCATCGGTACAAATTCATTGCTATTTGAATTCGACGGCGACGACAACGAATCGCGACAAGGTCGGCGAACTGCAAATTGCCGAACTGACGAACGTGTCGAACACGTCGTTAGGAACGGCCAGTAAACAGTCGGGCGATGTTTTCCTTGCGACAAAACCGAAGATTTTATTTTGTGATTTGCGCCTGAATAGCGGCGAGACCAAGTCGTGTAAGTAGACAATCGGATTTCTTTGGTAAATTCGACAATGAACGGCGAGAAGTTCACAAGGACGAATATGAATTGGGGGCCCCGGGTGGGTTCTGTGTTCCCAATCTGCTTTACACGCTCTAAAAATGGCAAAACGTCTTTAGGGCTAGGGCTTATCACTTATTACTCACAGCAAAGTTGTTATTGGAAACGGGAGTACCGGCGGATTTGATGGCAACGGCTTATGGTTCTAGACGCCGGAAGGCTATTGCCCTGGATTGCGTATTGTGCGGGAGCTCTGTATTCCCATCGCAGATCGCACAAGCTGCGAAGAACAAATCCATGATCAAGAACTGGATGCGGAAGATAAGCAGATAAAAAAATCTGCCAACATCCGACAATTTCCGTGAAAAAACAGCCCACAAACGAGTTTGTAAAAATTGTATTAGCCAAATAGCAAAATGAATGAGGAAAATATTTGAAAGACTAATCAAATACTAAACAGTTGATGTCGTAGTTCCACCAGGACAAAAGCAGCAGATGTAATTGTGCAAAAACAGTGCGTGAATAGTGCAATAACTAAATGTGTTGACAGCCAAGCAGCTATAAAGGCTGTAACTAAATCCTGATTTGTGGGCGAATGTAAAAGAATTTTGCAGATGGTGGGTCTGAATAGTACCCTGAAAGTCGGTTGGATCTCTGGAAATGAAAAGGCAGACGAGCTCGCCAGATCGGGGTCGGAGATAAGAAAAGAGTTAGTTGATGCTTTGGTTCTATGTCCTATCAAACGTGTGAAGGAATTATTCGACATAGAAACGCTCAGACAGACTGAAACGGGGATTGGGTGAGTCTAAACTTGATAAAAATTTTACTGAACGACCAACACGAGCCAAAAAAGATAGATATGACGAGCTTAGGCAATTTGCAAAAAAGACCTGCCGGCGAAAGCAAAGGAAGTTCTATAATGACAAGATAGAAAAAATGTACGACAATATTAGACAAAATAATACCCGGGACGCATACGCAATACGAGACTTAAAAATTGGGTATAAGCCCAAAACTAGTCTTTGCAAAGACGTAGAGGGCAACATCATCAGCGACACACAATAAATTAAAAGGAGATGGGCTTCCTAATTCGAGCATCTTCTCAATCCCATTCCATTATGTGACCAGAAACTGAACAAAGCGCCAGGAATTGACGAAATACCAGTTGAACTTCTGAAAAACGGTGGAAACTGTGTCGTGGAAATACTACACAAAATGATATGTAAAATTTGGACAGAGGAAAATATACCCGACGATTGGCGAAAAAGCATTATATGTCCAATTTATAAGAAAGGAGACAAACTCTGCTGTGGGAACTACAGAGGAATATCATTGTTGTGTACATCCTACAAAATACTGACAAAAATAATTAAACGCCGTCTTAAGCCCTATACTAACGAAACAATTGGCAAATACCAAGGTGGATTCAGAACCGGACGATCTACAACAGATCAGATATTCTCGGTGCTTGAAAAATGCTGGGAATATAACACAGATGTGCACCAAATCTTCGTAGATTTTAAACAAGCATATGACAGTATCGACAGGAGGTTACTGTACCAAATCGTGATTGATTTTGGAATTCCACCAAAATTAGTCCGACTAACGAGACTCACAATAACGAACACTCAATTCCAAGTAAGAATACAAACCGATTCCACAACCAGCTTTCGAACGGAATGTGGTTTAAAGCAGGTAGATGGTCTAGCCCCCATTCTTTTCAACCTGGCACTAGAGTATGTCATCCGAAAAACCCCAGTCGACATCAATAGGACACTGCTATTCAAGTCCACGCTGACGATATAAACATCCTCGCAAGATCCTTCCCTTCTGCTAAGGAGGTATTTGTCCTTCTTGACTCCGCCGCAAAAGAAGTCGGGCTGCGCATTAAGGGAAGCAAAACAAAAGTAATGATGCAAACAAGAAAGAGAACGCCAATCAGACAGAATGTAACAATTGTGGAGTATCATTCGGAGAGTGTGGACAACTTCATATATCTTGGGGCTAATCTAGCAAAAGACGGCAACGAAACGGACCAAATCAAACGACGGATCATGCCAGCAAATAAAACGTATTATTCAGTACTTCCAATAACGAAATTGAAGAAAGTGCACATGAACAATAAGCTGCGAATATATAAAACTATTGTACGACCTGTGCTCTGTTATGTCCGCGAAACGTGGACATTAACGCGAACTTTCGAAAAGCAGTTAATACATTCGAAAGAAAGGTTCACCGAAAAATGTTTGCACCCGTAAAGGAAGGAACGGACTGGCGGAGAAGATACAACCATGAGCTGTATCAACTTTTTAAGGAGCCAGAAGCCTCAACGTTCATCAAACTACGTAAACTGCAGTGGGCTAGCCATGTAGAGCGGATGGAAGACAGAAGAATCCCAAACGTGCCCTTAAAGGCAAAACGAGTGATAACAGGCCAGTAGGCAAACCACGCGATGGGACCACGCGATGGGAAGACTCGGTTGATGAAGACAGCAAAGCCATCTTAAAAATTAGCGTTTGGAGGACGCGGTCTTTGGATCGAGACGATTGGAGGCGACGACTTCAGGAGGCCAGGGTCCGACTTGGACTGTCGTGCCGAGTCTTCCCATCGCTTGCGTGGTTTGCCTACTGGCCTGTTACCACTACCTTTGCCTTTAAGAGCACGTTTCGGGATTCTTCTGTCTCTTCTTAACCTTCGGACAGATATTTCCACGGTCGCTGTAGCAAAGAAATCAGTCGTCTTATCCCGTCTATAGTTCAATTCGGTCGTAATACTCAATCAGTTGAACGCGCCCACGAGCGTACGTTTGATCCAACCAAATTTCGTAAAGTGAAATTTAGACAGTCGGTTGTAGACTGCTAATGGAATGTGGAACTCACTGCTGTCGATTGTGTTTCCTACCGGGTATAAATGTAACCTCCTCCGATTCCTTCTACTTTTATTAAATACTATTTTTGTTTTGTTTTATTTTTTTTCCACCACCCTAAACTGACTGGACTATGTTAAGGTTCCTGTATACGCACTCACACTACAGGGGTTAGTGTATTCAGTGACTCTAGACTGCATGACTATTGAGCATTTTCGACTCTCGCATGTCGAATTGTTTCTACACTTTATATCAGTTCAGTAACTTAATTTTTTCACTCTCAATAGATTCTTAGGGTACACCGTCTGTGGCTCGAAAACCTGCTTATCGTCCTGGTTTACGAAGACTGGGAAATTAATTTTAAGCGATTTGGACTACTTCGTTGCAGTTTTGATTTCTCCTTTGTTGACCCTTTGTCGATTTCTCGTTTGCTTTGCTATGTGTCGGCGTTTCTGTTTTCTATGTCTTCTGTAACGTGTGGTTGGGATTTCCGAAAAAGACGATATTACGCGCTGTATTTGCAAATTCTTTCAATGATGCCGTATCCAATGAGGTGATTTTTTATTGCCTTGACGCCTTATTTTAACAGTGTGTCTTGTGGTATATCGATTCAGTCTATATCAGACTTTACTTGGGTCTTTGTTCAAAAGACGTGGCGTTTTTTAGGTTTGCTGGTCCCGGGGAAGTTCATTGCGTCAGTACAGCTTAAACCGTGCAGTTTTTCGTATGGTTCTGTTTCACTCTCAGTCGACTGATTTTGTTTTGGGCTGTATGCCATAGTTTCATGGTGTTTAAAACCCCGTGGTGAGTAAACTCCTAGTCGTCTCAGCTCATAGAATTCGCATGCTTCTGGTCATTGTTATTCATTCCTTATGGCGTCCTCAATGCTCGATTTCACTTACCGGCAAGAAATTATTAATTTCTTTTCTCTCTTTCCTCAGATCTGTATCGCGAAACACTTCCAATTAATGGTCCGCCAACATATCGCGGATACGGCATTAAATATTTCTACCGCATCTCAATAGCCACCCAACGCGTCAAATCAAAAGTCCATTTATTAAGTGTTCCGATCCGAGTACTGCCACTTCCGGCAGTCGTCCGTCCAGAAGAAGTGCCAGCCTTATGTAACGATACAAATGAAGAGCTCGCACCGACAAATCCTTTTTTCGAAAACAATAACACCCAGTCCGAAGTGGAAGTATCATGGCATCATTTGCAAGTGAGTATGAAAAAGTTCAATGAAAATTCTCGGCACCATATTAAAATATCGTATCACCCTATTATAGAACATAACGGCCCGAAGACTACCGAAATTCTATCGAATATCGAATAAGCGCGGACATGTCGGTCGCTTCTGTATCTTTAAGCATGCCTATAAACTGGGCGAAGATATTGTCGGTACGTTGGATTTTTCAAATCGTACGATACGATGCTGTCAATTATCCGTGACGCTTCAATCCGAAGAGATTCTTCAGAAAAATAAAAATACTCCAATAGCCATTACCGATATCGACGCAGCAAACAGAAATGCAAATAATCAGCCGATCGTCGAAAATGCCCCGACCGGCGAACTAATCGGAAAGCTAACAAGCTACACAAAATATCACGAAGTATGTCTGGGCATGATGCAAACGCAAATCATCATTCCAATACCGCTCTTTGTTACGCCATCGTTTGTAACCGATTCGGTGCAAGTACGATGGCGATTGCATTTCGAGTTTGTAACGAGCGCCGACTTAGTTTTCAATTCGTCGGATCGTGAAGCCGAAGAGTGGCGAGCTCCCGATGATATTCCAATCGAAACGATGATTTGGAATTTACCGGTTACACTGTATCCGACTGCTCCGCTACAAATTTTTCAACCGTGCGGCGCATACTCCTTACTAATTAAGTAAAAATGAAAAATTTTAGTATTTTGATGATAGAAAAAAAAACGAAAATTTGCGGCCATCATATCACTTTTTTATTAATCGAAACCGGAACCGATATTATACGAGTAGTTTATTGAAATTAATCATCGATGGAGGAGGTGGTTGCGGCCCTTTTAACGCCGTCCCAACAATTGGTTTGATCATATTTGCGTTAAAGGGACGCACCTAATATTTACAATAATATTCAAACATAAACATTACGTAGAAAAGAACGTTCAGATTGAAAGTAACTTTTAATGCAATTTGCTCCTTACTATCGGACGCCAATCACGATAGCGTCCCGAAGTCGAGCGAGTTTTAAACATAAAATGTAATGGTTCAATGTTTGGTTCAAAGCAATAAAAAAAATCTAGTTAGGTTTTATATTAAGTTATTTCTATCGATCGATTTTATTAACTTTGGAAATAATAAAATTTTAAAAATTAAATTTAAAAGGTTTTTTTTAATTCAAAAACATTTGAAAGGAAAATGAAATAAAAACGAGGCATGTCTTTTGAAAATGAATTCGTTCGTAGCTCCCAGGAAATACTACAGTCTTCCATTCAATTTAACGTTGATGCTGCCCTGAAGAGGCAAGGATAATTGCCTTTGTAACAAAAGACGATAGGACGGCTACTATTCAAGGGGCTTTTCGACGGCGGGAGGTGAGTATTAGCTGCGTATAAATTCTGTTGATTCAGTGACCGAACTCGAGCCTGGAACGAGATTTCTGATGATTTTCAAATGCAAAGTTGGACGCAACGTTACAAGGACTGAAAACGTAATTCAGACTGCATGTCGGCTGTTTGTCGATGTTCATATGAATGAGCGTTTGACTCATACAAGTGACGATGACTGCACCTTCTGGGGATGTAACAAAGCAAAAAAAGGAGTGGCTTTGCTCTCGAAACGACAGTGGCCACTATGAATATTACCTAGAATTTCGTATCGCGTTTACCAGAAGAGCAATGATACGACGGAGCATTTGTTCCTGTAGTACTTGTCTACTCTGTGTCTACCTACCCTTGCTTGGGGGGTGTTCATATGTTGACAACAATAGACGAAAAATAAGATAACACTCTAGGTGCAACATTATTATTTTTTGGGACAAATCTGGATAAGACTGAACTGTGGCACTACAATAATACACCCCACTCCTTTTTCGTAATCAGTTGAATCTTATCAAATTTTTGGTTTGTTGTTTTTGACCGATTAAAGTGACACACTTCGTGACGCTACACGAGGGACAATCCCAATTTTCTTCAGACTTTCAAAATAGCTTCCAAATTTTAATTTATCGCTGTAAGCTTTGGAGCGCGACAGTTTTTTTTCCAGCTTGTTTGCTTTTCTTTACATAGTGAAACATCTCGGAAATTATTGTTATATGGAATAAATTATCGGGCATAGGGCAACAATAGTGTATCTTGACAAATCACGATATTGGGCGACAGCCTTTAGCTCCCGCCAGGACTTCTTAACTCCTCCTCCAGTCCAGAGCCTGTTTGGAGATCTTTTACTATTCCTTCTCCTTAGCCTTTGAATCTCAACGCTATCTTGGTCTGCCTGGTCATCCTCTAAAGATCGATGGAGATAATGGCCAGAACATCCGCCAGATGCCTTTACGCAAGTTTAGAATACCCAAAGTTTACGTGAACGATGGTATACTGAATCCTCATGTAGTGCTGCTAGAATATCGAAGTCCTGACGAGCTTTGTTGATCATGTGGAGTACTCTTCCTGGTTCTATTATTTTTGTTCCGAGTGATAGGCCCTTGACCTAGAATCCATTTGCCGTTATGAGAAGAAATTACAGTTTCTATACATTTTCTTGTTCATTGATTTATCCTCTCCTCCAAATCACCTCACTGTGCCCACTGTAACTTAGATGAAAATCCGATGTTCGCGTAAAAACCGTTAACAATGCGAGAAATGAGGATGATCGGTTCGTGCCGGCCATATTTCGTCCGACGATGCGGACTGCGGAGTACTGAGAAGCGTATATTCTCTCAAAGATCGTCAAGGATGGTGATCGGGAAAGCTCCTCGTAAAGACGATGAATTAATTTCACCCATAATTAATTTAACAGCAAAAGCAGCGCTTTGAATATTGCGTTTGTCTTCAAGGGACCGCAACGAATACGTCCGTGATTGGGAAGGAGTAGATGTCCTGACCACTTAAAATGCACCAAACGCTCGCTTCGATCGTATGAAGCATGAAGACGGATGCATGGTGAGAGAAGAAGTCCCAGTGTGCCATCCTGTATGATACCAATAAATTCCAGTAGTCCAGTAATCAAACACACTCATGTAACTCCGCCTATTTTGGAACAGTCTGTGTAGATATTGGGCTGGTTGGGGATCCTTTTTGAGTATGCCCTTTTTGATTAGGTTTGGATTTCCAGTTTACTGACTCCTTTAGTGTGTGGACTATGCTTTTATATGCGGAGGGAGATTGTTTCGCCAATTGCTTTTACATCTGTTTCTATACAAAACTACAATATTCTTTTATTTAAAAATAGTCCAAGGTATACGTCCGAATTGGAGGCTGAAACTCGACTCGGGGCAGCGTTATTTCTGGTACCCGGACTAGGAAACCATTAGTCCAAACTCTGAACACCTCTAATACTGGTCGTTGCCGGGGTTCCGCAGTTGAAGTCTACCAGCAACTCATGGTTGAGATTGTAAGCCGTGTTTGATGACAAATCCTTGCGTTGTGCTATTCAGAAACGATGGAAATTGTGAATTTCTTTCTACGCAGAGTTAAACGGAACTCAAAGAACGTGTTCCGTTTGAATTTCGATTTTAATGTCGCCAATTTCGAATTTTGCTCGAATTCGTAAGAGCCCCTAATATCGAAAAAAAAAATACTTTTAGTTCGACAACCGACCACACGAGCACGAGCGCTGAATTTTTCTTTCTAGCTGTCATGTGATGGGTGATTTCTTCGCTCGAAAGTGCTAAACGTTAATCAGGAGGTTTTGTAAGTGATTTTTCTCGCAATTTAATCGAAACGAATCAGTTGAAAATAGTCGAAATTTCAGATCAACTGTACAAGCAACACACAAAAGCAGAAAAATGAGGGCCATGCTAAGCTACATCTTCACCGGAACGCTGGTTTCGACGTGCACCGTTCTCATCCTGTACTACGTCCTGACGGGCAAAGGCGAACAGGTCAGCATTGGATGGTTCCTGAGTAATACGTCGCCCTATATGTGGGCGACCGTAGGTATCGGTCTTTCAGTAGCCCTGTCCGTGGTCGGTGCCGCCCTTGGCATTCACACGACTGGCACCAGTATTGTCGGGGGCGGCGTGAAAGCGCCCCGCATCAAAACGAAAAATCTGATTTCGGTAATTTTCTGCGAAGCGGTCGCTATCTACGGCCTGATTACGGCCATCGTCCTGTCCGGTTTGCTCGACAAGTACGATGAGTCGACAACGATTACGGCCATTCGCGACAATAATTACATGGCCGGTTACGTTATGTTCGGTGCTGGTCTGGCTGTCGGGCTTGTCAACTTGTTCTGCGGTATTGCAGTCGGTGTGGTCGGATCGGGTGCTGCTCTGGCCGATGCCGCCAATTCGGTGCTCTTCGTCAAGATCCTGATTGTCGAGATTTTCGGCTCGGCTATCGGCCTGTTCGGTCTGATTGTCGGAATCTACATGACGTCCAAGGTCAAGATGGGCGACAAAGTCTAGGCGACTGTGGCGGCCGCCGCTCCAGTTTCCTCCCCTTATTACTTTGTAAATTTAAGTTATAAACGTCTATCTAATGTAACGTGTATATATAATCATATTTTGTTAGCTCATTCCATTTATCAACAACCTTATGAAATATGAGAAATGTGCAGTGGAGGTTTCGAACATTAAAAGTGACCCTGACCGGAGAAAACCGTACTCTGAATTTAAACCTTAAAAATTGTGCAAAAACTTAACAGATGGATAAAAAAAGAGGTTTTTGCATATTAGCTCTAAGCAGTTGTTTTGTTTTTCATCCGAACACCCTTCCCGAACTTGCGACCTGCTTAGCAAGCCGCAGGACCTTTTCTTTTAGACTCCGATTTGACCGGAAACTGCTTTGTGCAAAATTCGAAATGTAATCGATTGTAAATTAGTTGAGACCCACCTTCCGTAGAGTCTTATTTGGACATTTTATTGTTTTTGTTTTTTTATTATTATTTTTATTTCTTTTTTTGGAGAGTGATATATTTCGTTTGAGTATTATACCCATTATACAGTTGTTCCAATAAACACAAAATTAGTGGAAATTATTTGCATGTGTTTGATTTGACCGGATGCACCTCACCTCCTACTTCGTTGGCTTGGTTTTGTTTAAAAAAAAGATCTATTGAAGGAATCGCTGTCTTTCGCTGTGAAAACTTATGCGGGGAGCCCGAGAAAGGTGTTAGCTGACAAAACAGCGAAAGCATTTCATAAATTTTTCAAGAATTATCCACGCTTTGACCAACAGAATACCGAAATTATCAGCCCTTCGTTGAAGGACAATGAACTCTTATTGAAATGAACTCTTATTGAAATGAAGTGTGCTCTCGAGAAGATGGAAATCGACGAATCATTTACTCTCGCTCGTATACGTATTTTAAGCATAAAGAAAAGGCAACGCTGACACAATTCGAAACCATCCACCTTTCGGTGTCCACGTACAATTCTGTTGTAGCGCGATTGGTCAAAAATACCATGAGATAATCTTAGAAATTGGAAAAACCTCTTTAATTGAAGGGACTTCTGTAGCCTCTTCAGCAATGGAGGAAAATCAATCAAATAAAATCAATGAGGGACTTTAACCCCCCAAACATCTCAGTTGTACGGCTGAATCCTTCCAAAATCGCAAGGTTTTTCGTCGGAAAACACGCTATGCGGCTAGGGCTAGCGGACACGGACATGATCTGTACGCTGTGGAGGACATCACTCACATCCTGTGTGAATGCCCAGGGATCGCTAGAAGGCAACTGAAATGGCTGGGCAGTCTTTTCTTCGATAACATCGAGGATTTGAGGTCATTAGGGGTTGACAAACTGGTCAGGTTCTGCAGGGAATTGGAGTGTTTTTGAGGGGATGGAACAGCCCACGAGAATCTGGGGGGGGGGGGGCCGTATGGCGCCTAGTGAGCGCAGTGGTTCTAGCACTGTGCCCCTTCTTAAACCTAAACCTTCGTCGGGAGGCCGTCATAGCATTATTGGTACAGCCATGAGTTAATCATTTCCTACGCTGCAATGCGTTGAATACTTCTCGGGCATTTAATGCGGCGAAATGCCGAAAAAATCTTCGATGCCAAAGTTTGGAAGGCACTTGCAATCTCGGCTCGATAGTCGTCGAAGCGCGGACAGTGTAGTAGAATGTGCGAGGAGTCTTCAAACTGGTGTGGACAATCGGGACAGTACGGATCTCTCTCAAGCTTAAATCGATGAAGATATTGCTTACAGCTACCATGTCAGTGCAACTGCGTTAAGTTTTCGGTTATCCACATATCGGTGTTCGGAATCAGAGTGAACGTCTATCGCCCATTCGTCTTTGTCATTACTGGATGCTGCGACTTCACTCGTTCAAATGAACATATCACCTGCTGCTGCCTAGTTACACTGAAGCTCACGCACCGATATATCTATCAGTGGCATTGCTGCGATCACTCCGATTGTTTCTTCTGAAATAGTTCGAAAAGCACTGGCAATCCTTAGTGCGCTAAGACAATAGGTTGATCGAATTCTGGCCATGTACGACGTCGTCTGCGTCGCATCTGCCCTGATCGGCGCAGCTTATATGTGACCGTTGTTAAAAGTTTTCGTCTGCTGGAGAGTGGTTCTCCCATGTTCGCCATAATGCGTGACCGAACACCGTTAACCTTTGAAGTTTATTCACTGGTTGGCAAAAGGTGGACAACACTAGCATTCCAAGATACAACATATTTAGCTGGAAGATGATCTCGTGCTCCCCGGCTCTGAATGTGAATACCTCGGACAATTTTCGAGAGTTTAATAGAACCGGCGGGGGAAAGTTTAGGCTGTCACCACCGAATGAAGAAATTTCACGACTCCTTTGGATAAATCTATGGAGCCCTAGGCTTTGTCACGAAAGAAGAAAAATGCTACGGTGTGATTGAAATCAAAGGAGACTTTTTCGTGCAGCAAGTAACGTTGTCGTCGCGCTCTCCATAAGTTTAAATTGGAAAAAGGACAATCTTATGACGCTCTGTTAGCTCGGTATTAGCCAAATTAAATTCTTTTTGCAAATTGAAAAAAAGTTCACCAGAGATCAGGGAGTTCACGCACGCTACAGACACAGAAAGCCACCAAAACTAGAATTCAGGGAAACCCGCTTCGCAAGATGAAGATTATCGTCGGAGTTTTGGCCATGTAACTCCATTCTGAACTTCTGGTGACTGCAGCATCTTAAGGAAAATAATGCAAATAAAACCGAAAAGACTTTCTACCGTTCAAGATTTGGTTTATTTATTTATTTATTTATTTATTTATTTAGAGTAAACGGACAACATCCTTTTCGTACAAAATAGTATAACAATATTAGCGGAATGATAAAAATGTAAAAAAAGAAAAATATAATAGTATGATAAAATTTAAAGAAAATTAGATTAAAATACGGGAAAAAAAAGCATTTACACATAGAAAATTCGTTTAATGTCAGTAATTGATGTATTAAACAAGTCCGCTTCACTTGTGTAAGTATTGCCAGCTCGCATTATTCTTGAAACAGGGCTATATTTACCATAATCTGTCGAGTGGTAATCGACGGAAAAGCTGTCGATGGACCGAGATGAGTAACCAGGTACCCTGAAGTTGATGAGACCAAGAAGACTAGGACAATCCAACTCATTATTAATGACCTTAAACAATGTGACAAGCTCTGCTAGTTCGCGGCGTTTAGATAAGGTGGCAAGGTGCAAATCCGACGACAACGAATCATAGTTCATTTCATTGATGGGAATGTTTAATTTGAAGGCTATCAGCCGAAGAAACTTATGTTGGATCGTTTCGATTCTATTCACATGAACATTAAAGTGAGGGCTCCATATTGGAGAAAGGTACTCCAGGTGAGGTCGCACTAACGCACAATAAAGGTATTTTACAGTATGTATATTAGTGAAGGACCTCGTGTTACGCGAGATAAAACCCAGCATTCTACGGGCAGTACCGCAAATGCGGTCATAATGGGGAACAAAAGTAAATCCTTCATCGAATATAATTCCTAGATCCTTGACAGTGTGGACTTGAGGTAGGGAGATACTGTTAATTTGGTAGTCGAAACTAATAGCTTCTCGTGTCCTATTAAAAACAATAAAATGGCATTTATCAATGTTAAGATGGAGATGATTAGAGATACACCATGAATAAAGTGAGTTTAGATTTTTCTGAAGGACTAAACAATCGTCATGGGAATTTACGGTTTTAAAAATTTTTAAATCGTCAGCAAATAACAAAAAGTTAACGTCGGCAAACATAGCTACTATATCATTGACAAAAAGTAAAAACAGGAGAGGACCCAAGTGGGATCCCTGGGGAACTCCCGAGTTAACAATAAACGGATCGGATTTGGCAGACTTTATACGAACAATCAACCTTCGGTCAAGTAGATAATCCTTAAGCCAATTAAGGAGAAGGCCAGTGATACCGATGGTGGTTAATTTTTGGATAAGTATGGAATGGTTAACTTTGTCAAAAGCTTTTGAAAAATCCGTGTAAATACTATGAACCTGTAGTCGTTTTTCCAGCGAACAACATATATTCTCAGCATAGGGTAATAGATTAGTCAAAGTTGATTTCTGTTTTTGGAACCCATGCTGGTTGGGTGAGATGAAATTCTTAAACAAAGGTGTTAATGCATCAGTAATTAATTTCTCAAACAGTTTAGGAATGACCGACAAAGAACAGATTGGCCTATAGTTCTCGATATTGCTTTTATCACCAGCCTTATGAATAGGTACCAGAAAGCCAATTTTCCAAACTGAAGCGAGGCGTCCCGTTTCCAGAGATTTATTAAACAATAGTGACAGCGGAAGTGCGAGATACTCACTGCACATTTTTAAAAATAAAGCAGGGACGTTGTCAGGACCAGCACTCTTACTCACATCAAGAGCATTCAACAATTTAAGGACGTCATCAGAATTAATATTAATAGACGACACAACAACATGAGAACTGGAAATGAAATTGTAGTCAACTTGTACTTTACTAACATAGACGCCAGAGAAGTAACGAGCAAACAGATCCGCAATACCGTTTAAGTCAGAAGCACTCGCCGACCCTAGAAACATTTCAGGGGGTAAAGTGTTGTCGGACCTAAGAGAATTGATGTAGTTCCAAAACTGCTTTAGATTAGATGGGATCGCATTCTCGACCTGAGTAATATAAAGAGAATAACACTCCCTAGTCATCACTTTGCATGAAGACCTAAGCGTTGAGAAACACTCGTAATCGAGCGCTGTGCCAGATGACTTAAATTTAGCATGAGCAGCTTTCTTATCGGAAATAAGTTTTTTTAGGTCGGCGCTATACCACCTTGGAAAAGACGAATTAAACACAAGTGAGATTGGCACAAAGTTATCAATTATATCGTGGAGAATTATATCATAAAACTTGTTAACGGCATCATCTAAATCAAGCATCCCGAAAATACTAAACCAATCTAATAATGCGAGCTGTTCACAAATTCTGGTATAGTCAGCTAATTTAAAATTATAATCCACATACGAAACAGGACGATTCACATTAGAAACGTAAGATAATAGAACATTCAGCGCCGGATGATACATCGTGTCCAGTGGCAGAAGCTCAAACGATGATTGCGACACGGTAGCAAATGACGATGTAAGGTTTGAGAACACCAGGTCAAGTAAACTGCCGTGTATATTGCGGATAGAGTTGATTTGAGAGAGGTCCACGTCGCAGAAATCGTCTATGACTTGACGACAAGATAGGCAATTAGTTGATACATTCCAGCAGTTCGTATCCCATCGCACGGCTGGTAAGTTATAGTCGCCAACAATGAGAAAATCAGCCATCGGAAGGTTATTAATAATATTTTTGACGTCACTGCAATGAGAAGCGAAAACCTCAAGCGGAGATGACGGAGGAATATACACAGCTCCTAGTACCAGTTGAAAGCTGCCCATAGTAATCAAGACGAAGATTTGCTCAACACTATTGTTACCGGTCGTTAAAAGTCTTGAAGATAGTTTATCAGAAACTGCAATCAAACAGCCTCCACCTCTTTTGGAAGAGCCATTAAGCTGGCAACGATCAAACCGATATACTATAAAGCGATGCAAGCCTAATTCACTAGTTAGGATTACATCGTCCAACCATGTCTCGGTAAGAATAATGACATCGAATTCGGCAGTCGCTAGATTCCTTCTGAACATGCATAGCTTGGTTCGCATTCCCCTAACATTTTGATAGTACAGGGAGAAAACCTTGCGTGAAGAACAACTTATGGTATTACTGGTGGTGGTGAGGCTGCTACCTCGTTTTTTGCACGATGAACAAAACTTCTGATCCGAACGGAGACAGGCCAGATGGCCGGATCCAAAGCTCGTTCTAGAAGGTGTACTGGAACTCCAATTTTGAAAGTCACGAAGCGAAGAGAAGAGATATCAACGTCTCTTTTTGTCAATCTAATACATAACAGCTGATCCGCAGATATGTTCAGCCTAAGAGCCGTATAGTTTTTAACGGCATCCGACGTAGTCCCAGACTCGAAACGAGACAAATGCAACCATCTGATTTCAGGAATGACGTTAAATGCGTTACATGCAGAGGTGTCGGTGCCTGCAAAGTTTAATCGGCGTTGAGGCCGACGATTAATTTTAATATTGGACACGGAGGAAGATGTGCCAGCAGCCGAAGAAGGTTGAACAGACGGAGCACTCACACTTGACGCATCAGCTACGGACAGTCCCCTCCGCCTGCTCTGAGGAAGCGGTGGAAAAGTTGCGCAATTTTCAACAGACGGAGCAATCAGCTGATCGGTGTTGTTTACTTTAGACGATGAGAAAACAAGATTTTCAACAGACGGAGCAATCAGCTGATCGGTTTTGTTTACTTTAGACGATGTGAAAACAAGATCAGCTGATGAGGTTGACCCAGCGTCGGTTCCCATCGGCGTACGGTCGACCGACGGTGAAATGCTGTTTGACAAAGTCAATGCGACATTTAGCGGTTGAGCAGTAGAGTCGAAAGTCGAAATGGGTATTGGCTTCGACGAGACGACCTTAGCGGCATTTGGCGGATGACCATTCGGTATATTCGGTGAATGACCTGGTGGGCTAGCACTGCTCGTTTTAGCACTAGAGCGAAGTACCCGACTATCGGGAATATGAATGTGCAGCGGCTCTTTAGCCGGTGCGATGATTGTTTGTGATGTCTTGGCAGCAGACGTCACCAGTGAATGAGAAGTATGTGCATAATCACCGTCAGTGACGGTTAAAAGCCTATCAACCTCGACGAGAGCGTCTTGGAATCTTTTGTTGCAGGATATTAAGGCATCGCTTGCGGAAGAGACGGCGGCACGTAATAACTTTAGCCTGGTCACATAGCTCGGCATTGATGAGGATCTACATGTAGGGCAGAACCAGTAAATACCATTTCCGGATTTGGCGATCACATCGCCTATGGTACCTTTAAGACCGACACATTTGCTATGGAACGATTTCCCGCATATACCGGCACAGAGCACAAATGGCGAACCATTAGGTTTATCCACACACAACGACGCGGCACAATC
Source organism: Beris morrisii (assembly GCA_951812415.1). Classification (NCBI taxonomy): domain Eukaryota; kingdom Metazoa; phylum Arthropoda; class Insecta; order Diptera; family Stratiomyidae; genus Beris; species Beris morrisii. The sequence goes on from OX638312.1 coordinate 129,404,725, forward strand.
CGCCATAACGTTTTAGTCAATAAATATACAAAAATTCACAGATGAGCGCAAGAATAATTAAGAAAGTCCGAACAGTCAGCCCGAGTCGCAAGAAACGGACGACAGAATCACTAGGTAGTAACAATTTGAAAAATTTTAGCAGTTGAAATGAACACGTCCGACGCGGTTGAGGATTGTCGATTTTATGCGTGTTTCGTTTAAACAAGCCTCTGAACTTATTTTTTTTTTGTCGAAAAGGAGGTCATCACTAATCGTCAGTTGATTTGGTGGGGTGTCTTTCATTATGTGGGTCATAGGTCATCCAAAGTTAGAAATCCTTCTGCAAGTTGGCGTGAAACCACAACACCATCTTCAAAATTAAGTCCTAGACTTTCCAGTAAGATTCCGCGCCGGTTCATAGAAACGAAACCATTCCCAGCTGGGTTCAGAATAATATTCGCGACTATAAGACTAACAGGCAGAACCTCAGACAGTGCGGACTTAAAAACCCGTCGGATTACAAATTCGTAGTCCGAAAAAATTCTTTAAAGGTGTTTGAAACCGGCTAGGTTTTAAAATGAAAATAAAAGAGTGAATTACGAAGGTTGGAAAAGAAGCTGCATGCAATGAAATGATTTTGGGCCACACAAGCTTCTTTCGCAATGATCTTTACTATTTTGACTGTGTTAGCGCCACACTTGCACTCACACGGGATCCACGAGACAGCATCAAGTAGCGTTAGTGAAAAGCTATCTCGCTACTTTAGTCGCGTCGTTGGCTGCGAGTCCTAGGGCCTCGGCAATAAAAAAAATTGAGATCTCGCCGAGAATGTAAAAAGCCAGGATTTCTGTGGGAATGTAAACTTGGTGTAAATTTCGCATAACATGAATTTCCCTACGTGTACGTAAAAATCTGATGTTTTTCTAGCACTTGATGGATGCACTCTTTTCTTCGCCAGTCGAACTTCATTACAAGTTCCCTTTACAGCAGCTACGTTTAATTTGTTACTGCTTCCACCTAAATGCTAGTGGACAATTCCGACGGTATTTTACTCCCTGCCTTGGTTTGGCAAAGAATAGAAGTCCAGTGTTTTCATTCGAGCGTACTTTTGTGACTTGCGTCCAAGCACCAATGCGGATTTAGCCAAACGCGATGCTCACGCATGTTTTAACGCTTACTTTCAACAGTTCCTTTGGAATCAAAAATTAGCCGCATCTAGAAACCCACCCTATAGGCAAGAGAATGGAAATCATTCGGAGTTTTTAAAATGTACTAGACAACGGCAAAACAATAAACAGCTCGATAATTGATCCGCTCGCAGTTTGCAGAAGAAGCAAGGTGAGTCGCGAAACAACGTAGGCAGCAATTTGTAAATGAACAAAACTTGAAGCAGCGACAGCCTCCATCACCTGCGACCTGAAAGCCAGATCCTTCGAACAACCAACAAACACCATCTTTTCGGATTTTTAGTTTTCTTTTATTCCCCTAAAAAGTACATAAAAAAATGTAGAATGTCGGGTTTACTCGTCCGCCTTGGTCGCCCGCGTGTAGATTACCTGTGAGTGATGTTGGATGACCTGCTTGATCAAACCTAGAAGAAAAACAAATCCAAATTCAGTCGATTTCACCGGGAAATTTCGCGACCCCGCCACTTACCCTTCTCACGGAGCTCGACAAGAGCCCGCTTGGCCAACGAGCCACGGATCTTCAAACGTTCGGACACAACGGACGGTGTGATGAGCTTCGATTGCGGCACTTCCTTGTACAATTTCTCGTAGGTGGCTTTGTCGAAGAGCACCTGATTGTTTAGCTTATCACGCACCTTTCCCTTGGACCACTTCTTCTTCTTGGCCTTGCCGCCGCCACCTCCTTCCTTCTTCTTTTGTGTTTTTTGCGGCTGCTTAGCCGACGACTTTGCGTCCTTCTTGGGTGGCTGTGAACGAACAGAAGAATTCGATTAAGCGGATTTTCGGGCATATTGTTGGCACGTTTCGCGTATTTCAGTGGAATGTTTGGAAGAAAAACAAGTGACTTTTCGCAGTGGGTGCCCCTATAACCAAACCACATGGCACTTTGGGGTTGGATTCAGTTTTTATCGATTTATTGGGTTTCACTGGGTTTTTGAAAATTCACAATTATCGGCCGGTCACTTTGCTTTAGTTCTTTGCAACAATTCGAGCTATTTTCCACTTGAAATTACGATAAATTTGAAAAATTTTGATACGAGCGAACTCACCATCTTGAAACTTCAACGCGAAAGAATCGTGCAGGAAACACGCAATGCTGCCAATCGTTGGAAGGCAAAAATCAATTTGGGGTGCGATCGGTAATTTATTGAAAAAAGTATTTGCAACGTGAATTTTCGGATTGATTCGATACAAAATAAGTTGAGCAGAGTTTAATTAAAACTTAAAAATTTCCCCCCAACGATTAAGGCCGTAAAACCCAAAAATAAACCGATAAATCAAATAAACACTTTTCCACCAACGACTCGCAGCGCCAACAACCGATTTCCGGTTGGTTCGAATATCGAAAAAACCAACAAAAAAAAATGTTTACTTCGAAGATTTGTCGGTGTGCTGTCATCTCGAGATACGTCAGTCGACCAGAAAAATTTTGTGTTATCTTTTTTTCCCCCGGAACGAATTTCGGCAATTTACCCAGCTCGTAGCTCGCCACATAAAATGACCTCAACATAAACCGGCTGTTTCGTTTGCATTACAATCCGACGCGTTTCTAATTCAACTTTTTTAGTGTACGTTTCGTCGTTTTGTCGGGGTGTTTTCATCAGTTCCCTTGCTGCCGTCTGTCAGTTGTGAGGTTATGTTAGCTGTCGATTGCCAAAGTTGATATCCCACGTATGCACTAAAAAATTACGAAAAAAATTCATACGTTCGGCTTTTATAGCCAAGTAACTAAAGCAGGTCGTAATTAACGTTTTGATTGTCTTTCCGCAGAATCATGCTGCCTTTAAGTTACAAGGACAAACGAAACCTGACGTATCGTATCAAGGAGAAGTTGAACGTTTGGCGCCGACTAATTTTTTCCGATCGAAATTCGCGGAATTTGTTCCTGTTTCTGTTGCTGAATTTGAGCTTTGCATTTGTCGAATTAACGTACGGAGTATGGACAAACAGTTTAGGTGAGTTTGAGGTGTGCGATTTGTTTGTTTCGTGGGTGAACTGATCGGAAGGAGGAGGACGAAAGTTGTTCAATGGCTGGCTCGGAAGCTGAGCCACGGGTTGTGGGAATTTCCAAAGATGAGGAGTTACTCATCGAATCGTCGTGAACAAGTTGCGTGACGCGGACAGTTTCACACTTTTTATAAAAGAAAAATTGGCGGAATTTCGGTCGAGCCTTGATTACGGATTTGTCTTAATCTGGACCCGTTTCGGTGGGGTACCACTTAAAACAACTTAAAAACTTGACCTACATTGTATCTTCTGTATATTCACAATCTACAGTTCAAAGGACTTAAAGCCAAATATATAACTTATGCTGATGACACATTACTTCTTTACAAAGGTAAACATCCAGAACAACTAGAGATGTTGATTAACTCTGACCTGAAAATTTTCAAAAACTGGCTCTTAGGCAATATGCTAACATTAAATACTTCGAAAACAAACTATATGCTCTTTAGACAAACTAGCAAATTAGACATTGATTTAAAACTAGAAATAGAAGGAATGCAACTAACGGTACATAGGAAACAAAATACTTAGGGCTGACAATTGACGACAAACTCACTTGGACTCCTCACATAACTAAACTGAGAAATAAAATTGCCCCGATTATTGGAGTAATAAGACGGAACGAATACCTACAAGTCCCAATAAAGAATGTGATATATAATGCTTTCATCATATCCAATATAAGTTACGGTCTCGTTATATGGACCCAGACCTCGAAATGAAACTTGGACAAAATTGCGAGACTGTTGAATAGGGGCATTAAAGCCGTATAAAATTTACCTCATCTGACACCATCGGAGGAAGTTTACCCTACCTATGGGAAACTAACCATACACCAGCACATAAGCCTGGAACGAATAAAGCTAATTCACAATATAAAAAACAAGAAACTTAAATCCTCCATCAAATTGATCCACAACCAAGAAATACACAACTTTAACACAAGAAGTGCGAATTCTATTAAACAGCAACAAGTTCCGAGGACAGATCGGCTTAGAAAGGATCCTGTCTTTGAGGCAATACGAGAATATAATGCTTTACCGACAAATATACAAATGGCAAAGAATGTGTTTCAGTTGAAACGTCTTGCAAAAAAGCATCTTCTAGGTCGAAACTAGGAACGGTATTAAGAATTGTTGCATTTATAAACGACCTGAAAACAGATAATTATTCAGGCTGCTCTCGAGATTATCGAAGATTCTAAGGAATGGTTGCAGATTGTGTTGTTGCATGTATTCCGAGTTTATTTTTAAAACTTTTCACAATCCTCTCTCCTTTTCACTTTTATTTGCTTTAATTTATTAATAATTTTATTTTTCTTTTTCTATATTACTATATTTGAAAAGTATTTATCTCAGTACGACCCCTTATACCAGTGAGTTTGACTGAGGAGTACCTTCGGGTTAAGGGCTCACATACCCCTGCACGCGCTGAAAACCGAGTAAATTTAAAAAATTATTACAATTGTTATATAAAAAAGAATTTTTTTTTTTATTTTTTAATATTAACATTGTTTTTTACGGATATAAACGGACTACTTATGAAAACCATGGCGCCTCCTGGTCGGCATCATAACTTCACCAAAAATAATTCAATTTGCAAAAATAAAAAAGAATCTTGTAAAATAATGTAGTAGTTATAGTTTCACGGAGGGAATTTTTTTTTTTTTCAAAAATAAATAAGTTACAGAATTTCAAACTTTAGTAATCAGTTTTTTTTTTAAAAAAAATTGCGTTTAATAATTTATAAAAAAATTTCCAAGCAAAAAATTAAAAAAACCTCTCGTCAGACTATAGAGAAAATAGTTATCAAAATTTAAAAAAAAAAAGTTGAAAAATATTGAAAATTGACTGAGTTATCGTGCCGACCATGTTTCGAGAAAAATGCGTTTAAAGTTTTTGATAGGTACAATGTGAACTTACGGCTAGTCTCCCATTCCAGCTTCGTACTAAACACCTTCTTCCTCTTGTATCTTCGTGTTTTTCACAGATGGTCCTATAAATGACCTTGTTTTCTATGAAACCCAGCTTTTACGAAAAAATAAACGCTAAACGCTGCTGTTGAGAGTGGCGCGGCAATTAGCCAGGAAGCCGTTCCAAACCGATGTCTGGTGACATTTATTGCTATAACTTTGTAATGGAGTGGAATTTTCTAAATTAAATTTTTTTTTTAATTCTTAAAAGTATAAAAAATAAAAATCTGTAAAAAAAAAAAATCAATTTTTTTAAAAATTTGATTGGACATTGAGCCCAATTTCGTCATACATGCATGAGTATGTCGATACGGTGAACATTTTTCCAGTTCATTGAGCTGAGTGACAGCATTTTCACCAGTTCTCTAAGTTGAGAAAGTGTGCCCAAATGGGGAATTCTTCTCCAACTCTTGAGTTGGAAAGGAATCGCCCATTTTGCATGAAGGGGTTAAATCTATTATTATTAATTATTTTGCCAGTTTCCGAGGATCCCGAGCTTAAGGGGGCAGTCTACTTTGGACGCCCCAAAAAAGGTCTATTTTTAGGAATTTTTTTAGAGTTTACAAGAATCGATGCAATTCTTTTTTGGTTCAATGAATATACTCTAAAGCTAGCTAAAACATTTTTTTTTATTTACTTTTTACATTTTGTGTTGTTGAAAATACTCGTTAAACGTAACTGCGTGAAAAATACATAGGTGGCTGACGGGATTGATTTTGTTCAGCAGATTCATCTGACACAAAAAAATGAAAAAGTTATAGGTTATGTATAACTGTGATTCTGTCTGGAACTAGAAGATTTAATATTCATGCATAAATAACAAAATGGCGGACTTTTTCATAAAAATACCAAAAAGTGGTACTTTTTCCACTAGTTTTTGCATCAAAATTAATAGGAAAAATAAAAATTTTCACTTGGTTCTAGTTCCAGACGAAATTATATATTTTAGGGATATGTGGTCTAATTTGCATCAAGATCGGTTGAATGGTTTCGAAAATTTCAGTCCCGTGAGCCGAGAAAACGTTGTTTCGAGAAAAACGCGGTTAAAGTTTTTTTCTACGAAATCGTGAAAAAATCATACGTACGCCTAATCAGCGATGCCCGGACCATACAGGATCCCTTCTGCCTTTCCAGAATCTCTTACCCTTACAGTTTCAAATGTGGACATATAACTGCCGGTGAAAGCAGTAGAGAAACCTCAAATGTCGAAATATAACTGCCGGTGAAAGCAGTAGAGCAACCTTAATAATAAGTTTGTGTTAATACAAGCAGCTGCTCGACATTGGCACTTAGACTGCTCGGATCTTTATGAATTTTTCTCACAATATTTTTGAATGTACATACTTTCGAAAAATGCAAAAAAAAAAAACGATTTTTTCAAACGGTCACAACTAGACTGCCCCCTTAAGTGTCTTTTGTTAGATGAGTCTTGTTCCCAATTCGAAAGATAGACGCTTAGTGGATTTTGAAAATTCGACTGTTTTTTGGTCTTTTCTTTGTCCTTGTATTAAGCCACTCCTAGCCGATGCTCTTTGCACTGAGGTCAAGATACTCCCACAACTATGAGGGTAACACTGGTCTTAATCTGACCAGTCAGACCACACCAGCTATTCAACAAAGCTTCAAAACTAGGTGCACAGCGTTGGACTCGCTGCTTGTGGAACATTCGCACCCTGTACCCTGTACATACGAGGAGCTGGCAGAACTTCTTCAAAAACTTCCAGAATTTAGCATCATCTTGGCGCTCCATGGACCGAAAAAACAACTTGCGATCGTTAACAATATTGAACAGTGAAAAACAGTCCGGAAGCTGACTTAAAGCTGTTTCAAGGTTCTTGTCTTCTCAGCCAATCGGGAAATCAACATTTAACACTAACTCGCCATCATCTGCTGGAATTCCACAAATAGATACGCCTCTCACTACAATAATGAACGAGGGTCAAATAGTAAACCATATGTATTCCCACTTTGCAAATGCAGGTAAAAACTTAGCTAATGAATTACCGGATCATAACATAAAACGACAAATGAACAACCGAGTAACTAAGACTATGTATTTATATCCAACTGACGAACTGGAAGTCAGCAGTATTATCACAACATTAAAGTCGAACACATCACCAGGACTTGACGATATAACACTAAATGTCCTAAAAATACCAAGCAATATTATATCTGGTCCACTTGCTGAAGTTATAAACTCACACCTATCACTTGGTACCTTTCCAGATATACTAAAAAAGACTGTACTAATTCCAGTTTTTTAAAGTGGTGACACCAAAAACCCAGATAATTACAGACCAATTGCGGTCATAAATTCGTTAAGCAAAATTTTTGAGAAAGTACTGAATACGAGGATTGTTAAATTCGTGAAATCAATAGGAGGATTTGACAAGCACCAATACGGTTTTCAGCAAAAAAGCAATACAACAGGGGCAATCATTGACATAATGCAGTATATTAATAAGGAACTGGATGAAGCTAATTATGCAGTTGCAGTTTTCTTTGACTTGAGGAAAGCTTTTGACACAGTTGACTACGAAGTGTTACTCTAGGGCTTGGAGGAGTTATACTATGTTCAGACTACGAGATTGACGCGTTTAAATCGAGTTAAATGCGCTGAAAACACTTTCCGGACGCGTTTACGAAGACACGTAGCTACTACGTGTTTAACCGAAAACATGTACTGCGACCCTCGCGGAAATCGAAGTAAACTTTGGAAGAAACTATTTAATGCTGCAGAAACTCAATTTTGTGCTTGTGCAACGACTGCATTAGCTAATAAATTCCCTTTTCATTACTGCATTTGCTAATGAAACACAGCTGAATATCTACTTGTCAAAACAAATCACATCAAGCTATCATGTATCAAAATTAAACGAGTTGCCTAGTCTGAACACTACTTTTTTAACATGTTAAATTTACCTACTTAAATGCGTTTAAAATGCATAGTCTGTACAGGGTATTAGGTATAAGAGGTACAACCAACTCAATAATTTCAAGTTATCTCAAAGACAGAAAATATATAACTAAAAATAACAAGCTAGTAACAAACTGACAGTCAATACTGGAATTCCGCAAGGCTCGATCCTAGGACCAACACTACTTGTTATACGTTCATAATTTGCAATTTGCTGGTCTAACGGGAAGGTACGTGACATTCGTGGATGACACAGTATTACTATAAAGCGGCAAGACCCTTGAATCGCTGGAAAATAAGATAAATATTGATCTAGACAACTACATGACCTGGATATATGGCAACAAGCTAACAATAAACATGAAAAAGACAAATTATATGCTGTTTAAGTTTTTTTGTTGTTTTCCGGCGTCAGTGGAGTTTCTGGTGTGAAACCCCATCACGAAATCCCCGACTGTTGATTAATCGCTGTCCCTGAGGGCATGACAATTGGAAAACCTTCACTGGATAGGCCAGTTTTTTATAAGACTGCGTTGGACTGGGTCCGAAGGAGCTGTTTCGTCATCGGATGGCATAGACTCGTCATGCCCTCAGGGACAGCGATTAATCAACAGTCGGAGATTTCGTGTTGGGGTTTCACACCAGAAACTCCACTGACGCTGGAAAACAACAAAAAACTTAAACAAATTTGCTTCTATGGTAGCTTCTCACCATGAAAAATTCCATTCTTATAAAAATTATATGCTATTCAAACAAAAAAATAAACCGGACGTAAAAAAAATTTAAATACTTTATTATTAAAAAATAATAAAGTAAAATGAATGAGCAAACTTTATCCAGAGTGACTGAAGCAAATATAAATATGTGTCCACATTCGTCAAGTAAGAAAAAAGATTGCTCCTATAATTGGCATACTACGAAGGCTGAAAGGCTTGCGAATTCACGCTAAAAAAAAGATATTCAATGCATGCATAATGTCAGTAATTGTGTGGTCTCAAGCATCATTGAGTAAGATTGACATTATCGCCAGGCTACTCAATAAGAGCATTGAAGCTGTCTTCGATTTACCTCACCTGACTCCGTCAGTAGAGCTATATGAACTAACGGGGTTGCATAATATCAAGCAATTAATAGCCATTACAAGAGCCAAATTTATCTATAACTCCCTACACTGCAACACAAAAACATCACTTACAATAAGGCTTAATAGTGAAATACATCACTATCCGACTAGAAATGAACAAAGAAAAGAACAAACCGAGTACGAGAAAACCCAATATATGGAGCAGTTTTATTTTATAATGCACTTCCGGATTTAATTAAAACTGCGGAAACTATCACGAAGTTTACTAAGATGCTGAAAAGCTTCTTAAAGAAGTAGTAGTAATCCTGACGTGGCTGACATTCAGTAGTCTGTTGGACACAGCATAGCTGGGTGAACTCCAGCGACACAAGCTGGGTGAATGCTAACTGGACAGGTAGGTCCAACATTAGGCTGATAATGACTCTTGGGTTTACAGGTACGACCTAGAAACCAAGTTCCAGTCATCACAATGGATGCAAGCAACATCCCCGAGGTTCAAAAAAGCCCAAGAAATGGTCAGCAGCAATGTCAAAGTCATACCGATCATTTTTTTTTACTCACACGGCACTACTATCACCAAGGCGTACTACCGAGAGGTTCTGCGTCGCCTTCATGATGCAGTGAGACGCAAACGACCGGACCTGTATCATAACGATAACTCACCCGCTCATGAATCACATGAATCATTCTTTCACAACCAAACACAACACATCTGTGGTTCGCCAACCTCCCTACTTTCCGGACCGCGCTCCCTGTGACTTCTGGCTTTTCCCCCAGTTAAAAATGCCTTGAAAAGGGGCCAAATTTCAGACCGGAGAAGACATCATACAGATTTCGACGGACTACCTGCGCGCATACCAAAAGAGGCTTTCCAGCGTTGCTTCCGGCAGTGTCAGAACCGTTGGAATCAGTGTGTAGCAGCGCAGGGAATACTTTGATTGGGATTGATTAGTGTTAAATAATTGTATCTTAAAAAATTTTGATTTTATGAATAAAAGTAGAAGTCGAGTGCTATCTGAAAAAAAATTCTGCTTCTGCCGCTGCTTCTGCTTTTATTGTGTTAGGGCCTTAAAGCTTAAGCTGACATAAAAAAAATATTCAAACCAGAAAACGAATTCTTATTGACATGATAAGCGAGAAACTTCGGAAACAATCGAGAGATGTTAATTCGTGGGATTTCGCAGCGAGCGTTTCCTATTCCTTCCAAATAAAGGGTTCTCGCTTGTCGATTGTACAATCAACTGAACTTTTGGAGCGATGGACATGAGATCCCCTATGAAATTCCTTGATTTTGGGAAAAGGAATTTTTATCCAGAGGTTCGATCGGTGCATGGTCATGTTGTTCACACTGTAGCCTTGATCTGCATTCTGATAACAGCCGCAGACAATATTTTAGGCTGGTTTTATGGAAAGTTTTGTAGCTCCAATTGCAGCGTGAACTCCTTACCTGGCTGTGTCGCTGGTTACTGCTGTTCCATTTTTGTTGGTGATCTGAGTGTGATGATTGTAGTTGGGGGATGGAGATTGAAAGTGTTATCAGAAAAATTTTAGTGATAAAAAAAATGATTTTATTGAAAACATCGAAAAACCATTAATTATTGTGTTTTCGCTCCTTTCAGGTCTCATCTCGGATTCATTTCATATGTTCTTCGATTGTACGGGTCTTTTGGCCGGCCTGGCTGCTTCGGTAATCACAAAATGGAAAGCAAACGAAAAATACTCGTACGGTTACGTACGAGCTGAAGTAATAGCCGGTTTCGTGAACAGTTTATTCCTGCTATTTATCGCCTTCTTCATATTATCTGAAGGTGTCGAACGACTCATCGAACCGCCCGAAGTAAAACACGAACGTCTATTTGTCGTTTCCGTTCTAGGACTTTTAGTTAATTTAGTTGGTATCTATGCATTTCAACACGGTCACGGTCATTCACATGGTGGTGGCGGCGGTGGTGGACACGGACACAGTCATGGTGGCGACAGCAATCACAGTCACAATGATCATCATTCGCACGGCAATCATAGCGATCACAGTCATAGTCACAACGAGACAAATTTAGGCGGAAGTAATTCGCAAATTATGCGTGGCGTTTTTCTACACATCCTGGCCGATACTCTAGGTTCGGTCGGTGTTATTATATCGGCCGTACTCATGCAAATGTTTGGCTGGATGATAGCCGATCCGATTTGTTCGATATTCATTGCATTGTTGATTGCGCTTAGTGTACTTAGTTTGATCAGAGAATCGATTATGATTCTGATGCAACGGCAACCGGTTGATTTAGATCGATCGTTGCCTCAATGCTATATGAAGGTGACGGGTTTGGCGGGAGTCTATGCAGTTCACGAACCACACTTTTGGACGTTGTGCTCGGACGTTTATGTTGGTGCTATGAAATTGGAAGTATCGAGAGATGTTGATCCGAAATATGTGATCACACACGCCCGGATGATTTTCGAAGCGATTGGCGTTAAACAAATTTACATACAGTTGGACTATGTGTGATATAATTAGCATGTTGTTTTTTTTTAAATACAATTTATACAAAATAGAATCTAGCTACTAAATTATAAAGTTTACTTTGAGAGGACGAAAAGTGCTCGATGATTTTTTTTTCATAAAATCATTTTAAGCCAAACAAAATCAATTGTTGTATAGAGAGAGAAACAGGGAGAAAAACAAAACAAAGTTTTATTTTATTGTTAATTTTTCATTCCAAAATATCGCGTATTAGTGCTATTTATATCAGATTTCTTTTCATTTCGAAAAGGAATTCAAAGACAATTGGGATGAGACTGCGCATCAGTTGACACCATCACACACATGTTCTGATACCTTTGTTAATTATATAATTGATTTTTTTTATAACATAAACGACCGGTTTATTTTTGTTTCAGTTCATTTTTCTGAGCTACTCGAAGGAGACAATGTTCTTCCTCTAAATTCCAAACCATTGAAATAGTTTCTTAAATTATAAAAAAAAAATTATGTAAGTGCAAATGACTTTTTCTAATGCGGATGATGCATCCAAATCAAAAAGAAATAAAAACAAGAAAGAAAAACTGATCGCTTTTGAATTAATTCGTAATTTTTGTTAATGATAAGTGGATTAAAAATTTTTTATTATTAGGATTTGATTTATTTTTAGACATGAGATTAAATTTGTCAAAGTTGCGATCTTGCTCTCTGATTGCAGATAAGAATTAATCGCGGAAGTTTTGTTTGAAGAAACGATCTGCAATCTACAAAGTCAATATTAGTTTTAGGTGTGCAATAAAGATTTTTCAGTGATAGTCTAATTACGTTTGACCATAAAGCAATTCCATGAGTTCTTCTGCCACTATGTCGTATAATTGATAAGAAATTTAACGAATATGAGCGACGAAGCTCCAATTGCTCAATTTTATGAATGTTTATCATATCAGAGGTATGAAGGTGGCGCGTGAAATGTGGCCATTTACGGTTTTTCTATTGTAAAATGACGATTTTATATCTGAAACCTTTTTATGGCATACAAAAAATTGCTCACGTAATCCAAGGTTGCAACACTATAACAACAATTAATAAAATAGCAACATCACGTCCTTAATTGAGTGTGACATTTTCCGGCAATAATTCAATTCCAACTTTTAACGTACTGAAAGTACCTAATTTGCGAAAAACAACTCATCATCAATCATTTGTTTCACCATTTTATACTTTTCATTGAAAACAATTTCGGCCGCAAAAATTTCAGATATGTTGGTTTTAACGTTTTTTATTGTTATTGTGAAGGCCATTAATTACTCTTGCTACGAATAGAGATGTGTAATTTGAGTAAACAATTGTTTGCTACCATTCTGTTCAAAATTTAAAACGTTTTCGGTTTTTTTTTTTTTTTTTTTAAATTCAACGCTTCTCCGTTTCAGTAGGTACGTACAGAGTGTATTAAATACAAAGAGGATCTCGAAAGCATTAAAAATAAAAAAGGTTTTCAGAATTTTTAAAGGGCTTATTATCACAAGGCCATTGTTCAATTGCTTCAAGGATATGCCGCTTAATAAAGCGAAGACCTGCATACATGCATTGAGACATAGAGTAATGTATCTTTTTTTGTTTCGCAAAGTTCCTGAAGGTAATATTTTCAGGGAGCTTCCATTAGCACATGCACGTTGCAGTTTAAATAGCTTTGAACATTTTTCCATTCTTTCTATTTGGGAAGTTGCTTAATGCAATTTTCTTTCACAACGTTTTTTTAAGTAGAGCTATCTTCTGTACATGTACTTAAAATTATGACAGTAAATTAATTGTTCTATGGCGCAACTTTGAAACAAAGTTTATTTGTGGGAACTCGTTTTGCAAGGGAACTTTTAGTTTTTAATTTTCTTTATCGTAGGTACCGGTATTGTCTCACTCTTGTCAGTGGCTTTTTTTATCACTTGGTGATAATAAGGATATAGCCTTAGTCTACCATTCCAGAGATTGTTGGTTCGTATCTCACTCATAGTATGGTCCTACATTTATACACCTTAATATCAGAGTTTCTTGCCTTCAAATAATTTCCATTCATAAAAATCGACTGGGGGTTGGTTCTGTTTCCTCTGCCACTGAAGCCTCAATTGGGCCTATTATTACGTCCACCCTGAATTATCTGCATTTCCTTTTCAATCCTTGCGCTTTCAGTGGAGCTTAGTATTTTTCGAAGGGAAATGATCAGGAATTCCGATGGTTCCATGATGCCCTGACTGAAATGTCTCGCCTAGAAACTCTTTGTAGCCTTCTTTGTGAGCTTACCCTCAAGATTTATCAGACTGGATGAGCTCACTCTAGCCCTGTAGAGCTGCCCATGTGAGATACAGTCCTTCCCCAAATCAATCAAATCAAAATAAGGCCTTGAGGAGGTCCTAGCCTGTTGAGATCGAAGGGCTATTCATCTGGTATTCATTGCAGCCTGGTGCCATTGATGCGTTTGGAAGGGCTTGAGGTTCGCAACTATATGACTTGAAAATCCCTCTTTAAGGATGGTGGACGCTTTTACCAATCCGAAACGCAAGTTCCTAAGATAGAGGATTTTGGTGTAAATAAGGGTTCATAATATGAGAATGCGGTATTGTATAAAATTCCGACTTTAGAATCTAATCATAATAGGCATTTTTCACACCATTTCAGCTCCTTCGAAGGACTTTTTGAGTATGTCCTTAAAGACGGGAACCTGTTCGTTTTTGGAGGGTCAGTATCAGTGGCGTGGCCTTGCTTCCCTTACATTTTGCTGAAAAATATTTAAAATGCGTTTTCTAAATGGCGCAGAAAAATCGCGAAAAAAAGTCATGTTTCAAACATCTTCTTTGGCACAGTCTAAATAAAAGTTCGCAAGAAACAACTCGCGAATATCTTACACACAGCCGAATTGGCAACCCCACGAAAATGGCAATATGAACGTTCATTTCATTCCGTAGTAAACCCACTGTGACGTCATGAAAAAAAATTTTTATACACGGGCCGGTGGATGCAATAAGAAATTTGCTTCCACTGGTGGTAGAACACATTCTTGGCTGCAGCGGAGAAGCTTTCAGCAAGCAGAGTTCTGATAAGGTATAAGTGCTACCAGAGTAGGATAGGAATTGAATTCTGAACAAAGCTTGAAATTGAACAGTTGAATTATATTTAATTTGATTTTTAGATCTCGGGAACCACTTACGCTAGGAGGCTGAAACTTGGAACTTATGTAGAACAATGATAGTGGAGCTATTTGCAAAAAAAATGGCGATTCGGGCTAAGGAGTGTGGGAGTGGAGGGGAAAGCAATGTGTTCGAAGTGCTTGAAAGCTGGGGTTGAAACATTTTAAAATACATATCTCCTGAACGGTTGATGTCAGAAGATTGAAACTCTGTAGTTGTCTTAAGGGATAATAGGAGATTAATCAAAAGCTAAAATTTTTGAATCGGGAGGTGATGTGTAGAGGTGGGGGTAAAAAACTTTGAATTAAAATATCTTCCGAACCAATTATACCAGGAAGGTAAAATTTGGTTTGTGTATATGTATAGGATTACAAGTGGAGTCCATTGAATGTAAAATTTTTGAGGTATGAGATGGAGCACGAAAATGGGGCGATAGCCATTTTTAAAAAAAATTTAATTTTTATATCTCAAGAACTGTACCAGATATGATCTTAGAAATTTCACGAGAGTTAGGCCCAGTAGACTTCTATCAGCGAAAAAATGTTGCAGTTACTGGTGAAGGGGCTGATGGTGTGAGGGGGTGGAAAGAAAAGAACTTCGATATTTATTTCTCAAAAACCACAAACCATAGAAAGCTAAAAGTGACTATATGGAACCAATATAGAGGTATCCTAGAAAAACTATGGTGTTTTTTATATCTCAGAAATGGCTTATGCAAGAAAGTTGGAGCTTAGTACGTATATGTACATATGCTACTGAAGTAATTAAAGGAAAAAAATTCAGATTTTTATTGGCATAGAGGTTGAGTAAAAGAAATGTCCGTGAAAATGGACTTTTCCACATTTTCACGATTTCGTTATATATTTTGGACATGCCGAAATAAATTTTACTTTTGCGGGCTCTTTATATAAGCTCCTAGAAATGATTTTTTCCAAATTTTTCGATATCCAACCCCTTAGGGGGAGTAAAGTGGTTGTGTACATTTTCACGAATTTCCATATATTGGGTCTATTCAGATATTCAATTCACTTTTGTTTCTAAGGGCTTTAAATTTAATCGAAGAAAAATCGGATGCAAGCATTTTTCGATATTAAGCCCCTGGGGGTGTAAGGTATTGTTCAAGTTTTCATGAATTCCAAAAATCTTTTAGGATTAATGAGATCGAATTCAAACTCAAGCGCTAACAATATTTATTTATAATAATTCAATGTGCGTTAACAGAGCATACCATACATGTTTTAGAGATTAGACTTTTCATCTTAACAGCTAAGTTATAATATTTATAGCACTAGGCAATGAGGAAAAAAAATAAAAAATATATAATAATTTGCCAAGGAAAAGGACAGAGAAAAAACCTTGCCTGTTTAAACTTCAGCTACTTAAAACTAACTTAGCACTAAAGGATTACATAGTAAGAGATCGAATTCGGTTTTACTTCCATTGACTCTTTTATTAAAAAAAATACGTAAATAAATAAAAAAAAATCTGCCAACACTCTGGACGCAACTTTATTAATTTTTTTTGGTAGAAGTCCGGAACGCGCTTAATGATGAGATGCGGTATAGGTACGGTGACCATACGTACTTATTTTAATAAGACAGTACTCTTTTTCGAGACGATGTCCTACCGTCCTTTAAAAGAGACAAAGTACTCTAAAAAGTACTTCTTTTTTGAAAATGGTCTTTTAGATCACAGTGCATCGTAAAAACATTTTAAATAAATGTCGATGTTGCTACTGACTTGGTTGGCCAGCGGTTGGTCGCTTATTAGTATGAACGTTATATGTGTGTCCGCACACCTAATTGACCGATCGTTCATATACTAGTAGTCAGCCGACGGTGTGCGGGGTCGTTAGTGTGATTACTTATCATTTTTTCTTCAACTTTACCGGCTCATTTCGTTGTGTTCGTAACTTTGTTTTTAATTTGATTGCTTTAGCTTTGTCAGTTTGCACCATGTCTCGGAGAAAGTGTATTTTCAATGCAAATTTAGAAAAAGAATACCCATTTATGAAAATCAAATCGAACGTGTCTCCTCACATCATTTACTGTGAAATATGTAAAAGTGAAGTGGATATTTCAAATAGTGGTCGCAGTAATATTAAATCCCATTTGACGAAAAAGAAGCATCGCTTAGCTGCAAGTGCAGCAGCTACAAGTAACAAGATGGTGAATTTTTTTTAAAAAAGATGTGATTAATTCCGAAAATTTGCTTATTGCGGCTAGAGAAGGTACAATTGCCTATCACACAGTAAGACACATGCACAGTTTTAGATCTTTAGACTGCACCTCAAAACTTCTTTCTTGTTTATTTGAGTCTAAATTCAATTCAGCAAGAACAAAGACTAAAGCAGTAGTTAAAATTGTCTTTGCAAAAGAAGCAAAATCGAGACTTGAAAACGCATTAAAAAAAGCTCATTTTGTAAGCATTACTGTTGACTCTTCAAACCATAATGAAATAAAGATTGTGCCATTACTTGTACGATATTTTGATGATGAAAAAGGCGTAAAAGTTAAACTACTGCAACTTCAAGATCTACCAGGTGAAACATCGGATCAACTTCACGATTATGTCTTCAGCGCTTTGTCAAAATTTAACATTGTGAGCAAATGTATTTGTTTATCAGCGTTTATCACGAATTTTGGTGGAAGTCAAAAAAGAGGCAAACATAATCTATTTTCTAAATTAAATAGTTCAAGTGGCAGATCTTTGGTTGGTATTGGTTGCGTGGCCCATATTTTGAATAATTGCGTTCAAAATGCCACTGAAACTTTACCATTAGATATAGAAGTTATTGTTGTAAAGATATTTAAATACTTCTATATTTATACAGTCAGAGTAACACAATTAAAGTCCTTTTGTGAACTAGTTGAGGTTGAGTATAAAAAAATGTTATCTTTTTCAAAAACGAGATTCTTAAGTTTAATGCCAGCAGTTAAAAGGATTATAGAAATGTATAAACCATTACAGTCATATTTCCTTTCTTTGGAGAATTGCCCAACAATTTTAAAACAGTTTTTCGAAAATCCAGTTGGAGAAATTTGGCTGTTATTTATACATAATATATCTTCACTATTTCATGGAGCTATTTTGAATATTGAAGGTGATAAAGTATGTGCAACTGAAGCCGCTTTGGAATTTTTCAGTCTAAAGGGAAAGCTAGAAACCCGTCTAAATGAATTATTCTTACCAGCTAAATTTCGAGAATCTCTTGAAAAGCTTGAATGTTTAAGCATTGGACTAAATTACCGTCAAGTATTTTCTAGCAATGTAAGGGAGTTCTATTCAAATTGTGTAAACTATCTGCAAAATTGGACAACGAATCTATCTGATTTAAAGCAGTTTGAATGGGTCGGTTTAAGAAATGATGGAATAACATGGAGTGAAGTTCTCGTTTCGTGCGAAGCTATTAAGCAACTAATTGACGATGAATTTAATGTAGATGCTTGTTTTGACGAATTGAGCATATTGAAAAATTTTGCTACACCTGAAAAAATTGCTTATTGGAATTCACAAAAATTGTCCATGGAAATTCGATGGCTGGAATTTTTTAAGTACACAGCAGCTAATCCTTTTCAAACTCAGCCAAGAAATTTCAAAATGTTATGCGAATTCGTCTTCTGTCTCCCAGGTACATACACGTCTAGATGGTTATATTTTTATATAACTATTACTCCCAATAATCATAAATTTTGCTTTCAGGCACAAGTGCATCTATTGAGAGATTGTTTTCAAATATTAATAACTACTGGAGCTCTGAAAAAAGCACGATAACTATTTCCACACTAGAAGCTGTAATGCAGGTGTTCATGAACTTCGATGAAACTTGTATTGAAATGTTTCAACTTTTAAAATCGAGCCCAAAATTGCAAACACAAATATTGGGCTCTCAAAAATACGACTGGTACAAGCAAACGCCGCCTACATCGAATAATCTGCCATCTACATCAAAAAAATTATTTTTCAGTTTATTATTATTAATTACTATTTTTATACTCTAGATGAAATCATATAGAGTATTATAAGTTTATTTTTTTAAATGTCCTCTTTTTTTTCTTGAAAAAATATGGTCACCATAGGTATAGGTGACTGCGACTGACAACCTAAAAAATAACGTTCCAAATAGCCTTCTGGTCCCCGTTCGTGATTTTTGGGTGCTTTTATATTAGTAATGTTAAAAGTAGCTAATGGAGGAGGTTCAATTAGTACGCAGTAAATTTGTAGAAAGAATAATAATAATAAATTTTTGATATTAACCAATTGCTTCCCCTTGTTGAATTATCACGCCACGCCACTGGTCAGTATGACATACTCACTCAGCCATTTGCCAATTTGTTTATACGCTTAAATGAAAAGGCTGTATGGCACTAAGAGTTCATGAAGAATTTGTGAAAATATACTTAACCCTTTTTCACCTTCTTGTAGGTTGATAATTGCGAAATCTTTTTTAGGCGATTGCAAAGTAGGCTGTAAAAGCAAAATCCAAATGGATATCCCATCAGATATTCGAGAAACATATTTTCATCCCCTTACGGGTTTAAAGGTCCAGAAATCAGCAAACACATTTTAGGCGTTTGTATAAGTAGTCGAAAGAAGTTGAATGTAATTCGTTAGATTTTATTTTAGACACTTCGCTTGGGGTTAAGAGATATGGACGAATTAAATAAAATATTGATCCCATTTTCATCCACTTAGGGGTCGAATATCACAAAATCATATTTAGTGAATTTTCTTCATAGACTGTCTGTAAAGGGTGTTTGGAACTAAAAATATTTTATTAAAACTTGAAACAACTTTATATTCACATAAATTTTTATTGACACTACTGTAAGTTCGTGATAGCCGTTCGAACTGTTTAACGTTTTCTTTCTCACACTCTTTCGTAGTGGGGCAAGTACGTGCACGTTTCCAACGGGTCTCGCGGGTATAAATTCAAGCGCTACGCCAAAATTTGTCACTTTTCATTCAACTTGCGTCTATACAGGGTGGGTGATCTAGTGGTTTCTTTTTAAATCATAGGTTATTTTGACACTGAAAGCTGTTTCCCGCTCGAAATCTTAACAGAAAGTCAGTATCATACCTCCGCGGAACGAAATGAGTCGCTTTACGCTTGAACAACGTTGGGAAATATTGAAAACTTATTTCCAAAGTGAGTGACAACGATTTTGGGCGAAAAATCATCTTTTCTGACGAGGCGCATTTTCACCTCGGCGGCTACGTTAACAAACAAAATTGCCGCATCTGGGGCTCAGAAAACCCGCACGTTATTGTCGAGAAGCCAATGCATCCACAGAGAGTGACAGTTTGGTGCGGATTGTGGAGCGGTGGCAACATTGGACCATTTTTCTTCGAAAATGAGGCTGGGAACAACGTTTCGGTCAACGGTGAACGTTACAGAGCCATGTTATCCGATTTTTTTTTACTGAAATTGAAGACATAGGTTTGGACGACCTTTGGTTCATGCAGGATGGCGCACCATGCCACACAACCCATGCCACAATCATTGGCGGATACAGGGTGGGGCCCGAATTTTCCGAATTTTCTAAACATACATACTTCAACCGTTCTCCGATTTTTTTTACTCCACTGCAATGTGGACTGTAATTAGCATTTACTGTAGTTCTGCGGTGCAATGCAAAGCACAGAACAGAACCATGATGGTGGATTTACCATACACTCAACGTTCCATAAAATCAACCAATCAGATGGCTCGTGCAGTCTCAAGAGTCTAACATTCTTCAACTCTTTCTCCGACGCACGCTTCCATATGTGTACACATATACAATGAACTGTGGTACCACACAATTCGCAGCTCATCGTATTTCTGTCGTTTCGCACTTATAGGCAAGTTGCGCCGCAAAGGCTTGTTGAGTGTAAATTGCTTTCAACACAGCAAAGAACACAACCGACGAAAACCGGTTTGCAATGACCTGATGGGGGTAGCCTCAAGGGTCAGTGTAAACGCACCATGATTAAAAGACTACAAGACAACATATTGCGTGGTAATAGGGTCATTCCATCAAGAACCGCCAAGAATGACGAAATTTGGGACCTTACTATCTCCGATTGTTTTGCAAATTTTTGTACTTTAAGAACTAGTGAAAAAAATAATTGGAATTCAATTTTTTGTTTCTATCTAATTTTTTTTGTTAGTTATAGTATGTTAAAGTTTTCGTAAAAATGGTGTCCGAGTCCTCTTTGAATAATAAAATATGGCTTATTTTAAAGGGGAAGGTTGTCGCAATAAAAATTATCCTTGAAATTTTTTGGATAATGATTTTGTCCTTTATCCTTGAATATCTCAAAACGGTTTTTTTTTATATTTTGTAGGTTATACTGTCTTTTAAAAAATATCAAAAAATTAACTTGGGATCTCAATGGGATCGGGGTCAAAAAAATCGAAGAACTTTATAGTGGTTCTCAATTATTTTATAGAAAAAGGGTCATTTAATCAAGAACGAGTGTGACCTTATCATCGCCGATTCATTTGAAAATTTATGTACTCAAAGAATTAGTGAACAAAAATATGATTTCAAGTTTTTGTTTCTATCTCATTTTTATCCTTGAATAATAAAGTAGGGCTTATTTTAAAGATTTTGTTGTTTTTGTTAGTTAAAAAATGAGATAGAAACACAAAATTAAATTTCAATTATTTTTTGCACTGGTTCTTCAATTACAAACATTTTCAAAAGAATCGGAAATAGTAAGGTCACAACTTTGGCGATTCTTGATGGAATGACCCATAATAAGATGAAAACAATATGATCCCGTTTTTGCTAAGTGCAGTCTATCTAGCTAAATTCACACAGAACTTGATCAAACAAAATAGTCAAATCAAAAAAAAATACCGCCCCCCCCCAACAGCAAAGTCTGGATCCGCCACTGGCCACAATCGATTGGCCGCCTCGGAGCTGCGATTTGACCCCTTCGGATTTTTTTTTGTGGGGAACCGTGAAGGACCGATATTATGCCAACAATCCAGAAACGATTCAAGCACTTAAGGCCAATATCATCCAAGCAATCCGTGAGCTACAGCCCGAAACCATCAACAAGATCTTGGAAAATTGGAGTGACAGAATGCGCTACTGCGCAGCCAGCCGAGGCAGCCACTTGAACGAAGTTGTGTTCCATCATTAATGGGAATGTTTACTCTTACTAATAAAGCCATAATACATGGAAAAAAAATTTAATTTTGTTCATTTTATTGCATTTTTAAAAAGAAACTTGTATTTGGCCCACTCTGTATGAGTTATCTCGGATGGCCTGAAGAATAAAGTTATTTAAACCGAACCAAAATTTGTATGAATTTGAAAAATAAAAAGCTTACAAACTAGATTTAGAAATGGTGTAATTTTAAAATACAAGAGGGACATCGATAATAGGTGTGTTTTTTTGCGCACTTATCCAGAACATAGTAGGTTAGAAAATTTCTATACAAAATAACAGCAACATTGCTGTTTTTATGATTCTTTATAAATTTTTTCCGTAGATAGTAGGATAGATTAGAGAATTTATGGCCCCCTGTGAGCTTACTGTGGCAGCTGTTCTCTGATCTGGATAATTGTGCAAAAAACACACCTAATGATATTATACGGAATTCCTTGAATTCGACTCCGTGCCTACTTGAAGCAATGTCGATTTATTCTATTAGGTACTATAAAATTCAAAATCAGGTGAATTGAAATTAGTCAGCTTTCAGGCAGGACTTTCATTAACTAAATTATTTTTGACCGTTAAACATGTAAAAGAGAATTAAATGAAAAGCAACATAAAAAGAGCATTAAGTTAAACAGAAAAATGAAGGCTTAAAACATTATAGCAACCAAACGTATAATATGAAAGTAACAAAAAAAAAAGACTTGAAGATGAAATACGACCTTCTTATCTCCCGAGGGATCAGCGGTCGTTTACAATTTCCCTTATCCATAAAATGTGAAAGAGAAATGAAGGAAAAAAAAAGTTTTCTTTCATTTTTTTTTCCGTCTTGTATTTCGTCATTCCAGGACGAAATGGAAAAGTGACTTCCTGGGGATTCAACAATGATGATCCTTTTTTTTTCTTTTTCGAGAAATTCAGTATAACATTACGAGCAGATATAATTAATTCACCTCGTGCTTATTTAAACACCAATTAAGCCCTTGATGAAATATTCATGGCGAAAGTTTTCTAAGAATTATCATTTGTTAACGGCCTTTTCAGTCCTTTTCTGTTTCGGAAGCTCTCTGCAGGTTATTTTCCTTTTTCATTTCCTCGGTGCAGAGAGAGAAAAAGAATAAGTGTAAATGTCAGTAGTTAATTTATAGAGCAATAGGGCAACATTGACGAGAAATCTACTAGACAGCTCCAGATTTAGGGTAATGCTTGTGAGGGACTTCTATTTTTGAAAATGTTAAAATGATTTTAATTGGGACAGGAAATGTTGAGAATGGGTTTAGGAAACTTCAAGCCGCTTTTAGCTACTATATGTAGCTATTTATACCTGTCTATCGTTCGTTGGGCTGGGAGACGGTACCTACTTTTGTTTTCGGAAGACTAACTATTAGTGAGCTTTAATTAGTGGCCAGGTCGGCCTTGTGATTCAATAGAATCAAAATTTCAAAGCATCGATTCCAGTCTAAGTTTAAATTAGATTACTTAATCCAAAAGTGCGAAATTTAGACATCCACAAGCCTGCTTAGATATCGAAAATTTTGATCCCGCGTTGGGCGCCTTCTTTTCAAATTCACAACATACCTTAATTCATTTTTTCTTTTACAAAAATACGAAACAGTGTTGCCGAGAAGTAATAAAATAAAATCGATTGCATTGTATGACCCTACGTTGGGCGTAATTTTTTCCCAAATGCACAAAATATTTTGAATAATTTCTTTTAGTGTGAATATTTTGGAAGTTTTTTCTATAAACATATTTCTATCACCCCTTTTTTTTAAATTGTCCGTTTTTCGTTTTGTACACTTCGATGGAGTAAAATTGTTATATTCATATCTGAACACTGGATTAACTAATAAATAAAAAATAATAAAAAAATAAAAAGTAGTAAGAAAATAGATTTTCATCCAAACTTACAACATAGATCACTAATTTTTTCTACAATAATACAAAATGTATGACCCTACGTTGGGCGCCATTTTCTCCAAATGAATCAAATGATTTTCTTTATTACTTCATATGTGGAAACAAAATTTAAGGAGTAGAAGTGGTAAAATGATTCCAATTTTACTTAATTATTTTTTAATAATACTCGTATAGTAATGAGATCGACCTGTAATTTCTCAAAAATTTGCTACCCGCAAATTTTGCATTTCTTGCACATGTTATCGGACTTGTAAACATCAAAAAAGCAATAAAATGTCTGTCTCTCCGCCGTAGACACCGTACGTAAAAGAGTTTGAAGGAGCTTAGGTCTCAAACCCGTTGAGATATTAAGTTAAAATTTTTATGGTGTGTAGAATTGGTGAACCCCTACGAGTAGTATGGGGTGGGGGTGTGGTGGGTGGCGTTCGGCGTTTTGGTTTCTAGATCTCAGAAGCCGCTTATGGTAGGAGACTGAATCTTGAGTGAGCCGTGTGGAGTGGGGAAAGCTGGGATCGAAACATTCTAAAATCCATATCTCCTAAACGGTTGATGTCAGAAGGTTGAAACTTTGGGTCTGTGTTAAGGGGTACTAGTACCTAGACGAGTCGAGAGTTGGAATGTACTTGCAGACTGATGACCTCAGGTACTCTTTCGCCCTATGAAAACACTCTTCGGTATTTCAAGCTAAAGTATATGCGATCCTTAAGGCAGTAGAATGGATTATAGCGGGGAGATGGAGGGGCAGGCTGATTTGCATTTGCAGCGACAGTCAGTCCGCTTTACAATCGCTAGATAATCCAATCGTCTTTTCGAAGATGGTACGTGAGTGTAAAGAACGATTGAATTCTGTTGGAAAATTCAATAACTTTAAGCTCATATGGGTTTCAGGTCACCAGGGTATAAATGGCAATGAAATAGCTGATGCTTTACTAAAGGCTGGATCAGAGTCAGCCATGGTTGGACCAGAATCAGTTTTCGGTGTGCCTGTTGCGCCAGTTAGAGTTGCCATTGCTGAGTGGGTGAGTAAATCACACATTTAGAGATGGTGGCTTCATCCGGGAATTCGGCAGGCCAGAAACCTTGTTGAGGGACCAGGTGGACAAACCGATGCTTTGAGCAGAAAATAATGAGGTAGTATGGTTGGTGTTCTCACAGAGCATAAACTCTTGTGGCCTACACTTTGATCAGAATGAGAATCATTGACGACACCATGTGCACTGCTTGCGACGAGAGCGACAACACAGCGGAGTGTCCAGCTTACTCTTTTGCGAGAGTGCACGTATACGGAGTTGATGTAATGAGGATGAAGGAATTCCGCTCTCGCTCCCTACCTAAGCTCTTGCAATTCGTAAGAAGAACGAAAAGGTTCGGGTAGAGACTGGGGGACTCCACTACAATGGGCAATCATTACCTGAGTGCTCAAGATGCGCTGCTTCCCTGCATGTCTTCTCCCATACCAAACAGCAACAACAACAACAACAACCCTAGACTAGGACTAAACTTTGGAAGGGGGAGGTGGGGTGTGGTCATCGGGGCTGAAAACCTTTGGATTACAATATCTTCCGAACCAATTGTACCAGAAAGATAAAGTAATTAAAGTAAAAAAAGTTCAGATTTTTGTTGACATACAAAGGTGGTGTACAAAAATATCGGTGAAAAGGGATTTTTTACATTTTCACGAATTTCGTTATATCTTTGAGGCATGTCGAGTTATCAAATTAATTCACCTTCTGTGAGCTCTTTATGTAAGCAGCCAGGAAGCACATATCCAAATTTTTCGACATCCAACCTCTAAGTGGTGGCAAGTGGTTGTTTACATTTTTATGATTTCTTGACACTGAACCTCCTAGGGAGTGTAAAGCATTGCTCAAGTTTTCACGAATTTCGACAAATCTTTTAGGTTTAATGAGATCGAATTCGATTTTACTTCTATGGGCTTTATATATAATGATCCAAAAATAGAACGTTGGATTTTGCGATATTCAACACCTAAAAGGGTGTAAAATTATTGTGTACATTTTTACGAATTCCGACATATCACTTAGGTCTGATGAGATATCGAATAGTTTTTGAATTTAACGGGGTTTCTTTAAAATCGTCAACAAATCGGTTCCAGAATTGTTTGATATTCAACCCCTAAAGGGCTATGTCGATATTTTATCTCGTGTGTTTTAATTTAGACTGAAAAAAATAAGTAAATAAACAAAAAATCTGCCAACAGTCTGGGCGCAACTTCATTATATTAGGTAGAAGTCCGGAACACGTTCAATGCAGAGATGCGATGTAGGTTACTATGCGGCTGACAACTTAACAAATAGGGTTCCTCTTGGTTATTCTTTAGTCGCATAGTAACCTACACCGCATCTGAGCATAAACAATTCTGGATTTCTATTAAAGTTGCACCCAGACTATTGGCTAATTTTTTTCCATTGAATTTGGGTTTTTACGATCATGCCTTCACTGAATCTGATTTTTTCGAAATCCAAGCTTCTCAATCTAGTTGCATTTTTCCGGAGATATGGTCCTAGCACATCGCTCAACCCTCGGTTTTTATTTGTGATATTCCAACCGTTAAAAAATTTTCAAAAAATAGACCAATAAAGCATTGTCCTTAAGCTCACCAAATTTCACGAATGGTTTCTTTTCGGGACTTCATCATTCGAATTACACCCAAATCCTTTCTAATAATGCGAACAAGAAACGAGTAAATGGTTTTAGCACTTACACAAAACCTTTTAATGTTCATCATGGGAATTTTCTTACGAAGGAGCTGTTCTGCTACCTACTTACGTTTCCGAGCTTTTTTTCGGGGGGAGGCTTCTGTGTATGTTTGTGTAGAACATTATCCTTATTGCACATTTTGGCCTTTTATCATAATGTCTTGTTGGTTGGAGCTAAAATGTAAAGATAGTAAGGACGTTATGCTTAGTCGTATCGTAACAGTCGTCCATAGTTGCTATGTAATCATTTATGTCGACTGGGCTCAAGCATGTATGGCGGAAGAGTCACGTAATTGGTACTTATTTTGGCCACAAAAGCGCCCAAAAAGTATAAAAGTCAGACCAAGAAATTAATAACGGCTATGGGTTGTGTGTACACTAGGAATGTGTATGCTTGGTTTGAAAAGAAGGCCGCATCTATTCAGTGAACGAGTGTGTACTTAAGATGGCGCAATTATTTACAAGTAGTGAAATCTTCCTGGAAACTATGTTGAGTTTTCGTTGTTCGTATTGAAGTGCTCTTTATTTGCACATAAGATCCCATTTGGCATACTATTGAAATTACGTTCAGAAGCACGTCATTTTCTGGGAACCGTGACCATCATTCCAGTGCACGTAAAGCGGATTTGATATTGTATTTATATTTTTCCAGAATTCCTGCTCAATTCAAGTATCTAACTTTGTCCTCAATGCATAGGTATTTTGAAGATCCTTTTGATTTTGATCGCACTACTATTTATTTGATGAAAGCAGAGATACAAAAATGTGACTGTAAGTCTTTATTCCGGTCTACTACATAGGATAAGGTAATTTTCGCGTGAATATAATAACACAAAACAAAGCATTCCCCTCATTGACTACGGCAATTTTTCTTCTTCTGCTTCTCACTTCTAAGTTGCGCCCAGCGTGGGGCTCAGACAACATTTATTTTTTTATGTTTAGCGTTTCTTTGGATATAAGAAATAAAATAAGGGATATATTCCTAACCGTATACTTCTTGGACTCAGTAAGACAGAGTATTCTGCTTGTTAACCGCGAAAGATCTTCTTCTTCATTGGCGACAGATCTTGTTATTTGGCGCCCGCGTGCCTTTTTTTTGACCAATTTCCCTTAATGAACAACTTTCACGCGTGAATTAACCTAAATATTAAAATTAAATATTAAGGGTTTCGCTTTCGCCCATTGATGGGCTGTAAGAATGCACGTATCGACACTTCTTCGAGATGGTAATTTATTAGTAAAAGGCGCCCAACATAGGGCGAAATAGAGTAAACTTTTTAATATAAATATTTTATTTGCGTTTCTTTAGATTGAAAAAGTACAGTTCCATAATTGATTTGCAATCGTGACGTCTTTTATGTTATCGATTTAAAAAAAATGTATTACCCAAAAAATTTTTTTTTACGTTTCTTGACACCAAAAAAGCAACAAAATTTTCAGTTCGTCTGTATGCCGTCCGCCGTACGCCTTCCGCCGTACGCAAAACTGTTTGAGGGGCCACAGCTCCCAAGTCCTTTCAGCTATTAAATTGATTCTGGTTAGTAGAATGCGTGGACCTCTTTTAGTGGCTATCTTATGAGTGATGGGGTATGAGGGGAAGGTGTGGGAGTGTTTTAGAAAAAAGCGTTTAATTTCTAGATCCCAGCAACCGCTTATGGTAGGATTAATAATTATTAATATTATGGTACATAAAAAAATAAAATTGAACTGACATTTTCATAGTGGGGTTTTCTGAGAAAAACTACTTTGATCACGAAATTTTAGGGTTGAAGTAGCAAAAATTTGTGCTTTGAAGTAAATATCTCAAAATCGGGTGCAGTTACAATTTGAACTCTTACATCAAATGAAAGGTAATTCGATTGCCTAAAAAACAAGCTATAACACTTTGGATTGTGATTATTCGTTTTTAAGATATAACGTTTTAAGTGAGTGAGGGTACAGGTCCGAAACACTTTTCTTGACCACCCTGTATCTCCATACGGATATTGAAAATCGACCCACCCTGTAGAACAATTTTTGTCTCAAAATATATCAAGGAATAGCCCCTTACAAGGTTGTCCACGGAGTACCGGACACCCTGTATAGAGAATTGATAGCAGAGAAAAAAATTTGTGGGTGTAGGTGTGTGAGGTGTTGCTACAGGATGTCTTGCAATCACTCCACACGTTGCAAAAGCAAAGTGGCCGGTTGTTTGATTTTTAAAAATCAAGCAACCGGCAGAAATAAAAATTTCTTGCGTCAGTTGAAAAAAAAAATAGAAAGAGCCGAGAGAGTAAAATAAAGCTGTAAATTTTCAATCTTGTAATAATAAAATATTAACTGTGATAATATAATAGTTTTACTTTATTATTTTTTAATAATAAACTATTGTGATCGACCTGAAATTTCAAAAAAATGTGCTACCCTGAAATTTTGTATTTACGCGTTTTAGGACTAGTAAACACCAAAAAAGCAAAAAAAAAAAATGTCCGTCTGTCCGCCGTATACGCCGTCCGCCGTACGCAAAAACATTTGAAGGCGCGTAGCTCCCAAACCGGTTGAGGTATTAAGTTGAAATTTTTATGGTGGGTAGATTGGATGAACCCCTACGGATGGTATTTTTTAAGGGAGTGCGGGTGTAAGGGGGGACGAGAGGAGAGCGTTTTAGACGAAAAATTTTGGTTTTGAGATCTCAGGAACCACTTATGCTAGGAGGCTGAAACTTGGAACTTATGTAGTACTATGATAGTGGACTCATTTGACTATGCGACTGACAACCTAAGAAATAACCAGGAGGCTATTTGGAACGTTATTTTTTAGGTTGTCTGTCGAATAGTAACCTACACAGCATCTCATCATTAAACACGTTTCGGACTTCTACCCATAAAATAATAAAGTTGCGCCCAGACTGTTGGAAGATTTTTAATAAATGTGATAATCATAATCTGTGATATTAGTTTGTAAAGAATTTAATAATTGAAATCTATAATATAAATTTATTAATCCAAATATACAAAATAATTTACGAAATGAGATGATAAAGTTACGTTCTTAGTAAACGTCCATAAATGTTTACTTAAGACCCTTAACAGGTGTAGGAGCGGAGGGTGGAGGAGGGTGAAAAAGAAAAAGCTTCGATTTATATATCACGAAAACTCAAAACAGGGATATATTCTCAACCCTATGCTCCTCGAACTCGTAAGACATAGAATTCTGAGTGTTAGCAGCGAATGATTTTCTTTTTCATCGGTAACATATCTTGATACCTGGCGCCCAGCGTGGGGCTTTTCACTCAATAAATAAATTTCACGCGTGAATTAACCTTTTACCTATTAAGGTTTTCGCTCTCAAGAATTGGTAAGCGTGAGAATGCTCTGATCGGCTCTTCTTCGAGATGGTTACTTGTTAGTAAATGGCGCCCAATGTGATGAAATGTGAATGAGAATGGCAATATATTACTTTTCTTCAGATAGGAGTAATTGATTCACAATTGTGTATGCTTTGGTTTCGAAATGGATCCATTGATTGACTTCTTTACATTGCTGCAGCTGAACAACTTCCAGATCGACTCTTTCACGAGATGTCTTCCACTAATCAAGTGACGCCCAGCGTGGGTCTAAATTTTGAAAAAAGGAATTTTGACTTTTCAGTTTTTGAGTTTCTTTAGAAACTCTAGAAGAAGTAAAGTGACGAAATTGATTCGCAATTGCGGCTGTTTTCTTATGCTCTTCATGTTGTGAGTTTTGACTTGAAATTTCTCTGTGTACAGAGTTCAACTTTTTCAATATTGAATATATATTTCACAATCAAACAGTTTGAGCACCAGGGTACTAAAATCGCGAAAAATTGGAAAAATGTCGAAAAAGAATTGTTTTTGATTCAATCGGCACCAAACTTCACAGAGACCATCCCGGGACTATTCCACATGTTTACTAAAAATTTAATTAAAATCGGTTGAGCGGCTTAGGAGTCTATAGCCGACATACATACATATATCCTCTTTCATATATATAGATTCTTATTAACTGGTTATCAGTGTGGGGTTGCCAAACAATTTATTATTTTGTTTTGTAATGGTTTCCTTGAATGTTCAGATTCACTGGGTGGAGCTTATCACTGTCAAAACCGAATTTTCATTGACGACAGCTTTTCATTAAATGGCGCCCAACGTGGGGCTTGACTTGAGTAAACTTCTATGTAGTATGATTTATCATGTTATCAATGTGAGCACGCTATTTGTATTACATTGCTTACTAACTAACGCCCAACGTTGGGTTAAATAAATTTCTTTTTACATTTATGTTAACACTATTTTAAATAGAAAAATTGTCATATACTGAGAATTGCCAGTAAGCGGCGGCTCTTTGCCAAAAAGCGCTCAGCGTGAAATTGTTTTTGCTCAATTTTTTTAGAATACTAATGTTTTTACGTTCAGATTGAACTTTAGTTAAAGAGCTTGTACAACTGTACATAATCTTAAGGTGCTCTTACACGAGCGATTAAAATTGCTCAATTTGCAGCAATATTCGTCAATTTGGACGTCATGAAAATATGAAGCAGCACACAGCCACAATAGCAACAGGCGATAGGGATCAACTTTTGATCTGAATTGTGTTGAGCGATATTGACCAGTAGCTAGCAATTCGGCAATAAGGGCTTACACAAATCAGTCTATGAACAACACGACAGCAAACTTGACAAACAAATCTAAAACTTAAAATAAAATTTGGAAATATTTGAATTACAAGCCATTACAACACAAAACTTGACAAATAAATGCAAAACTCAAAACAAAACTTGACAATTGAATCACCGAACGAGGACAATTTCTCAGAATATTCCAAGTTAGTGAAAATACAGCAACGATAGGGCGAGCAATACCAGCAATCTGTAAAAACATTGCCACATGGCCGAAATAGTGCTGCAACTAGCATGATATTGCCCTATATTGCTCCATTAATCGCTCCACTAGTTTTGGCAATAGACGTCGGGCAATCAATTGCTTGAAAAATTGCTCGTGTAAGAGCACCTTTAGGCAATCGGGGGGAGCTGATCTTATTCATGTTCGTTTCTATTTTGCTGTATAGCCAAGAAAGCACATTCTACATCACCCTGTTTTGTTTAATTGACTAAAATGCATTGCCGATCTGCTGTCAATTCCCTCATTCAATCCCTATGATGGACTTTGCGCTGGTTCCCAAAAGAGACAATGTCTGGCCAGAATGAATTTAATTTAAAATTTTTAAAATTGAACTGCACCAGGTCCGTTTAATAAAGAGTATTTATTAATTTGTTACAAAGTTGCACGGTTTTTTTTTTTTAATAAATTTTTGTTCCCATTTCGGTCGTTTTATTTGGTTGAAGATTTAAATATTTTTGTTCAGTTTGTGTACAGATGGGAGTTGGGTAATATCATTTAGTGATGAATGCCCAAGGCATGCATATATTGGCACCATTATATGAGAACAGACAACTGGTGTCATGGCAGCACTCTATAACTCTTGGCTCTGATCCTCATATATTTCATGGAGTCGAATCCGACACATTTGGGACTCACAGAGCAATCAGACTCAATGAATGATTTATGGGGTGTACTTACCAGATATGTACATAATATCAATATGTCCTTCTGTGAACTCCGGAATATGGAGTTCTTGTATCCATATTCATACAATGCGTGTACCATTATGGAGTAGCAGGACTCATCACCTCGATTACCATCAATACACGATATCTTGCAATTTTTATTAAATGATATTGCAACCCATATTACATCATAGGAATCGGTTTGTTATGCTATGAAAAGCACCAGCACAAGGATATCCAGTTGTAATGGCATCATAAATGATTGAATACAAAATTATGTAAATCAACAGAATGACCGCTCTACGGTTTCCATTATTCGTTGCATGAGATGGATGTATAAATGGAAAATCAAATTTTACCGAATAAATAGTTTTCAATTTCCCAAAAATTACTGTTCAAACGAAAATTTAAAATCAAATTAGAAATTTGACCGGGGTCCATTACAGTCGACTATTTAGAAATTTTGTGGTACTGCACTAGAGAAAATTGCATGTCCACAAAACGTTTTCAATGGAAATTACAAGCAACGTACCTAATTAATAAGGTCATTTGAAAGCTGTTTTTGATAAATACGTAATTGATTTGTTGTGCGGATTTCAGTCACAAAATCACAAAAATCGATCCGGCTTACCATCATTTACGCGATTGATACTTTGTTAGTGAAAATAAATTGGAAGGCTACCAACGACAATTAATAATCGATTGCAACATGTCACCAGGCTTCACCAGGAAACTGGAATTTAATATCAAGTTTTGATAGAAACAATACGTGATGCCTCCCGACGACAATGTAAGCTAACTTGAAACCTAGTTTAAACAAAATCGATCAAGCGATTTTGATTATATGAGGGTACGAATATGGAGACGAATTCAAAATAATCAACAGATTTCTTTATAAGAACAACACTTTTGTTGCAATTTAACCACCCTCCTCAGACTTTGACGCATAAACCAACTAAATAAATAAGGGACACAGAACTCCCTCATTTAATGTTCTTTCCATTAACGACTAAGGACATTGTAGCTTCTCGAATATGTTGATATTTGTCGATAATAACAAATTCGATATCATAAATCATCATACGTTGAAATGTATTACTCAGTGAACTCTTCTGTAGGAAGTTATACATTCGACAATGGCAACTTGTTTACTTACTTGTTGTGTCAACAATGCCTTATTTCCATTTATTTAGAAATACGTGGTTTAACAAGGGGTTTGTAACGTGAGGTATGTAGGTACTTGTCTTTTCGAGCTTTACTGAATGAATTAGTTGGAACTATTCCTGACGTTATAATCGTTACGACAGGGTTAAAAGATGGTAATGAATATTGCAGTGATGGCCAGCAATTGTGCTTTATACCCTCATCGTTGGATTGTGGTGCAATAGTAATACCTTATATTGTAGTGTCCTCGGTAGTCTATCGTAAACATCTTTTATCCACTCCATTGTTTGCACTATGCCGCCAACAATGGCCACACATGAACTAGAGATTCATTCTACATGGGGATTGGGCGATAGTATAACAACCAGTTCCCGAATAAAACAATAATGTTGCGGCCCTTGGAAAACGATGTCCTTAAAATGGGGACCCCAAAAATAAGAGGACGGTTCTAACTCTTTACAAATTAGTATCCAGAGTGCAATTTTCCTTCCTTCCTTAGGTAGATGACTTCTCGCGTAAAATTTAATATTCTCACTACTTCCTAGAATCTTTTACTCAAAAAAACGATGAACTGTTCCCGTATCAAGTATCATTCCCAAATCAACCTTTACAAAAATAGAAAAAATCCGTTGCAAAATAAATTATGAATGGATTTTCTATGGCGTGGGGTTTATCATAATAGGTCCGAGGTCACGTAGTACTTGGAGAATTCGACTATCCTTAAGGGCTCACATACCCCTGCACACGCTGGAAACCGAGTAAATTTGAAAAATTATGATATTATAAAGGCTATCTGGTGAAAAAAAATTTAATTGTTGAGTTCACATGTCTTATTAACTATTCAGCTATAAACATTTTTTTTTTTTTTTTTAATATTAACATTGTTTTTTACGGGTATAAATAGAATACTTATGAAAACCATGGCGCCTCCTGGTTGGCATCATAACTTCACCAAAAATAATTCAATTTGCTAAAATAAAAAAGAATCTTGTAAAATAATGTAGTAGTATAGTCTGACGGCGGGATTTTTTTTTTTTTCAAAAATAAATAAGTTACAGTATTTCAAACTTATAACCAGTTTTTTAAAAAAAATTTGAGTTTAATAATTTATAAAAAAATTTCAAAGCAAAAAATTAAAAAAAATCTGCCAATGGTCTGGGCGAAACTTTATTATTTGTCGGGTTAAAGTTCGGAAGCGGTCAAAGTCGGAGAATATCATCAGTTGTTTCGCGATTCTGACGTTTCTTGGAAAGTTAATTTTGTTCTTAAAATAAAAATATTTAAAATAAAGATTTTTAGCCAATTAAACATTGAAAAAGCCCCTGAAGACTATTCGAATTTCGGTATATTATGTACACTAAAAGCCCATAGAAGTAAAAACGAATTTGTTGCGTTATCAGACTTAAGAGATATGACGAATTGTTAAAACGTATACAAACTCATTACTTCCGCTTGGGGTTTGAATTTCGAAAACGATTTCATAAGAACCAACTTGACATCTCATGAGACACGAGGGATTTTGAAAAATTTGTGAAAACGTAAGCAAACCCTTCACACCTCCTTGGTTCTTGAAATTCGAAAAATCGTGAAATAAGTTTTTAGGTCATTACATTGAATGCCGTAATAACCAATTTTATATCTCATCAAAACTAAGGGGTGGCAAAATTTGTGAAAACATATGCAAACCCTTGGGGGTTGAATATCCAAAAATTGAGAAATGGGTTTGTAGGCGATTATATAATATATAAAAAGTCTGTGGAAATGAAAATCGATCTAATATCTCATTAAACCTAAGAAATATGTCGAACCTTTGAAAAGCATACAACAGGATTGAAAATCTGAAAATACTGAAATAAACTTTTTGGTTCTTATATAGGAAACCTTAGGAAGTAAAAATGAATTCGATATGTCATCAGATCTAAGCAATATGTAGGAATCTGTGAAAACATATGCAACCTCCTTATACCTACTTGGGGGTTGAATATCGAAAAATCCTGAAAGGAGTTAATAGATAAATATGAAAACAGCACGAGAAAGTAAAAACAATTGAATTACTTATCACTTCTAAAGGATATGACGGAATTTGTGAAAACTTGTTCAACCCTTTTATATCCTCTTAGGGGCTGAAAAAGGAAAAAACTTAAAAGCAAGTTTTAGGCGATTATTACGCAAGCCCGTGAAAGTGTAAAGATATTCGATATTTGATCAGACCTGGAGAATATGGCATAATTCGTGAATAAGTATACAATCCCTTTACACCCCCTTAGGGATCGAATTTCAAAAAATCCTGAAAATAATTTCTAGGTATTTATATGAAGAAGCCGTAGAATAAAAATGAATTAAATATTTGGGAAGACCTAATAGATATGACGAAAATCGTGAAAATATATGCATTCCATTTTCACTGATACATTTTTTCGCCCCCCCTTCCGAACGCCGATAGATATTTGAAATTTTTTTTTATCTAAATTACTTTTCTAGTTGATTTACATATACATACCAAGTTTCAACTTTGTAGCATAAGCCGTTCTATAGATAGGAAAAACATCCCCCACCCCCGTACCATACTGCCCTTATAAAAAATTATATTTTTCCAAGACGCTACTACTATAGTTCTATCTAAATACAAAGTTTCAGCTTTATATCATTATAGGTTTTTGAGATATAAAAATCGGAACTTTTTCCTTTTCACCCTCCCCCACCCTCACCCTCTACACCCTCACCCTCAAAATTTTTTTTTTTCAGATAGGAGTCTATTAGACTTACTTACGGTAAAAATTTTAAGCATCTACCTTACACTGTTCTTGAGATATGAGACGTGATTTTTTAGAAAAATTCGCATCCCATTAGCTTTCTTGATCCACCGCCCCCTTAAAAAATTTTACTTTCATCAAACTTGGTTGCTGAGATCTAAAAACCAAAATTTTCCGTCTAAAATACTCCCCCCCTCCCCCCTCACACCCCCACCCCTCAGAATTTGGTCACTTCAAGGGGCCTACCCACTCTATTCATAAAAAAAAATTGAATTTAATATCTCAAACCGTTTGGGAGCTACAAGCGTTCAAACGATTTTGCGTACGGCGGACAGACGGACTGAAATTTTTTTTTGCTTTTTTCGTGTCTACGAGTCATGAAACGCGAAAAAAAAATTTTCAGGGTAGCAAATTTTTTTTTTTTAAAAATCGATAACAATACTGTATTATTAGAAAATAATAAAGTAAAACCTCTCATCAGACTAAAGAGAAAATACTCGTAGTTATCAAAATTTAAAAAAAAATTTGAAAATTGACTGATTTATCGTGCCAACATTGCTGTCTAAAAACATACGAGTAGTTTCGAGAAAAATGCGTTTAAAGTTTTTGGTAGGTACAAAGTGAACTTACGGCTAGTCTCCCATTCCAGCTTCGTACTGTACACCTTCTTCCTCCTGTATCTTCGTGTTTTTCACAGATGGTCCTATAAATGACCTTGTTTTCTATGAAACTCAGCTTTTGCGAAAAAAATAAATGCTAAACGCTGCTGTTGAGAGTGGAGCGGCAATTAGCCAGGAAGCCGCTCCAACCCGATGTCTGGTCACATTTATTGCTATAACTATGTCATGGAGTGGAATTTTCTAAATTCTAAATTTTTTTTTAATTCTTAAAAGTATAAAAAATAAAAATCTGTAAAAAAAAAAAATCAATTTTTTGAAAATTTCAGGGATATATGAGCCCTTCACTAAATTGGTTGAAATATTAGATGATCTTCAGTGCCACCATTGTATTTATATCTTATAGTTATGTTCCGATTTTGCTTTCTACACATCATTCTTTTCTCGTCTCGTTTTTCTTTTCAATGTTCTTCGCGGGGTATAGAGCGAAGAAACGAGCGAGCTATGAATGAATTTTTTGAGTTTTTAATTTTTATCGCGAGGTGGGGAGCGGAGTGTGCTACAACACCCTTGTGGTTGTTTTAAATTTTATATGAAAAAATAAATTTTCAGAAAAACCGTTCTCTCGAATTGTCATGTATCTCACATCCAATTAAGGCTACTCAAAAAATCGAACAGAACAAAAATCGGGTCAAAAATGAGCTGGCCGAAAAGGTGGAGCTCTAGAACCACAAAATTCGGATTTTGTTTTTTTGCGTTTTTCTCCCTTAACTTATATGAGTTTCGAGTTTTTAGCATTTTTTTTCAGAAAAGTTGTGTTTTTCCGCATTTTTTGGTGAAAAAATGAATTTTGCGAAAAGCCGTTTTCTCCAATAGTCACGTATCACATATCAAAATAAAGGTGAGATAACCAGAAACTACGCCGTTGCCACATATAACATATGAATAACATAATTGGGTCATACTCCGGGTCGAGGTCTAAGTCGTAGTATAATATCAGTTGTTATGCGATTAGGAGGTTTTTCGTAATTTTGTTTTGGGGCCATTAGGGTCATTCCATCAAGAATCGCCAAAAAAGACGAAATTTGTGACCTTACCATCGCCGAGTCTTTTGAAAATTTACGTACTCGAAGAAGAACTAGTGAAAAAAATATGATTTAAATTTTTTGTTTCAATCTAATTTTTTTTGTTAGATATAGTATGTTAAAGTTTTCTCAAAAATGGTGTCCGAGCCCTCTTTAAAAATTCATATCTCTGGTAATTTGTATCCTAAAATAATAGAATAGGGCTTATTTTGAAGGGGGAGGTTGTCGTAATATAAAAAAATACGAATAAAAATTATCCTTGAAACTTTTTTCAAGGATAACGATTTTGTCCTTTATCCTTGAATATCTCAAAATGGGGGTTCTTGGTTTTTTTTTATTTTTTCATATTTTATAGGTTATACTGTTTTACAAAACATACCAGAAATAAACTTGGGATCTGAATGGGATCGGGGTCAAAAAAATCGAAGAAAATCAGTGCTTCTCAATTACTTTATAGAAAAAGGGTCAATCCATATAGAATCGCCAAAAGTGTGACCTTACCATCGCCGTTTCTTTTGAAAATTTATGTACTCAAAGAATTAGTGAAAATGAAAATATGGTTTAAATTATTTGATTCTATCTCATTTTTTTTGTTAGTTATACAGGGTGCGCCATCTTTTATATCGGTATGTAAACATTAAATAACAAGACATTTTCCAACAGAATTTTTTTGAGCACGGGACTGTGGGAGATTGTCCACATGCCGTTCATCGACGACCAAGACGTTCCAATGAACTGGTTGAAGCGGTCAGAGAGAGCGTTGCCGAAAACCCAGAAATCTCGTATCGTCACCGCGCTCAGCATTTTCGCGTCAGTGGAACCACTTTGCTTCGCATTTTGAAGGATGATTTGCATTTGTTTCCGTATAAAGTGCAATTAACGCAAAGAATATTGCCGACAGACCATCCACGTCGCTTGGAATACGGCCAAACAGTCGCTCGAATGGTTGACACTGAACCTGATTTTTGGAAGCTAATTTTGATGACCGACGAGGCCCATTTCGCACTCTTTGGCGGCGTTAATAAGCAAAATGGCAGCATTTGGGGAATGAAGAATCCACACGAGATCCATGAAACGCCATTACATGATCAAAAAGTGATTGTTTGGGCCGGCGTTTGCGCCAAAATCATCATTATGCCATTTTTTTCCGACAAAACGAAACAGTCGATGGAAAACGATATCGGTGGATGTTAGCTCATTATGTCTGCCCGCAAATGCGTGAAAAAGGTCTGGATGGTTACTGGTTTCAATAGGACGATGCGCCATGCCACACTGCAAATGAAAAAATTCAGTTTCTTCAACGAAAAATCCCTGGACGTCTGATGGCGACATTGACTGGCCACCGAGATCTCCAGATTTGACTCCTCCGGACTTCTTTTTATGGGGTTATTTGAAAAGCAAAGTGTACGCCAGCAAGCATCAGACCATGGACAAGCTCAAAGCAAACATTCGTGCCAAAATCATCGCTATACCGCCCGAGATGCTCGAAAAAGTAATGGAAAACGCAACAAAAAGGGCACATTTTTGATGTATTAAAAACTAATCCAAATAAATTCTAAAGGACCAAATTGAATAAAAATACCTCACATATAAAAATCAGTTTTTTTTTTTCAAAGTTATTCAATGTTTACATACCGATGTAAAAGATGGCGCACCCTGTAGCATGTTAAAGATTTCGCAAAAAAGGTATCCGAGTCCTCTTTGAAAATTCATATCTCTGATAATTTTTATCCTAGCTTAAGTATAAGGATGCGATGGCAAGAATTTCAGTAGTATATAATTCGTAGATAATAAATTGGTTTCTATATCGCATATATATAGAAAAAAAATTCTCAGCAATACCACCAGCTGTAAGGGTGCTTTGGATAGTAGGCGAGTCTATGCCATCCGATGACGAAACAGCTCCTTCGGACCTAGTCCAACACAGTCGTAACTGGCCTATTCAGTGAAGGTTTTCCAACTGTCATGTCCTCAATGGCAGTAGCCAGGACAACAATTGATCACCAGTCGGGGATTTCGTGTTGGGGTTTCACTAGAAACTCCTCTGACGCCGGAAAACAACAAAAAACTTCTTAAAATTAAAAAAATTCCATTCTCATATTTTGATGTTTTTGCAGAGAATATTATTAAATATTTGGTTGCTGCTTTCTGTATCAAAAATTTTAATTATTTTATTAAAAATAAATATTGTTATGTTTTTTTCAAAGAGGTTTTGTTGGCTCTGTACTTTTCCTTATACCCAATTTCCTTGCTTTTCAACAATATGCATTCCCAATTATCTCTTCATAGCAACCTATCTCCTCTCCGCTTACCGAAGTAAGATGATACGTTAAACTAAACGAACTGTGTTCATTTGCTTCAAGAATAAAAACTGATTATCGTAATCAGATAAATATCATCGAAAAAGCCAAGGCTTGATTTGGGCTGAGAACAAGAACGAATCAACTCTGGCACTAATTCGACTTTCTAACTAGGTATGTAGATACGCTGCCCGTGAGAACACGGACACACTTAGAACTAAAAAGGTCCGTTGAGTTACCACAGGATCATCGAATCCTCGTCAAACCATTTAGAG
Organism: Beris morrisii; assembly: GCA_951812415.1. Classification (NCBI taxonomy): domain Eukaryota; kingdom Metazoa; phylum Arthropoda; class Insecta; order Diptera; family Stratiomyidae; genus Beris; species Beris morrisii. The sequence continues at coordinate 129,445,083 of OX638312.1, forward strand.
CTTGTAATGAAGCCTTGAATTCTCGCGGCCTCCGTTGCGGCAAGGTCACTAAAACTGTTGAAGAAGTAAACTCCAAGATGAGTTTTCCTTCTACCGGATAGAGATGGACAGGTACAGAGAAGATGAAGGACTATCTCCTCCTCCTCCTCATTCAGGCCCTCTACAGAAGTGTCCGGTCAGGTGCTGATATTCGCCATTTGAGCAAAGTCAGCCTTTTAGACCGTTTTGGATCCAGCTTTGGTTAGATATGTCTCGTAGTGTGACATGTAATACCGTCCGCCCATCTTGAATTGGTTTTCTCATCTGAGTCAAATCCCAGTAGCAGTTTTCATGTAGAGAGAGGCACACCCAGATTCCGATGTTCCGGCATAATCTGAAGGTTAGTACCGCGCCGAGCGAGTTCGTCAGCCATACAGTTCCCTGGAATATCCCTGTACCCAGCACAGAAGAATATTGAACTGTTCTGCCATCTCCTTAAGAGATGATCGACATTCTACGGTTGATGTTGTCGAGGCCGATCCCAAGGATTTTATTGCCGCTCGGCTGTCTGTGAAAATGCTAATATATAATAGTAGATATTAAATTACACCGTCGCTGTGAGCTCTGCCTGATAGACAGTAGTCCGGGAGACGGAAGGAGCTGCTAATGTTAATAATACCAGAGGAAACACCTCCACCTACCCCACCTTCAGTTTTGGAGCCGTCCGTATATACATATGTGGACTATTCGTACCGAATCCTTTTCCCATTCTAGACGGGTTGGGATGATGGTTAGGAAATTTTTGTCAAAATCATAACTGGGAGGGGTGTAGTCGGTGCTTTAAGGAATGTCGTTGAAGTGATTCAAAATTGTTGAATTCTAAGACGAATGGCTGCTCTGGCTGCCATTTGCTTGCCAAAAATGTCTAGGGGTGGAAGATTAAATAACATGTCTAGTGTTGCAGAGGGAGCTGTGACTTTCTAACTAAACGCATTAATTATTTCCAAAAGTCAATGCACAACTTTTTCAAGAACTTTTGTATGGAAGTTATAAAGGAGTAATAAAAGGCATGACAGAATTTAAACTAAACTGTTGATCATAATAATGTGTTTCTCATCCTCAGGTGTGGGTGTCTGCCGTTGAAAATCTGTCTGGCTTTAGTCTACAAAAGCAATGTATTGCTTAAAATCTAATAAATCTTACACCTCTTTTCCACTCAGCAGCTCGTATATTTAACATATGCCTGAACCAGCCGATTACCAAACCAAGAATTTTCGAACTTCTTAACTTTTAGCTAATGAGTTACACTGACAAAATACATCAAGGAGAAAGCAATCAAGTAGAGCAACTAAGTAGAATGTAAACATCCGAATCCAATATTCCTTAATATTGCAAACATAGCTCCTTTGGAGCTTTCATCGAAGATTAATTAGACTTTGTTTGGGAATATCCTGTTCTATTGAAATACGGGTACGAATTGATTTCAATGGTCATCTTTTAGGAGTGACTTAATTGTAAAGTAAAGTGGATATGAATGTTATAAAGTAAGTTACGTATGGAATTGTGATACGCGTACCATTACCTAAACGCAAGTCTATTGTTGTAGATTCTGAGGGTTTACAATATCAATCAGGACGTAATTCCGCCCAATAGAATCAATTTGTCCTCAATAATTCATTCCCCAATTAATTAAGTTTCACTTATTCCAATTTAGCACAAAATTGCCCTGTCAATACGAACACAAACTCTAAATGCAGGGCGGAATATCAGCATGGAACGGAGTAATCTCGAAATAGAGGACATGTTCGACCGCATCAGCAACATGGAGCTAGTAAGGACCCACACAGGGACAGTGAAAAAAAAACGGCAGCCTAGCAATGTGTCCTTTTATTCTTCATTAAATTTCAATTGCTGATGGAAGGGCTAGTGAAAGCTCAATTTGATGAATGATTGTTTAGAAACTACTCGAAAGAGGAATTTAAATTTCTGCCTCTATAAACATTGTAGAATTAATGTGGATTATTTTTGTGGCTTCATGTATTTTACTTTATTATTTTAATAATGAAGTATTGTTATCGATTATTAAAAAAATTGGCTACCATGAACATTTTTTTTCAATATGGGTGAAGGGTGGGTGGGTTTGGTAGTGGTTGAAAAATGATGCTCGAAAGCCGAAAATGAAACATTCTAAAACTCATATCTCTTAAACGGCTAATGTGACGAAATTGAAACTTAATGATTGTCCGTAGGTTTATTAGGAGAATAGAACGGAATCAAAAATGTTCAGGAAGGTCAATGGCGTGCGGGGGTGGGTCTGAATAATTACAGATACTGATATCTAACTAACCAAATGATAGAAAAATAAAATTCTTTTTGTGAGTTTACTGAAAACAACAATTTTTAAGGGGGTGCTAAAGCATTGAAGTGGAGCGGTTAAGAATTTTCCCAAAAATTCACGTCGCATATCTCAAGAACAGTTTAAGATAGATTCTTAGAATTTTCACGAGAAGTAGATCTAATATGTAGATCCCAAGCAAAGGAAAAAAATTGGGAGTATGGGTGTGGGTGTAGGGGGTGAGAGTGGTGGAGGGTGAAAAAGTTCCGATTTAAATATCTGGAAAACCCTTAATGATCGATAGCTAGAACTTGGTATTTAGATAGGGCCATAGCAATAGCATGTTGTAAAAATATAATTTTTAATGGAGGAAGTATGTTAGAGGGTAGAGGAAGTTTCTTCTATCTACAGGAAAGCTTATACTAGAAAATTGAAATTTGGTGAGTATATGTATAGATTCACTAGAAAAGTAATTAAAATATAAGAAATTGAAATATCCGTTGGCATTCGGAAGGGGGCAAAAAAATTGATAAGTGAAAATGGGATTCATATATTTTCACGAATTCTTTCATATCTCTTTTTTTTTAATTAAAATTAATTTAAGAGGCTCAGAGGCTGTAGCCATATTGAAGCCGTGGAGATTTTTAATATCTCTTAGGTCTACTAAAATATTGAATTTTTGAATTCGACCTCTAAGGGGGTGTAAAGGGGTTGTACACATTTTCACGAAATCAGCCATAATCCTCAGGTCTGATTAGATATCAAATAATATTTCACTTCCACGTGCTTATGCTAAAACCTGTTTTCTGGATTTTTTTTTGTTCAACCCCTAAGAAGTTATAACAGGGTTGAACACGTTTTCACGAAATTCGTCACACCTCTTAGGAGTGAATAAGTCGAATAAGTTTTTACTTCCTCGGGCATTTTTATATTTATCTGAAAATATCTCTCAGGATTTTCCGATATTCAACCCCTAAGTGGATGTAAAGGGTTTGCACTCATTTACACAATTTTCGTCATAACTCTTAGGTTTGGTGAGCTCTTATATTAGTTTTAACTTCTACAGCATTTTTATATAATCGCCTACAAATCAATTTCAGGATTTCCTCATATCCAAACTCCAAGGTGGTTGAAAGGAGTTGGAAACATTTTCACAAATTCCAACATATGTCTTGGATTTGATGAGATATCGAATTGATTTTCACTTTCTAGGGCTTCTTATAAAATCGACAAAAAGTTAATTTCTGGACTTTTAGATATTCAAAGGGAGTATAAGGGGGGTTGCATATTTTTTCATAGTCTTCGACATATTTCTTAGGTTGGATAAGATTTACTTCCACGACATTTTCTATAATAGCCTGCAAGCTCATCTTACGATGTTTTGAAATTCAACCTCCAAAGGAATGAAAAGGGGTTGCATACTCGTATGTCTTTTCGAATTCCAACATGCCTCTTATATCTGATGAGATATCGAATTGATTTTTATTTCCTCGGGCTTTCTACATAATCGACCAAAAATCATTTTCAGGATGTTTGGATATACATTTTCACCATTCCTAAGGTCTGATGAGATATAAAAAATCTGCGAACAGTCTGGGCGCAACTTTACTATTTTTTGGGTAGAAGTCCGTAATGCTTTTAATACTGAGATGCGATGTAGTTTACTATGCGATTGACAACCTAAAAAATAATGTTCCAAATAGTCTCCTCGTTATTCTTGGTTCTATGGGCTTTTAGTGTAAATAGTATACCTAAATTCGAGTCGTCTAATCGGGCTTTTTATATGTTTAATCGTCTAAAAGTCTGTATTTTAATTATTTTTACTCCTATCCTAAGGACAAAATTAACTTTCCAAAAAAACGTTCTAATCTGAAAATAACTGATGCTATTCTGTTGACAGATTTTTCTGTTATTTTGTAATAGATTAAATTTAATGTTTAAAGAAATTTTGTGTGGAAGCTAGCAATATTATCTTTCTTAAATTTTGAAATTATTACTTAATTTTTTTTCATCTCAATCATTCCACGACAATGTTTCTATCCTTTTAGGAATTAGTATCAGATGATTATTAGACTCTGTAGTCTCGTAAAACAACAAGTTTTTTCTTGAGTATAAAAAACGGACTTAAACTTTTCAAACTATTCTTCGCGCCCTGGCTAAAAGAATAAGAGCGTAGCCCATAAAATTTAACACAGTCTAAAAACACTCATAAGCTTAGGACATTATTGGAAAAAGCAGTGAAAAACTTTAGCAATTATGTGCACAAAAGTCTCTCCACCGAGGACCAATTTTTGTCTGCTTTAAAAAAAAATAAATAAATAAAATTCTTCATCTATTTTCCATTCTTACGATATGTACCTATGCGTTTTTTCATTGTCAGAAGAAGATCCTGTCGTCCTTACTGCTTCACTGTTTGTTATTTGATGAAAAATTTCTTCGAAACTCCAAAAAGGACACTCGAAGAAATCTGATGCCCAAATGATGAAAGAATGAAAGTGAGCCCGACAAAGAAAGTGGAAAGAAATTACGCTTCGAAAAGGACGATGTTATTCTTCGTTGAGGATAAACTTTTTCTAATGACAGCAATCAGCATAAAAACGAGGACGAAATAAAGCGAAATCCTTTTTCTTGTGCGCACTCTATAATCATCTGAAAAGGTTTTGGATTGCCGTAGGATTACACATAATTCCGGTATAAGTAATATACCAAGAAAGCAAGAAAAAAAATCAACCTATCTCCATTATTGTGTAAATGTTGGAAGTATAGTATGCTACATTGGGATATATTCCGCTAGCTATGTTTAGAACAGTTTTATGTTATAAGAAAGGGTATACTGTGTGGAGATCTTAGTACTGTTGCTGGATTAAATTCTTAGAAAACGGATACTCTTGTTAAGAGTTTAGCTGAAGATGATATTGTGTTGGATGATGAGCGGATTGGAAGCATACTAATGAAATTCAAACGGAAATCGATGAAGCTAAGTAACTACGATGGCCAATTATTTTCAAAAATCTACCTTGGCAAATAATAAAGAAAATAAGAAGAAATATTATCAGATATAAGTGGAAGTAGGTACTTTTGAGATCTTCTAGGAATCGGAAGTACTTCAGATAACTTTAAAATCGTCCCGTTCCAACTGCACAGATAAATTTTATACAAGCTTTAAAATGAAGACTTCTGGAAATTATTATAATTAGACTCGTTTTGTATTAGAATCCTCCGTACACTTAAATGAGGAGAATAATTTGCTGTATCGGGTACAGGTTAATACTGATACTTTAAGGTACCTGATACTTTCACCTGATTTCACTTTTGCCCAAATCAGTTACAGGAAGCTCAACTGTATGTCAACATCCTCTCTCATGTTCAACTCTCGTACATTCCAACATTATTGTTCCATTTACATAGCAAGTTGATATTGATACTTTTGTAATATGGTACTGAAGTGCCTCGGGACCTGCCGGGGAGAGTCGTACGAGGTTCTACAAAAACCGAAATTATAGAAAATTTCACGCTCTATAAATTTGAGCTTTACTATTTTTGCTCTAAAGTGCTGTAGAAAGGAGATATTCGCCATGAAGTGGATACTTTTAGTGTCGTGAGTTAAGGGTTTTTATTAGGATCTTAAAGTTAACGTATTTATCTTAAAGTTAACGTATTTATAACGTATGTATTAAAATTTCATCTATTACCTTTGCCATCTATAACTCACTATTGACTGGGCTATAGTTGATAAAGAAAATACTGGTCGAAAAAATACCTGATACATTTATTCTGTAGCAGTTTTGCGTACCAGGTACTATGAAGTACCAGGTACATGGCGTCAGTTTGAGTTCTGTACCTGCTTTCATTTTGGTGAAAGACTCTTGGGTTTATAGATGAGAAAAATTATCTGAAAGAGGACAGTTAGGCGGCTATTTCGGTGGTATATTTATGGGTCACAGATGAGCAGAAGTGATGAAGAAAATACAGACGTCGTAAGTGTTAAATTCGAAGTCTCACTGGTGGTGTTCTTCCCAGAAATATCGGTGTTGTCTACCGATGAGGTAGTGCCTTATGAGTACTGCAATCAATGTGCTGGCATCTTTCCTGCTCAGACCCAAGAAAGTTTTGCTTTTCTCGTGATCATATTCAGCCCAAAGAGTTCTTGATATTGAGCATGTGGACATGTGACCAGAAACTAAACAAGGCGCTGGGAATTGACGAAATACCAGTTGAACTTCTGAAAAACGGTGGAAACTGTGTCGCGGAAATACTACACAATATGATATGTAAAATTTGGATAGAGGAAAATATACCCGACAATTGGCAAAAAAGCATTATATGTCCAATTTATAAGAAAAGAGACAAACTCTGCTGTGAGAACTACAGAGGAATATCATTGTTTTGTACGTCCTACAAAATACTGACAAAAATAATTGAACGTCGTCTTAAGCCCTATACTAACAAAACAATTGGCGAATACCAAGGTATGTAGATTCAGAACCGGACGATCTACGACTGACCAGATATTCTTGGTGAAACAGGTGCTTGAGAAATGCTGGAAATATAACACAGATGAGCATCAATTCTTTGTAGATTTTAAACAAGGATACGACAGTATCGACAGGATGCTTGATTTTGGAATTCCACCAAAACTAGACTAGACTCACAATGACGAACACTGAATCCCAAGTAAGAATACATACCGATTCCACAACCAGCTTTCGAACGGAATGTGGTTTAAAGCAAGGACGTGGTATGCCACCCATGATTTTCAACTTGGCACTAGAGTATGTTATTCAAGTCGACACCAATGGGACACTACTATTGAAATCCACACAACTAGTAGCATACGCTGACGATATAAACATCTTCCCAAGATTCTTCCCTAGTGCTAAGGAAGTATTTGTCAATCTTGACTCCGCGCAAAAGAAGTCGGGTTGCGCATTAGTGGAAGCAAAGCAAACATAATAACGCAAACAAGAAAAAGAACGCTAATCAGATAGTATGTAACAATTGCGGAGTATAATTTGGAGAGTGTGGACAAATTCATATATTTTGGGGCTAATTTAGCAAAAGACGGCAACGAAATGGACGAAATCAAACGACGGATCATGCTAGCAAATAAAACGTATTATTCGGTACTTCTAATAACGAAATCCAAGAAAGTGCACAGCACTGCGAATATATAAAACTATTATACGACCTGTGCTCTGTTATGGCAGCGAGACATTAACGCGAGCTTCCGAAAAAGCAGTTAACACATTTGAAAGAAAGGTCTGGCGAATAAGATACAACCATGAGCTTGTCAAGCTCATCAAGCTAGGCAAAATGCAGTTGGCTGGCCATGTAGAGCGGATGGAAGACAGAAGAATCCCCAAACGTGCTTTTAAAGACAAAGCGCGTAGTAACAGGCCAGTAGGCAAACCACGCAAACGATGGGAAGACTCGGTTGATGAAGATAGCAAAGCCACCTTAAAAATTAGCAGCTGGAGGACGCGGTCTTTGGATCGAGACGATTGAAGGCGACGACTTCAGGAGGCCAGGGCCCGATTTGGGCTGTCGCGCCATTGATGATGATGTGGTTAGGTTTGGCCAACTATTGCCTGCCGACTACTGCAAGATTAGTGTAGTGAGTTGATAGACTGTTGGTGGGAATAGCAACATGCTGGTCTTCCACTAGTGAGGTGAGGCTGGAACGTGCTCGAACGAGTTCATCAGCTATTCAGGAAAATTCCTGAATTCCGCAGTATCCTGGTACCCAGCAGAGGGTAATATTGTTCCATGTGCCGATAGAGTTAAGAACGCCACGACATCGTCTAACTAGTTTTGATCGTGTTGTGTTCGAGCTCGGGCCTTAATGGCTGCTTGGCTGTCAATGCAAATAATGATGTCTTCTGTTGCATACACCTTTGCTTCAATAATTTTGCAAGCCTGAAGTATTGCAAAGATTTCCGCTTGAAGGACACTGGCATGGTCCGGTAGCTTGTAGGACTCGCGAATTTCGAGTTCCTGTGAGAAAACCCCCGCGCCTGTACCAGAAATCATTTTCGAACCGTCTGTGAAAATCATTGTAGTTCTATTGTCGAGGTAGCGTTCTTCATTTCAGTCGTCCTGTGTGGTCTAGTTCTTCAGTAACCTAACCCTTTGAGTCTAAGAGCGCATTTTGCAGCCATGTTTTTGATGTAGATGGAGGATAGTTTCCAGGTTACCGTGGTTGTGGTTCTGATGGCGCTATCCTCAGAACTGACTTGTACACTAATAAATACGAAAAAACCCGACACGGCCTTCATTAAATTTCGCTTTCGTTTATTTTACACTACGCACTGATAAATTTCTTAAAGAACTGGAATTAAAAGTAAGTTTAATTGTTGACTCCAATTCTTTTTTCTAGTCCATCCAATCTACCCAGTCAACGCAACCAAACATAACAGGTCCATTGATGTATCCCTTTCCTGCCGGACAAGATATCAATGTCGCACTTGCATGTAGCTGTGTACACACCCAGTAATAGGAAGGATCGTAATGTGGAATTGCTACATATAAATTGGCATTGCTACCACAATTAATTGGACCAGCAGTACGACTGGCGGCAGTTCTCCATGGAAAGCTTTCCCAAGGTACACAACCGCCATTACTTTCAGAAAATAGTCTGCCAGGTGGACACGACGTTTTGATAGCTGGATCGGTATTCAAGCAGATCCAATAATTATGAGGATCCTGAGAGGGTAACTTTCGATTTTCCGGTCCGGTACACTTCGGCGGTTCTGGATAAGATAGGGCCCTAATTGATATCCACAAAGTACACAAAATCAATACGAAACCAAGTAAATTTCCACTGCCTATTTATAAGAAAAGAATATTAATTAATATAATTAATCAAAAATTAATGTAGTTTTTATTGGTTAATTTCATACCTGCCATATTGAAAATTTTTTATTGAATACTGATATTTACTTTTGAATGTTGCTTTTATAGACCGAAGCCACGAAGATAAGATTAAGATGTATACATGCAAAAATTCGAATGGTATATGGATACGGCCTTATTTATAGGCATTTACTAATAGTTCTAAGAATTTCATTATCAACGAATTAATTTTGATTTGCTCAAATTAAAGAATTACCTACAGCTTAATTTTTGACCAAAAATGCTTATAATCAACACTAGGAAGTAGCTAAAATGATAGCTTTAGATTAATAGCTGAAAAAAGATAATGATACCTAATTGCAATCACACAGCTCAAACCTAATTCCTTTTAACGATAAAATAAAGTTATTAGATAACTTACAAGGCTCATAATATAATCCATGCTTAATACTAATCCTACTGTATATTGCGTATTTATAAAATATAAAGTTCATTTTATTTTTAAATGAAACAAAAGAAATATTCTATCAGAGTAATAATATTGTTTTCGAAAAAGGTTTCAAGTTTTAAGAACGGAAAATAATATCCATGTTTTTTAATTTTTTAGTTAATTAATGTTTTTAATTTCCTTTCTTTAGTAAACACAAACTTAACAAAACAAAATTGAAATAAATAAATAAAAGACCGAAACAAACAAACAATGAAGATGAGGGTGGTATGTGGTGGTGATGTTATCGCGCCAACACCATCCCAAAATCTTCAATCCGAAAAGTGTCTTCGAAGTTGCGATAAAAAAAAAAGCGAAATATTTCAAGTAGGGATGGGTGTTACGGAAATATCTTTTATCAGGTACATATTGATGCTATTGATTGATACTGTTCCGCTTACTTTCCAAGTTGATCTTGACACTGCAAACTATAAGTAGCACGTATCTATTCATGTAGACTACAAAATTTAACTGATATAGTTGGTACGTATCAGTTACTTTTAAGTAGGTATCTGACAAAAAGTATGAGATTAATAAAGTCTTACCCGCTCTAATTTCAAGATGTTGCTCGAAAAAAAAATGTTTTTTTGATCTATAAGTTTTTTTTAACAATTTCAAGTTTTTAGGAAATCGGGAAATGTTAGTAAATATGATTGGAATGCGTGTGCCATATCAAAGTAACTCTGGGTTGTATTCGAGTGGGAACAACTTTCGGAATTTAGATTTATAGCAACTTTTACACTATTTTGGAATCGGAATAAAAAAGAACATGTTTTTCAGATGTTAATTTTAGTATCGAAACTAAAAATTTCATGCGTTCTTTATTACTATTTTTTTGTAAAAATAAAAATAAAAAAAAATTATTTCAATAAAATCTTCTTTTTAGGCTTGGCTCATTAAAAACCAGAGAGAGATTTTCTTTAAGTTTAAAAAGTAGGTACCCAAAAATTTTAAGGTTTTGTTTTCCAAACTCAGGTCTTGGTATTTTGATAGGATATAAGCTGTTCAATAGCTAAGTTTCAGGTTTTTACAAGGATAGCCGGATAATCCGTATTGAGGCATTATTTTTAAAGAAATTTCACTATAATTCTAATAGCTCTAAAGAAGGTGAATTGTTATAGCAGTGGAAAATATTTTGCAGGGCTTACAAATCTGGTAAAAGACCTATACAAACATATGTCCGTTTTCGAGATATGTAACTTTTAAGCATATTGTGCTGTTTCTGGTATTTACTTAAATATTTTTCAGTTTTAAAGAGAAGAAGGTATACTTGTAGGTTTTCAAAAATCTCTAACTTAATTTTTACGTAATGGGTTAGTCGAGTTGTTCTAGTTCTTATGACATTTCAGATTAAATATTTTAGTTCACGACCATTATTCTAAAAAACAGAATCTTTGACTAACATTTTTCTTGGCAGTATACAATTTTATTTTATCATCTTTGATTCTAATGTAAATTTGTCGTGCTAGCATAGCTACTTCAGAAGTTATTTTTAAGAAATTAAGCCTATTTCATCAGTTGAATAATTCTTTTCTTTTAATAAAGTGTATTATACAAAATTTGTTAAACTACCAACAGAAAGAAATATTAAATAGATATCGGTTACCGTCAATTAAAATTAAATTCAAAATGTGGTTTTATTGGATCCGGACCTGAAACACCATTTTGATTCTTAAAAATTATAATTTTTTTATTTGCAGTGGAAAAGTTTCATTATAGCCAAAATTTGAGTACATAAACAACAATTATGTCGTTAGAAAAACAATTAAGTTGTTAGCATATTTTCTTATAAGAAATACACTGAGATTGCCATTACTTATGTGGAAGCCAGGCTAAGAGCACTTACTGCCAACAGTTTCTGACAGGAGGTGCGCTAAATTGGACTTATCCCTTCAAAATCGCGATAGGGTTGTGTCAGGGACGTGAAATTTAAAGGCAGAGTACTCCAAATAATATAGTAGTACTTGAAAGGTATCTATTTCATGGCTACGTAGGTTGCTACTTAAGTTTTGAGATATGGCAACACTGATGTGAATATGTCAAATCTGACATTGTCGTCGTAAAGTTTGACATTTTTAGTGGTGAACGTACTCAGAACGTGTTGTCATACGAGTGCTATTTGTGTTGTTTATAGATACTTGAAATATTCATCTTGATCGAAAAATGGAATTAAATCGTGAACATTTTTGTGCGATGATTTTCTATGAATTCCGACGTGGATTAAACCAACAGCAGTGTTCCGATCAACTCGCTTCGACTTTTGGTGATGAATCACCATCTCGAGCCACCGTGTTTCGCTGGTTTTCTGAATTCAATCGTGGTCGCACTTCGCTACAGGACGAATTTCGTGAAGCTCGTTCAAAATCGGCAGTTGTGCCAGAAAACATCGATGCTGTGCGTGAACTGATATTGCAAAATCGTCATGTGACATACCGTGAGATTGAGGCATTCCTGGGTATTAGTTCCACTCGCATACATTCAATATTGCATGAACATTTGGCTGTCAAAAAGATTTGTTCGCTTTGGATACCGCATAATTTGACAATCGCTCAAAAAAAAGCTCCTGTCGATTGGTGCAAAGAAATGTTGAAAAAATTCAGAAGTGTGTTGATCTTCATGGAGAATATTTTGAAAAACAATAAAGCCATTTTTGATTATAAATATTTGTTTTATTTGTCTATCTCAAAACTTAAGTAGCAACCTACGTATGTCACGTTTTTCGGGAACCAGTTTTCCCTTCTTAGTTACAGTTTATTAAAAAAAAGAATTGATAATTTAGATTAAAGGGAGATAGCGTCGCGAAAGTACTTAAGGGGTTAGGCCACTCTAGAGTTTTCAAAAAATCGATTTTTTTTCAAAAACGATGATTTTCAAAAATGATGTCCCAAAAGATTATGGCCGAAAAAAGTCTCTAAGGACTCGGTTTTCGAATTTTAGTACGAGGCCGCCTTTTGAATATATCTCTAAAACTATATTGTCCATCAGAGTACGTAGGATTTTTTTTCATATTGCATAGTTCATTTGTTATTAACAATTTTCTGACGATTTTTTAGGCATATTTTACACTTTTCACTTTAGAAGTGGCCAAAAATCAATATATCCAAAAAAACCCTTCGTACTCTTGTAGCTGTTGTTATATATAATCGAAAAAAATTCATTGGCTTATCATAATTCAAAAATTATAGGCGCTGTGTGTCCGGCCGTGGACGCTGGAAAAACGGAGACGTCATTGCAAAAACGCTGCACAGCCGCCATTTTGAATTTAATAGCTTCAAAAAAATTACTGTACATATTCAATAATATGTATTATAAACACCCATTTTTGTAATCTCGATTAATTTTGTATTTTTTCTGAAAAAAAATCCCCAAAAAGACCTATTTTTTCAGTCTCTAGAGTGTCCTAACCACTTAAGGTGGCGCAATATAATCATATCAACGATCCCGTTTTTCACTTCAATAACCACGAACTAAAATTTGGAAGATTCTTTCCCAATGGTGCAATAGCTAAAATCGAGCCTTGGAAGCGAATTTTTTTTCTTTGAAATTCGAGAAATAACGGTGGCACGGACAGTATACGAACCGAATTTCTCGAATTTTTTCAGCACCTTAATTTATTACTTCTTCTTTGGGATAGCTTGTTAGCTTAGGTCTACTAATATTAAAATAAGGATGAAATTTTTTTTCTAGATATTTCAGGTCGTACACACTACATTATTATTAAAAAATTATAAAGTAAGGTGCAGGATATGATTATTTACTTATATAACGCCTGAATAAGGTACTCCATGCTTTAAAACCGGACGAACGGAAAGTAAAAACTGGAAAATTTTTAAATTTTTACTTTGATTAAATTTAGGACTCAGCTCATTAATTATGGTCATGCTAACAAGAGAGTACCCGTTTCCAAAATTTTCTTTCATTCTGAAATCTGCACGCGTACTAATAATAATTTCCTCATTTCGTAATTCTAATTTTAAAATTTGTTATTTATTTTGGTGTGAAATATGCCTTAATAAAATTTTAAATAGTGAATACGTAAAAATTTCAACAACGGCTGCCGGCGAAGTAGTATCTGGAATTTAGAAAATGCCACCGATCACTTTAAACTCATTTCAGTGGCTTTGGAGAAGAACAGAGAAAAACGATTTAGTGCCTATGGTAAAAAGTTGAAACTTGTTAAAAAAAATACGAGTGGCTTAACTAGTTGAATATTTTCAGCGAAAAACTACCAATAAGGTTAATTACCCGTTCTTTAATAATTAAAAATAAGAAGAAAATAATTAATAAATAATTAAAGAAAAACTATGGCCTTTCCAAATACATTAATCACGTAATTTTTTTTTTTTTTTTGGGTTTTTTTTTAGTTGCATATTACCTGAACGGACTTATTTATACAATTTTTACTAATGTGAAAGGAGAATCCTATATCTTTTATTTAAATAAAATTATTATTATAAGAATAACAATTCCGAATTTGTAGGTTCCATTGTCCTTCAAACCTCTGTAACTTTTTAATGAAGTAAAAACGGGGATAGGTCCAGACGAAGACTTCACAGAAAAATCATCTTACTCGGATGTGGGCACAGTCATGAAAATTGATCAATAAAAATTTCAACTTCCTAAATTTTTTTGTGTACAACAGTCCGTCAAAGACTAGTGAAACGGTTCGACTGGATCATGACGTTACTAGACTAGTATAAATGCGATGCTAAGCCGTTGTGTATAACGAGGGTGACAATTTTTCACTGAAAAGACCAGTTGATAATTGTGTTGGACTTGTTCCGGAAATGACTGATGAATTTCAATTTAAATAGAAATGCAGTATTTCATTCTGAAAGTGTGTAGTATTTGTTATGATTCTTCGAGTTGGAGTTTGGCAGCTCCTGCTTCTTTTGGCTTTTTGATTTAGATAATACGAAATTCATTGAAGAGGAACCTTCACAGTGTTCTAAGTACTTTAATAATTTGAAATACGACATGCCGCCAACAATTTCGCGATATATTTGCCTGCCTTTCCATTTCGTCCTTACTATCTAAAACCAGTACCCAATCAAATCTATTAGTAGATTTTCCCTTGAATCCTTAACACGACCTCGGTCTCGATTAACTTTTGAATCCGAAATTATCTGTAAAGATTACTGAGAGTATACGATATGCTATTTTGACCCAATACAAGTTGATCCTTGCCGCAATTTATTGGACCGAAAACCTTTTCGAAGTCAATGTGTTACAATACTATTATATAATAGAAAAGCTAGGGGTGCAAAAAAAAAACACAACACCAACAACATGGAAACCATCGACTAACACACAACACTAAACAGAAAAACCACAACATACCGAAATTCTAGTACTAATTTTCCCCGACATTCAATTATGCCATCAGTTTTTACAGCCCGAGAAAGGATTTTCCAAATGGTCTACCCTTTCATGCCTTATCAAAAGCAAAGGATCTTAGTCCCCGGTACTTCTGCATTTGCCGTCATTATATGAACGAGTATGTTCAATGTTTGTATTTGTGCCAGAGTCTCGGCATGGAGAGGTAGCGGAAAAAGGATATTTCTATTAAAGCCGCACTTGAAGCGTATTCCTCCAGGTATGTAGTAGTCGTGTGCTCAATGTACATGTTGCTCGATATGAAATTAAAGTTTATGCCATCCCTGTGCCACACACATTACTGGTAAGGTACACATATACGTTTTGTTTTGCGTTAAAGGGTATTACTGAAACAGTGAAAGCTAGTTAAAATTTGACATTTTGGGGGATATTATGGGCCCTTATTCAGTTCCATACGGGAAAACAACACAAAGTCATTCTTAGATCTTAAAAAACAATTATATTGCGAGCAATGGGATCGCCGGGATTTCAAGTAAAACACAATTCGATTAAAATCCCTAGAAATAACAATGCTTTATTATTCCTATTTAATAATGGCACTAATAACCGCAATACTGGTAACGCTTTCCGATTTTAAATACTAAATGATCACAGCTCGATCGCTGGTACCAATTAAAATCGCTTAATAAACACTTTCGCGTAGAATTGACCGTCGTCTCGCTTCACCGTAGTAGAAGACTTCTTTGTATGCAAGCTTTGAGACGCTTATATACTCCATGTGACGAGTCGAAAGCTTTTCCGCATATTAGGTGATTTATTTGGAATGTTCGAGAGAGCTGGAGATCATGCGAGAAAAGAGTGAGATGAAGAGTATTCGAATGCAGAAGTTTCTCAGTATGCTGAGAGTAGTTGGATATTGGGAGGTGTAGCTTTCACTCTTTAAACTGATGTTATTGAGTTGTGCGGGTTGCCAGCAGTGGCGGCTCGTACATTTCTTAGCAGGTGAGGCTGAATTGGCATATTAAAACACAACTTTTTCTCTCAACTCAGCCTCACTAGCCTCATGTGGCGAGCCGCCACTGGTTGCCAGAGAACATGTAACAATACGAATTCATTTGTTGCATTTGTTTTTTCCAACTAGAATCATTGCAATCTTTTATACTCCAAAGAACCTTCAATGATAAACTTCTAGCAGTTCACTCTAGACTGAAAATAATAAATCTTATAGAACAGAAATCGAAGTATTCAAAAGAATGAAGATTATGAACTCTTAAAGAATTTTTTTGATTGTATTTCGGCGTCAGAAGAGTTTCTTGTATGAAACACCAGAATTTTTAGACTATGACCGGTCGCTGTTCTGGCTGCTGCCATTTAGGCCATGACAATTGAAAAACCTGGGAGATGCTACTTTCAAACTGTGTTGGACTAGCTCCGAAGGAACTGTTTCGTCATCGGCATTGACTCATTTGAAACACCCTTAAAGCTGCTGGTATTGCTAAGGATTTCTCTATATGTGCGATAAAGAACCGAAATTAATTATCGCGAATTATAATTTAGTCAAATTTGCTCTAGTACTTTATGGTTAAGGTATACGCACTGAACTTCATCTCATATTCCAACCAATTTGGTAAATTTACCGCAGTTGAAAGTGCGGAAGTGAAGTACTCGTGGAGCCTACAGTGTTACTTCAGGAGATAAGGACGTTACTAACCTCTTATGATGTCCTTTGTCCAATTTCAACATTGAGTAATTTCAATATTGAGTGATTTGAGTAGTAATCTGAAATGTTGTTGATCCAAGGCCACCCAGCCTTTCTGCAGTATATTCAAAAATTTTTCAAAATTTGTATTTTGCATATTTCAGTGTTTAACTAACGTTACTTTATGATTGTAGCAGGTATTTACATTGAAAGCATTGAAATAAAATAGAGCCAAATCTCAGATCTTTTAATGTCCTTCTGATTTTCTCCCGAATCATCGCAACGTGTTCTACTTTAATAATAAATATTAATTAATAGTACTGTTCATTTAAATCAACACAAAAATTTTCATACTTTTATCACTTATTTCCTTTCAGAATCCAAGCTTCCGTAATTTTTATTCGAAAAATTGAGTTTCCACCAAAGTTTTCTTGCAGATTTTTTGAACGACCAAATACTTCCTTCACTCGAGTGATGACAGTTATTTCGATATTTTTGTGGGGAGTATTGGGTTGGTTCTTTTAGAGATGGGCAAAACAGTTAATTTGAGTGAAGTACGATGGCGGATTGATAATGACGTGCAAAAATCAAGTAGGAGTGGGCAGGTAAGGAATTCGTTATTTTTTTTTACCTGGACCATCCTTAAATAGATTACCTGCAAAGTTTAAGCCTGATACCTCGTTTAGTTTTCGAGAAGCAGCCGTCTAAGCAAGTCGACTTATAAAAATTTTTAAAAATGGATAAAAATGAATTTCGTGTGTTGATTAAACACAATTTTTTAAAAGGGAAAACAGCTAAAGTAACCAAAGAAAAATTAGGTAAGCATTATGGGGACTCTGCACCATCGATCCGAATGATTTACAAATGGTTTTCTGAATTCAAGTGCGGTCGTACGAGTACACAAACCATACCAAGTCCCGGTCGTCCAAATGAGGTCACCACGCCAGAAATGATCGATAAAATCCATGATATCGTGATAGAAGATCATCGAGTAAAAGTGCGTGAGATAGTTAACGTAGTAAGCATCTCATTTGAACGTGTTTGGAATATTTTGAAAAACCATTTGGACATGAGAAAGCTATCCGCAAGATGGCTGCCGCGTTTGCTCACACTCGACTAAAAACGCAATCGTGTTACAACTTCGCAGCACGGTTTGCAACTGTTTTAACGTAATACAAATGAATTTTTTCGTTGATTCGTAACTGTTGATGAAACATGGATTCACCACTACACTCCAGAAACCAAACAACAGTCAAAATAATGGAAGGATGTCGGTTCAAGGAGGCAAAACCGTTCTATCGGCTGGAAAGGTTATGGCGACAGTTTTTTGGGATTCCAATGGAATGATATTCACCGACTACTTAGAGAAAGGAAAAACAATGACGGGAGCATATTATTCTGAGGTATTGGTTTCATTGGATGTTGAAATCAAGGCAAAACGGCTTCATTTCGCGAAGAAAAAAGTGTTGTTTCACACGTCCGTTGTTGCAACGGCAAAACTGTTTGAATTACGGTACGAATTGCTCCCTCACCCACCGTATTCTACAGATTTGGCACCCTGCGACTTTTTATTATTTCCAGACTTGAAAAAATGGCTTACTGGAAAGAGATTTACCACGAATACTGACGTCATAAGTGAAACCAACGCCTATTTTCAAGGGTTGAACAAATCATATTATTTGGAAGGGATCAAAAAATTGGAAAAACGCTGGACTAAGTGTATCGAGCTAAAAGGAGACTACGTTAAAAAATAAAATAAATTTTTCCGGATAAAATTATGTTTTCTCAATTTTTGCACGTCATTATCAATCCGCCCTCGTACTTCACAACTAGTCATTCACTTTAAAAAGTTAGTTCAGTGAAGTACTTCTATTGAACTATTCATTTTATCTTTTCTCTTCTCTAACCAGCCATTGATATTGAGTAGTCACCAGTAACTATTCCTCCAATTGAACGGTTCACTTACTCTATTCTCTTCTCTAACCAGACAGTAGCCAGTAGCCACTCACTCACTCAGTCGATCATTTGTGCTGGAGTGTGTGGGTTGGCTACTCTAAACAGCCGTGACCTGGTCAGTCAGTTCAATTGTGCTATATGATGAACCACTGAGAGAGAAGAGCTGTTACTTTGTAAAGAATTATGTTGTGTCCTCACTGTATGTGTTTCTGTTTATCTTCATACCGTGTTCGTACAGCTCATTTTGTTAGGCTTCGTTCTCCCTTCGTTCGTTTTAATTTTTTTATTCACGTTTCGAATTGAACTGCAGTTCACCGACATTACTCACTTTAATTAAGTGTTCTTTTAGAGCAACTCACTCGTGAACGGCCAATCTCTAGTTCTTATAATGCAGTCGGTGAGTAAGAAAGGAATTACTTAACTTGTGAATGTTTCAGATCGTGAGGGTTTGTTGTTTTCGAGTATTCGAAAGTTTTATCAAATAATTCCCCTAAGTTCAACAGAATTACGTTGCTGTTGAATTTAGCATGAGAGACACTGTAAATTGAAGATACAATTAACTATCTACATACTCCTGAAAGATATATTCGGCTTGAGGGGCCTAGCACATGTTTTTGTACGCATATAGCGGGTTCGTAATTAATTTCAAACAACTAAAACGAGGGAAACTCGTAGACCTTCGGCAAAAAGTTTAATGGTTTCGGTGTAGCTTGGTGACAAATAACTTATACCGAAAAAAAACCGCACTCACACAAACTAACTCAACCCTAAATCGAGGGTAGTTCCGGGTGTATAATATGGAGATATACATTTTGTACGCAATATGCTAAAGCGTGTAGTAATTTTGAAATTTTTTGGGAATACCTACACACTCACACACACGTGCAGTCAGCTTTCAATTCGTCATTTTAGGCCTTTGCATGTAGCCGCAATTTAAGTTTTAAAGGCAACATAACACGTGACTTGTTTGTTATTTTGGAGCCCGGCAAGGGGTGTTTGGGTCACGTCATGAAATTTTGATGATACCAACATTTATAATTTATAATAGAAAGGCAACTATAAAAGCAAGTATCGAATTAATTAAACGGGAATATCTCAGAAGGCTATAAAAGGATGCGTTGTGTACCTAAGAGGTTTGCATACGGAAAATTAACTTTGGAAGAGGAATTTTTGATGATGAACATTTTTCATGTGGAAGGCGGAAGGCGAAAGAACGGAAGGGTAACTTTGTTCGACAATATCTTAATCAGCAAAATTAGCAAACTTAATAAACGAAATTTTTATTTTTTTCGAAAAAAGGACATACTGTTTGGCTAGAGGTTGAACGAAAGGAAAATAATTTGCGATTAATAAGAATTGACTTCAAGGATATCAGTACATGCAGCCATGTAGGTATTATTTTAAGATCATACCAAATAACGCAAATATTACAGCATATTACACAAGAAGTCGTTTGTAAAAAAGAGAAAAGTTATGCTAGGTGTAAATTGAGGTAGCTACTCCAAAAATGATGAATGAAACTAAACAATTTGCTTTTAATCTCTGCCTGACCTCCCTAAAGGAAGCGGTCACATCTACGAGGGTTGTCTGAAAAGTTTTCGACCTCAACATGAAGATGGCAGCACTCGTCAACAAAAGCTAGGGAACATGTTTGGGCTCCTTTTGAAAGGTACTCACCAAAATTTCAGCCATTTTGGACCCGCAGTTGTTGTTTGTCAATCGTTTCAGTTAGTCGATGTAAGTGTTTTTGTGAACATGGATAAAATCGAGTATCGAGCTGTCATTAGGTATTTGTTTTTAAAAGGCAATACGATTACGCAAATCAAAGACGAGTTGGACGCTGTGTACGGGGACTCTGTGCCATTATTTTACCACCGTGAAATTTTGGGCAGCTGAATTGAAACGTGGCCGTACTAGTTTGGGAGATAAGGAACGTTCGGGACGTCCAAAAACTGTAACTATTGACGATAACATCGGTCAATTTCACCAAATGGTGCTAGACAACCGTCGAATTAAGGTGAGAGAGATAGCAGAGGCTATGAATATGTCGAAAGAACGTGTTTGTCACATATTGAATACAGATTTAGGCATGAAAAAGCTGTCCGCGCTTTGGATGCCGCGATTGCTCACGTTGGATCACAAACGTATTCGAATGGACATTTTTAACGCTCTGTTGGCGCAGTTTAGGCACAATAAATCAGAGTTTTTTCGCCGATTAATTACTGTAGATGACACTGGGATACACCAGTATACCCCAGAAACTAAACTATAGCCAAAACAGTGGATTGCGAAGAGAGAATCGGATCCAAAAAAAGCAAAAACGGTTTTTTCGGCTGGGAAAGTAAAGCTGACTGTTTTTTGGGATAGTCGTGGAGTTATCTTAATTGATTATCTTCAAAAACGAAAAGCCATTACAGAAGCATACTAGGCATCATTAATTGACGAGCTGAATGCAGAAATTGCGTGAAAACGGCCACATTTGGGAAAAAAAAAATTTTTTCACCAAGACAATGCGCCGTCTCATACTTCAGCGGTTGCCATTAGGGATGGGAATCGATTGCTCAACAATCGATTGTTGCAAGATCGATTATTTTAAAACATTCGATTAAGATCAATCGATTAATTGATGCCTTCTAATCAATTAATCGATTAATCGCGTAATTCGTAAGTCCCAGGGTGTCATATACGTAGACTTTATAGGTGGATTTGACTTTAAATATCTAGGTTCATTATACGTTTAACATTGGGATTGTCGTACATATATTATCGTACATATAGCGGTAAATGTACATAAAAAAGATATTAAATTGTGCATATTTATATTTATATGAAGAGTTTTTCTATTTTCTCATCACTGTCTTACATGTGTAGCTAAATGTCCGTTAAATTTCCAAATAAGTTCATATCTTTGGTTATGAAATAGCACGTTCTACATTTGCGGATAAATGTGGAAAGGTCAAGATATTAATTAATTAACATAATGTTATAACAACCTTCTAATCACCTATCTGGACACAGGAAAAATCTTGCCAAAACACTTTTATATCTTCTTCTACATAAGAATTACTGTTGCAAATAATTATTTAACATCATCGAGTTTTTGTAATTTATAGTTTTCAACAATAATGTCCTTTCAATGAATAGTTCTCACTAAAATGCTTTTCTTGTTGATTTTGGTATCTATGTACAGTGGATTCCGTTGATAATTGACACTATATAATAGGATAAAAGCATTAAATTTTACTGGAAAATGGTTTTAGAATTTTGTTATAAAGTAAGTATAATAGAAAGAGGTGTCCAGTAGGGATGTTCCTAATACCTAAAATCTGTATTTGCGAATACAAATACGAATACGAATATTCATTCATTGTATTCGCAAATACGAATACGAATACGAATAGTATACACTTGACTCTGGGCAGTCGGGAGTTACACTGTTACGCATGATAAATTGCTAAAATTTGAGTAGTGGGTAGTGTGTCTAAAATGTCCAAAAAATTGACAATAATATCAAGATTTGGCAGACATAGCTAGAAAATATCTATCAGCTCTACCTACTTCAGTTGCATCCGAACAATTTTTTAGTAATGTCGGACTTATCTACGATCCCTTACGAACAAGACTGCAGGGCGAAAAAGCAATAAAATTTCTATTTATTAAAGATTAAATTTGTTAAATTTTGATTATGAGTAGGTACTTATATAATTTTTTATTAAAATGATTATCTCGTGATTTGATTTCAAAGAAAATTTGAAATTCACCAAAGAAAATGTTGTAATCTTAAAAAAAAGAGAAAATGTTTATTTTATTAATTTCAGATACGAAACAATAATAAACAATGAATGCATTTAATTTTTATATCATCAACAACCAGTTTTTTATTTATTTTTTTACCTTGTTTAGTATTCGAATAGTATTAGAGTATTTGGGTTAAATTTGTCGAATACGGTTTCGAATACGAATATATAAAATTTGGCGAATATTCGCTTAAACGAATACGAATACGGTTATTCGGAACATCCCTAGTGTCCAGTAAGTAGGTAAGGAGATAAGCATAAAAGTAAGGAGATGTACATACTTACTTTTAGCTAAAGTTGCCGATTCAGTTCCGAATTTGAGACCGGAAGAAACAGCAGGAGTAAAATAATTCCTATAATTTGACATAGCAAGCATTTTTCTCAACGAAGTTTTGCTTGCTGGGTTGTTATTACCAAACGTGTTTTGCTGGATCTCTTCATGAAAGCACAATTTTTTTTGTTGCAGCTAATTTCGTAATAAAATATTGCCAAATCTGTCGAACATGAAATCTTTTTACTGTTGAAATTTGTTCGATTAATTAACGTTAACTAGTCGATTATGTCGATTAATCAATATCACTCATATCGATTGATAAAATTGATTTTTTTCGAAAAAATAATCGATTAGTCGATTAATCGAATCGAAATCGAACATCCTTAGTTGCCATTGCGAAAATCCACGAATTACGGTTTGAACTACTTGACCACCCTCCTTATTAATAAGATCTAGCCTGAAGCGACTTATTTTTGTTCTCTAAGCTAAAAGTTGCGCTCGGAGGACAGATATTTTCGTCAAATGTGAAGGCCATCTCCTTCGTAAACAATTATTTTGCAGAGAAAGACGTCTAGTACTATTTGGTCGGGTTAAAGAGATGGGAGCATCTATGGGGGACTATGTAGAAAAATAAAAATAAATTTGAACAAGAAATGTCTTGTATCTTTGTTAGGTCGGAAACTTTTCAGACCACCCTCGTATAACGTTAGTAACACAGACGGATGAGTAAGTCTTACTTTTATATTTATTCTTTCTTCTTCTACATTATCCGATTTGTTTATGTAAGTATCCTTTCTTAGCGATATGAATTCATTGAAAACATGAGTTACTACTGCTTCTTTCAGTGTTATGCTATATAGTTTGCATGATATACCTACCTGTGCTATATAATTGTCTACATGTCGACAATAATCTTTTATCTCTGTTCTTTCTTCTTCTACAATATCCGTTTTCTTTAGGTAAAATTCTTTTTTAAGCGATACGAATTTATTGAAAATAAGAGCCACTACTGTTGCGTTCAGTGATATGCTACATTATTTACCTACCTGTCTTACATATTTGTCTACATGTCGACAATAATCAATTATCTACTGTATTGTAGACGCGTAGAGAAAGCATGAGATAAATGTAAACTTCTCTGTTTACATTAGTTTTACGATATTATTGTTTAGTGGCTATTTAGAAATATGTGAGTATAAAATGATAGAAGGATGGAAGGATTAAGAAATGGAATAATCTAAGGATAGAAAAAGGAATAAAGGATGGATGGAAAGATGGAAGGAAGATAGAAGGAAGTATGGAAGTATAACAGGAAAAAGCAGCATGAATAAATGGAAGGATGGCAAGATGAATGGAAGCATGTAAAGATGAAAGGATGGCAGGATGGATGAAGGCATGGCAATATGGAAGGATGAAAATAAGAAAAGAAAAAATTGGGTAAAGGTGGTGCAAGAGAAATTTACTTTAAAAGTAAGTGAAATGCAGGAAAAGGCATCAAGGAAAAGTGGACCGAAGGCAAGATGGATGGGAACATGGAAGGATGAAAGGATGGCAGGATGGATAAAAGCATGGAAAGATGGAAGGATGAGAATAAGAACAAGAAAAAGTAAAGGTTGTTCAAGAGAAATTTACTTTAAAAGTAAGTGCTCTTTCATTTACTTGAAACCATCCATCTACACTAATTCCAAAGTGTTATTCGGGCATGTTGAAAAAGGGTTTGTTAGCATACTTTTGCTAAAAGTCGGAGAAAAGGTTTGAAATTTAAAGTGCTGTAAAAGGTGTTTCCTGCTTAACACATCAACGCTCTCACTACACGTAGACTGGAACATCACCTTCATCAACATTTTCCGTTCCAAAATTCACTTTTGTTCTAAGACATCATATGGGAAACTGTAATTAAGGTACGTGATCGAGATATAACTCGCGCTAGATCGTTGAAAAACCCCATCAAAACAGAGCAAAAAAAAAAGGTTATCACAGAGCTGATTTTGTCAGAAAACTCAAATACACGCTAAGCAAATAGCCCAAATCTCCGTATATCGTCCCAACAAGGATAATTAGCAATTCATTAGCGTACTCCATACTGTATACCGAAATTGACCAAGCGAGTATTTCTACTCTCAATGCCAAAACCCTACTCTATGAATGCCATCACACAAAATCCTTGTGTATCCCATATCCTTACACACATTCGTTTGGAGCTAACTAGGCTATGACAACATTGGGCGACAGGGTAGCATTCTACCGAACCTCCCCCCCCCCCCCGAGTTGTATGACGGTAGTGTGTTTCGGTAAAATTTACCATGGGCGGATACGGTAGGCTTTAATAAAACATGTCGACGTGGTATGGCGGCTTCGTGTGTGTTTCAACTAAAAGAGCTGCAGATAAAGCGATTAATCAAAATGACTATTCGGGGTAATGGCGCTCTGATTTTCTGTAGTTGTCCTGCACGAAACGTAAACTCACCTATGCACGAGTATATTGCCATGGGTAATTGATTTCTGATTATGTTACCTGGGCACACCCCGGAGTATGATATAGGCTACTAAAGTTATACACATGGTTTTCAATGTCCTGTCGTACTAAGATTAATTATTACAATAAGTCACCTACTATGTTGTAGCGATATGCATTTGAGCGTGAAACAAAATTATAATAATAATAAACTAAACAATTTTGATGAATATTTTGTTTTACCCGAATCATTATTAACGATTCTCAGGACCTTTTTTTTGAATTTCGGGTAGTTAGTCGCAGTTTTCGGTGTCTCATAAAAGTCAGGCAGTAGCATTAATGTCGTACCGGGGCAGCTATTAATCTCAAAATTTAATTGGAAGGTGTGAGAATAATTATTTTGTATTTGACAATGGTTGCGACGGAATGAATAGAGAAAAGTTGCGTTAATTAATCTAAAGTTGAGCTTTGATTAATGAATGTTGTACGGTAATATTGTTATTGTAGTCGACTATGACGATCTGAATAATATATAAGTTTCGATTTGTTTTTTGTTTGCCAAAGGTTTTGAAGTTAGAAAAGTTTATTCAGTGGTAGTCATTAGCCTACATGAAGTTTGTTCTTTAAATATTTAGAGCACTTAATTGGGTTTTCGAGAGCGCAACTTCAGTTGGATGGATACTGTAATAAGGTCGTTTTGAAATGGAGCATAATGGGTCAATATATTTCCGAAGCAGGCTATTCTCTGAAATTATAGTCATCTGAAACACAGAGCTATGTTAATACACTTTAATATGATTATTTCTTAAAACAAAGCATTTTGAATGTGGTAAATAAATTGCGGAATGTTGCAGTAAGCCGAACAATATATTTTCCCTTCCAACGATTTTTTTTTCTCCAGAAAATGGCGAGTAAAAACTCGCTAGAGTACTTAACTTTTCTATTTGAACTGAAAAATACTTTATTACAGTGAAAGACATCTTTTTCCTTACAATGTACCAATTATTTACAGTTCAGTGCATTTTTTTTCCCCGGATTGAAGTACCAGACTCGGATCATGATTTTTCGTCCTCATTGTCGTTTTATGGAGTTTAAGTGTAGTGACATTGTATTTAAGGACTTTAACAATAGACAGGATTTTTTTTTGTAAGTTTTTATCGTTTTCTATTGTGTAGGAAATGAAAAAGAAAAACGACTAGATTCGGGACTAGGTTAATGTTGAAAGTAATTGACCACATTTTTGAAATGGTTTTCGGATTGATGATAAGTACCAGTCGTTAATAAAGAATAAGTTTAAACATTATTGAATTGAATGAACGGAAATAAGTTTTGATAATAAAAAAATCGATTCAATATTGTTGCGGGTTTGCAAGGATTTTAAGTAAAACACAATTCGTTTAGAATTGATACGAATAATAACGTTTTATTATTCGCATTCAATAATCGCACTACTGGCAACGCTCTGGCCGAATTTGTATCCAACGATCGTTACTATCAATCTAAATCGCTTTACAAATATGGAGAACAGACTGTCGCTTGACCGTAGAAGAAAGTGTCTTTGATTGGAAGCTCTGCCGTGCTTATATACTGCAGGTGTTGAGTCGAGAGCTTTCCCGCATATTCGTACGTACGTGGAATGTTCGGGAAATATTAAAGACGTTCCGGGAGGGGAAAAGTGTTCGAGATGAATGTGGAACTACATATTGTTACGTGTAAGCCCGGCAACCGCGCAACCGTGCACTCGATCGTTACACATAATGAAAACAACAACAACCGAATACCTAGTTGCAAAATAACCCAATCAGAAACCTAGCTAAAGATAAGGCGAAACAATCTCTCTTCTTATCGAATGCTCTCCAATGTACTAGAATCCTCTGCACACACCACTGAACGATGATCGAAATCGAAGGCTCTGAAGCTTTCGAGAAGATTCCACAACTGAACGAACGTTCAAGTACACCGGTGAACATTCAAGACTGCAACCGCCTAGTATATAAGCAGGTGAAGCATTCAGCGAAGACACAGTAATTTTGATTACGGCGACTGTGACAGACAGCGGGTACACGCTACCGTGTTGAGAGAGAACGAAAGTGAACGAGTCAAGCGATATATGGAATAAGCGGGAAGTGCTGCCATACAGTGCGAATATAATTCTGTGAATTAATAGTGCGATTAAATAAATTATCACTTATTTTTATTTTAACCGAATTGTGTTTCACTTGAAATCCCAGCAAACCCCTAGCTCGCAACAATATATAGAAGTTTGAAGAATTTTCACGCCTTTCTTATTAGGAATTTCAAGGTGACTAATCGGATGTTTTTCTTTGCTTTCCAGCTGGGTAGTGGAAGGTTGTTGTTTTTTCACTGGAAACTGATTGAGTTTTGCGGGTTCCCAGGGTGGCATGTAACAATATGTTATCAGAGCTAGTGTTTATTCGGAATTCAGCAAAACTCCATTCCGTAATAATTTTAAAAATGTTTTGGCCTTTAATCAGTTGTACGAGTAATTTCACATCAGCCCAATCTAGCAGCGCTATTTCTAAGTATGCAGCGGTAGTGGTGAATGTTTAGCAATATTCTCAAAGTTCGTGTAAAATGATATACGAAGTGATTTTTCCATCAAAGTTTTTTTTATGTGGAAATTGTGACTTAATGTCAGAATGCTTATGTATATGACCCTACGTTGGGCGCCTCTATAATGATTATCGTATAATTCAAGCCTGTTTATATGAGGACCTATAAATACTACCAATTTTTGTGATCCAACAACGTTGCAAGCTTATGCACCGCCTTTTCATGTGTAATTCTAGGAAATTCTCATCGGGGATCCCTAGCAGAGCAGGATTGAATGCAGATCAGACCCTTGAAGGGAACTATCACATCTACATGAACAGTTTGAAGACGGATACGGGTATGGAAATGGGGGTGTTCTCCGCGGACCTGAACCTTGGCAAGGCATTCAGATTATTGGACTGTTACTGTGTATTTCAAGCGGAAATGATGGGAATCGTTTAGGCATGGTTACTACTGCAAGCTTGTGAGATGCGGAACAAACTCGTCGGGTTCCTAACAGTTAGGCAGACGAATCACACTAGGTCGAGTCCCGCTTCGTGCGGCTGTGGAAGGAAAATATATATTTTATTCTAGATCTGAGCGGGATTCCGAGCAACGAGACTGAACTGGCGAGGAGACGCTCGGCATTGGATATGACACTTGCCCATTTTGAAAGACATAAAGCAAGCTATCGGTGTGACGGCCATATAACCGGCTAATATGAGATGTTCGGGCCTCACATCATCGTTGCTAAGCAAGTGTGGCCAACCCTGAGAGCGACCATGACGAAGTTCGTCATATTCAGAGATAGGAATTACGTATCTTCATTGGTGTTCTGACGGCCCACTGCCTAATTGAGAGGCACGCCAGAAGACTGGGCATAACGGACGTGGTAGATCTGTGCCCCAGCTCCAGTGACCCCGATGCCAAAGAAAGTATCTTTCACATGCTTTGCGAATGCTCTGGTCTGACTAGGAGGTAAGAACGTATGCCAAAAAAACGCGTTGCCATGGACTTGGAAGAATTTGCGAACATGAAGCTAGAGAAGCTGATGCAGTCCGTCACACGACCATAAATGTGAGATTGCAACGAACTTTTTGGCAGACCATGTGTTGGGCTGCTTGCGACCACCCACCTTAGCTAACCTAACCTAACCGACGTACATTGCACGCTCGAATTAATATGAATCTACGTATGTTGAGCGACCTTATGTTGGGATCATCTATATATGTGGCCCTACGTTGGGCGCCTCTTCATGTAGACTCTATATTTGGCGCCCTGCACAATATTTTATTTTATTGTATTTTATATTGATTTCATAAAATTAACGGGTTCCTTTAATAAATTTAATAATTAATAAATGTAATTTTAAATTAAAATTAACTGAGATTTAATTAATGCGATATTTGTGTGGAAAAAATCGGTAGTGTCACAGAATTTATGGCCATGTATGTGATCCCCGGTAGAAGTTAGTATGACGCTAGATTGTTACTCAACAATAGGCGTCCTACATAGTGGGACCCTTCGGTGGACAAACTACAAACTGTCCGGTAATTGCTCATCAATTTTTTCAGGGGTGATTCCTTAAATATATTTTGAGAAAATAAATGTTCTACAGGGTGGGTCAATTTTCAATATTCATAGAGACATATAGGGTGGTAAAGCAAAGTTTTTTCGACATGTACCCTTACTCACGAGCGACAATTACTTTCTCAAAGTATATCAAGGAATCGCGCCTTTAAAAGTTGCCACCCAAGTACCGGACACCCTGTATATTCGTGACTAACTATTAGGAGCCTATTTATATGTATGGAATACCTGTGACGCCTCTCCATATGTTTCGCCCCGTTGTGGACTCAAGGACACTGTATACACATCAAAACTTAATGACTTTGCAGTTGTAGCCCTACGTTGGGCGCCATATAGTACATGTGTGAATCATATGATTCAAGTGGATGTTTTGCTGGAACACACCTAAATGGAAATGCAAACGACTGAAAAAAACAATAATTCATAATAAGTTTCAATATTTTTATCTAAGATTTTATTTATTCTTAAATATGAGCTCTATGTATGGTTAGAGCATTGGTTTTGTGTCTCCCGCTCTCATATTATATAAATGTAATATAATATAAATTTTCGTGCCTATACCAATTAGTGTTTTATATCTTGTTGTTTCCATGAAAATCATTTTCAATTCAAACAATCAAAATGAAAAATTACAACCTGCGTGACTGGAAAACTAGAGTCTGGAGTGGTTTAACACAGTAAATATCATGTTGTTCCAATTCGATGTTCAGAAGACGATTGATGTCAATGTCAATTATAATGTACAATGCTCGCTTGACAATACGATTACGAAAACAACAGGTGCTTTAAAGTTTACCTTTCGCCCTCCGTATCGTTTTTATTCTGTTTTTTTTTACGTTTTGTTGATTTAAAGGAAAAACATTGACATGCTTAAGAATTCCATTTCCAATTACGATCGACCTCCTGCTGTTTGTATGGCACTTCTAAGCTTTAATCTAATTCGCAGCATGAAAGCATTTTCAATCCACACATACATTGAAGCGCACTCGAGTGTGGTTGTCTAGAACGCAAAATGATTCTTGGCGCGATAATTTCAAAAAGTTGTTCGTTGTTATTTTTCGGTTGTTGGTCAATGAGAGCGATGACGAAGATCGAGGATGTCCTTGTACCATTTTCCCCATTTTTGTTTTCCACCGTCGACTATAGCTGCCCTGTTATGTAACATCATTGCAAACAAACTCTTCGAATAACAACACTACACAAAGTAAACAGATGTTAGGAGAAGTAAAGTCCTTCAAATGTGATACGGCTACCTATCCCCTTGTTTAGGAATTATTTTTTTTTAAAACCCCAGAGCACCCACACTTTGAAGTCGTTATGATAAAAACGCTGTTATTACAACTAGATGCGAACTGGGACGAAAAAGTTTCGATGAAATTCCTTCATCAATCTTATTCTGCTTTTGTTTTCATTGATTTTAAAAAGGAAAATAAAGAAGACTTCCGCTTTCGAAAATAAAAACAACAACAACGAACGAAGCTTCTACTTGTCCTTTGGTCCTCTTTTTTCATATTTGATCAATACAGCGAAAAGTGGATAAAGAAAGATGCCAATGTTCTTTTCCTTTTATCCACGAAGACTTGACGTCTTAAGTTGATAACTCGCAGTCCATTTATCAGTTGACATGGTAGCGGAACTGCTTAGCTACACAAGGATAACACCGCATCGAAGAAGAGTTGTTGTAACATCGTCCTTCCTGCAATGACAACACGTTTAGAATCAATCCTTTGAGAGAAACCTTCGGTCCGAATAACCTTTTTGTCAAGTGATAAATGGGCCAATTGTGGAATGTGATATTAATGGACTCCGAAAGGTATAACATGAATCCTTCCAAAGTTACAGACGTCTACTCGAGACAGAAACAAGGAGCTATTACATTGAAATTGGTTCGATACTGTTTTCTTCTATGAGAGTACTACGAAGTCAGTTAGCTATCCGTAGGAAACGGCATAATCCTTGATGCCTGGGTAATTTCGAAGTAGATCAAAAGGTTCTTCAGCTCGAGGACTGTGTAATCAAGTAGATAAGCCTGGTTGAGAAATCGGATGATTTCATTCATTCGGTAAAGATTTTCAAAGATTCAAAGAAGGTCCCATTGTTCGAAAAGAAAGTCGAATAAGAAACTGGAGAATTTCTGGTATAAATATCCCAGGCATAGTGATCGGATAAAAAGTTAATAGGTTTATTACTAATTAAAAACAACTATCGAAGGAAAAGTTTAGCAGAAGCTGTTCTCTAGATAGCTGAAAAATAGCCACAACCACAACCAACTACACCCTTAAACAAGTAAATGAATTAGTTACATTCCTTTTTAACGTCAATAAACATATTTTAACTTTTTTCAATATTCGATCAGGAGCTATGGCAATCTAAAGTGTCTTACTCCAACATCCGTACGCCACTGTCTCCACCAACATTTTTATTTTTGACATACTCCTCTAATTGACCCACGTTCCATACCTAGCTTATTATTATATTATAATTGTTTACGTGATATAATAATCTAACAATGAACGAAAAGATACATCCAATCAATGGAAATGCACTTCAAAATTAATAAAAATCATTAAAGTTGCAAGAATTCATTAATACTATTCACAATTGTTCATTAAATCACAAAATTACGGAAATGACTAAAAATTGTGCGACAATGAATGGATTCGAACGAAATGAAGAACTGAGTAATTTATTATATCGCTTTAATTCATCATGTTACAGTACAAATTCATTATTTCAATGAATCCAGGCCATAACTCAGCGTTCATTATCAATGTACCAGGTACAAATTCATAACAAAATGAAAGACTTTATAGTAGGTTATTGTTGAGAACACAAAATTGGCTACTACTTCTGATTTCGTTAATATTACGAATGAAGTAGTCTCCATTCATAAACAAATTATCAATTATATCTAGAATGGATCTTCTTAAAAAAAATAATAATTGCAAAACAATTGTTTTGTGTAAATATTAATAAAATTGTGATAATGGTGATATGATCAAGAAAATATCCCTGAATAGTATCGAACTATTAGAAGACCATATGCACATATTATTTTATATGATGAAGTTCTTCATCTCTGTAATGTACGTCTCCAGTTTTCGACTTCCATTCTTCATGTTCATCAATATTATGAATGTGATAAAGAAATCTTTCATTAAAACTAGGAAAACATTACATACATTATTTTTATGGACGTTATAATCAGTGAAGGCGATCATAAAATTTTTTTGTCTGTGGTTAATAGTTATTATCTAACTGCTTTCTTTTATTTATTTTTGCCTTTTCCTAATTTTGTATTGTTTTACTTCTTTACTTTTTGGTTTTCTCTAATTTTTTTCTTTGATTTTTGTTTTTTTTTACCCTTTTTTAATATTTAATATTTTAATTACATTTTAATTATAAAGTATTGTTATCAACATGAAATTTATAAAAAAATTTGCTGTAATTAATTTTTGACAGGAGTAGTAAAGTACGTAAAGTTCGTATCTCAGAAACGTGAAAGTTGAAACTTAGTTAGTACTTATATGAAAATACACTACACGAGTAATTAAAGTAAAAAAAGAGGCGGAGAAACAGAAATGTCCGTGAAAAGGGTATTTTTTCCACATTTTTACGAAATTCGTTATATTTTTTAGGTACGTTAAGTTATCAAGTTAATTTCCCTTCTACGGGCTCTTCTATAAGCGCCTAGAAAGGTTTTTATAAATTTTTTAATACCCAACCCATAAGCGTGTGTAAAGTCGTTATATACATTTTCACGAATTCCGATATATTTCTTAGGTCTAATGAGATATAGAATTCGTTTTTACTTCTAAATGCTTTAACCATAATCGGGAAAGAAACCGATTTAAGGATTTTCGACATTCAACCTCTTACGGAGTGAAAGTATTGTTGAAATTTTCACAGATTTCGACAAACCTTTTAGGTTAATCGAGATTGAATTCGCTTTTACTTCTATGGGCTTTATATATTATATAATGATAAAAAAATCAATTTCGCGATTTTGCCATAGTCAACCCCTAAGAGGGTTTTAAATGATTGTGTACATTTGTACGAATTCCGACATATCACTTAGCTCTGATGAGATGCCGAATTGTTTTTTACTTTAAAGGGCTTTCCATATAATCGCCTAAAAATCGCTTTTAGAATTTTTTATATTCAATCATTAATGGGTTATGTTGATATTTTAGCCTCTATGTCTTCTTAAAATTGAAAAAAAAAATATTAAATTAAATTCTGCCAACAGTTTGAGCTAAACTTTATTATTTTTTGGGTAGAAATCTGGAACGCGTTTAATGCTGATACTATGCGACTGACTACCTAGAGATTAACCAGGAGGTTATTTTAAATGAAAATACAAGTTTTCCGGGTTCAATACTGTTCTTATTTATTTTTGCGTGACGTTTCATACTCGACTGAGTCCTTTATCAAACTGATCGAAAATATCTTTACAAACTGTTTTTATATGAAAGCAGTTATTTTAAATGTTATTTTTTAGGTTACCAGTTGCAGAGTCACTTACACCGCATCTCAAAATAAAATGTGTTCAGGACTCTGGATTTTCTTTTTCTTTGGGGATTGATATATTCGAATTTTCAGTAAATTTTAATACATAAATTTATATGAATATTTTTAAACAAATAACAACCCGTGTACCTGTGGACAATTGTCATTTTTCCCCATAGAAACTGCTCTATCTTTAATTTGTTTTTATTTTCATTTTTTTTAGTGTCTAGGAAGATATTAGTTTTTCTAGAAGATGTTAACATAGTTACTATTTTCTGGTGCAAGGTTTTTAGTTATAGAATGTTTTAAGAATTGGAGCTTTCGCCCACTGGTACACGCTGTGCAATGTACCTATGGACATAGGTAAATGTACCTATGGACGCGCTAGTAATTGAAGACAGTTTGAATGAAACACATTTTTAACAGAAATTAACAAAATTATTTATTACCAAAATAAAAGTAAAATCTTTTTTTAAAGCAAATAATAACAGATTTAAGACTTATGGACAATATGGACAGTCCAAAAGTACTAGTAAAATTTTCTCCACAGGTAATATTTACGAAACTCTATCTATTATCTATTTAACAAAAATGTCTCCCGATAAATAAATAATATTTACTAAACTTCACAAAACATAAAGATTAGTAACGAAATCGAGTTTTGAAACTTAAAATACATTGAGTAAAAGAACTTAGAAATATACTTTCATCTAGAATTTTTTGAAGAATGCGAAATGACACTTAGTGAGGGTTACCACATGTGAAAAAAGATCCCTAAATACGTTTTTTTAGTTTCTGTAAGTACTTGAATTTGAGCAATACTTAAGCTGTCCACAGGTACAACTGTCCATAGGTACACGGGTTGCCCCTACACATATGTATCCAAAGAATACTTTTTTTTATGAACGTCATTCACATTCAATAATGTTATGAATTGTTTATTTCTTTCAGTAAAAATTACTACAATAAAAAAAAATTTTTTTTTTAACAATCCCCTTGACTATTGTCATATAAGCTCTAAACTTCAAATACATCGTCCAATTCCTCTCTCCGACGCTAACCGTACACCCCTTAATAGAGGTCAACAAAGCAGCTGTCCAATTTCAAAATCTAGTAAGTGCTTTTTAAAAATGTTGAAAATGGTGCCCAAGAACTTCGTACAAGTCAACCCTCATTAATAAATGTTGCTATCCTGATATGGAGGACAGGGCCCGATTTGGGATTTCGCGCCATTGATGATGATGATCCTGATATGTTTGGGAGTACTCCTTGGTTATTTTGAAGAACTTCTGTACATATCGAATTTTTAATATATATTTATTTTGACGGCTGAGTAAACATAGGTCTTGGGACTCTTCTTTAAAATTTTCAAAAAAACACTTACTAGGTTTTGAAATGGGACAGACGATAGTCTGCCTAGTACAGAATTTGCATGATGAAAGCAGCTCTCGCGTTTGAAGTGTTTAGAAGCAAATAGCAAATAAAGCACGCGATTTGTAAGTACTTTTGTATGGGAGCTACTCCAAGGGGTATAATGATATTTAGTTCGAAATAAAAATTCTGTTATCCAGTAAAGTATGCAATTGAATTCATTTACGGATTGTATAAAATAGTGGTAATTCGTAAAAACCGAATGAACTTAAAACTTTTCAATGTATTTCAAAATTTCAAAAGGAAAAAAGATTCAACTAACTACACCATCTGGCCGTACCTCTTACCGATCTAAGTGAAGTCGATAGAGAAAATCAGTTACACGCACTTCACATCGACATTCATTTGAAATCACTCATTGGAAACTCACTGGCAAATATTTGCGAGCAAAAGAACGCCAGAAACGCTTATATCATCGACAGGATGGGAACGTCATCAACTGGCTCTGCCCTACCTTATCCCGATCTTGATAAATCAATTAAACAAATCGATTTCCTAGAAATTCTGCCCAACAAGGACGAATTTATGCACCTGTTCGTATAATACAAATATACGAATATCAAGGAATAATATGCCACAATCCTTCTAGCTTGCAAGTGAAATGCAGCTTGCGGCCCTATGTTGTTTGAGTTGGTAACCATTCAAGTGATTTTAATTGAATTCCGGTTTTGTGGTAAATAGAAAATGATAAAAGCCGGTAGATAATTCGACTTGTATAAACGCAACGCATATAACGTATAAGCGAGCAATGACAGCGCAACGGGGTTGACAAAGCACCTGTATGCA
Organism: Beris morrisii; assembly: GCA_951812415.1. NCBI lineage: Eukaryota > Metazoa > Arthropoda > Insecta > Diptera > Stratiomyidae > Beris > Beris morrisii. The sequence continues at coordinate 129,481,123 of OX638312.1, forward strand.
CGAACTAGTGAGGTTTTTTCCCACTTACTAACTGCCAGCTCGATATAGTGAAATATCCTGTCCCCGGTCCTTCTCACAATTGCTAACTTTAATTGAAGTGATTGAGACTAATATTTATGTGGTGAAGTTGTCGTGTCAACACAATTTCAAATTAAATGCAGTTTCACCAATAGTTCCAATGGGGCTCCACATGCTGTACAGCCTTTTTAACGATTAAAAACGTAATTCATGCGATCCTTTTACATGAATAGAAAGTACTTACAGGAACGTTTCGAATGAAGAGTAGTGTGATAATAAATAGCACAATGGCTGCTTATATCGTATGCAGTATGTTGCAGTATTTGCGTATGTAATTCTGTTTCCTTTGTTCCATCATTGAGTTTAATTGACATGTTAAATCGCGGAATAATTGACATGTTGGTATTAGATTACATTAGAGCGTTATTTAATGCAGATGACTATCTGATTAAATGTTTAGATGCAGGTATCTACGTTGCGGAAACTGGTAAGTCATCTAATTTCCCAATCGGAAAGAACACTTGACTCCCGTTTATGGACCGCTGTGTTAATTAATCAAATTGCAGGGACCGAAGATTAAGCGTCGGCGGAAAGATCACATACAGAGTAGTCAAAGATGTTTCAATATTTTGCAGATTTTCAACGTTTTGTTATGTGAAAAGGTGCAACCCCATTGCACCTCCTTAGGGTTGAATATCTAAAAATCCAGAAATAGATTATATAAGTAAGTAAGAATCAATAAGAAATATGTAGGAATTCGTGAAATTATATTGAACCACTTTACACAACCTTTGAAGGTTGGATATCAGATTTTCCTAAAATTGGTTTGTAACCTATGCAACTCCTTTACATTTGGGGGTTGAGTGTCCAAAAATTCTGAAAGAAGTTCTTAGATGAATATAAAAAAAGCCAGAGAAAGTAAACACCAATTCGATGTCTTATCACTAATAGGAGATAAAACAGAATTCGTGAAAACGTGTTCAACGCTTTTATATCCTCTTAGGGGTTGAAAGGGAAAACTCTTGGAAACGGGTTTTAGGCGTTTATAAAACCAGCCCGTGGAAGTGAAAAGTTATTCGATATCTAATTAGACCTGAGGGATATGGCTGAATTCGTGAAAATGTATACAACTGAAAACACTTCTAAAAATTTATGTGTAGAATTCGTAGAATAAAAATTAATTCAATATTTTAGAAGACCTAAAAGATATGATGAAATTCGTGAAAATGTATGCATTCCATTTACACAGATCAGTGTTTTTGCCCCTCTTTCGTACGGCAATGAATATTACAATATTTTTTTATCTAGATTACTTTTCTAGTAGATTTACATATACGTACCAAGTTTGAAGTTTCTATAATAAGCTGTTCTGAAGATAGAAAACCTCCCCCATCACCATACTACCCCTATAAAAAATTATATATTTTCAACATGCTGCTAGTATAGCTTTATCTTAATACCAAGATTCAGCTATCCATCATTATAAGTTCTGGAGATATAAAAAACTGGAACTCTTCCTTTCTTACCTTTCCCCATCCTAACCCCCATACACTCACACGCCCAAAATGTTTTTTCTTTGCTAGGGGTTTTTTAGACTTACTTCCCTCCGGTCATTGCCGAAATTTTGTGACCTTACCATAGCCGATTCTTTGTACTTGAACAATACAGAAACAAAAAATTTAATTTAATTTTTTTTTCAATAATTCTCAAAAATTTTCAGAAGAATCGGCGATGGTAGGTAAGGTCATACCTGTGTTCGATTCTTGATGGAATCACCCCCTTACAAATTCTAAGCATCTTAAACTGTTCTTGAGATATGAGACGTGATTTTTTAGAAAAGTTCTTATCCCTCCTCCTCACGCTCCACCGTCCCCTTGAAAAATTTTGTTTTCAATTAACTCCATTTGTCGACTTGTCGACTTTCGTGACCTTAATCGCTCAGGAGGTATGAATTCTAGAATGTCTCGATCTCGGCTTTCAAGCGTTTCGGACTCATTGTTTTTCCCCCCACTTTCGTACTCCCCCACCTCTATAGATAATTTACGAATGGGTCCACTATCAAAGCTCTATATAAATTCCAGGTTTCAGCATCCCAGCGGAAGCCATTGCTAAGATCTAGAAACCAAAAATGTTCGTTTAAAACGCTCCACCTAACCTCCTCCTTCACACTCGAACCTCTTAAAAAGTGGCCGCTTAAAAGGGGGCAAATCAATTTAATAGATCAAAAGGTTTGGGAGATACGATCCTTCAAACGATTTTGCGTACGGCGACGACGGTCGGCGTACAGACGGACTGAACTTTTTTTTTTTGCTTTTTTGGAGTCTACTAGCAATGAAGCGTGAAAAAAATGTTTTCAAGGTACCAAATTTCTTTTTTTAAAAATCGATCACAATTCTGTATTGCTGAAATAATAAAGTAAAACGAAACAACAACAAAATTTAAGGGTTGATACTAATTTTCATAACATTCAAAGTTTTGATTTTCCATTTGTGGGGTTCTGAACCCCTAACAACCAAAGGCGCACTTACTGGGTGAAAAGAAGAGCACTTGCCCCTATCTGTATTCTACCAATCCAAAAACAAATTTTCCAATAAGCGTGGCTCAACTATTTTGAAATTTAGGTTCACAATAAATTTATTGGTCACTTCTTCTGACTTCCATAGGTGGCTCGACGGATCAAAAAATATTAGAATCTTTACCAAAAAAATGACTCAAGAGAACTGCTTACTCAAAAAATCAACAATAGTATAAAAAGAAAAAACACTACAGATTTCAGCTTAGACAATAAACTTCCACCCAAAAAATAATATAATATGAAATAATAATAAACAATTTAATGAAATTTAAATAATGAAATAACTGTTTGGTCATACGGCAACTTAAAGGTGGCGCAAATAGCCGATATATGACTTCTATTTGCAAAGTCGAATACGGATGGAATCAGGTAGGTACGTCTGAAAAAAGTTGGTGCGACGTCATTAAGTCGTGACAGCGACGTTGTGGGTACGACTGATACAATAGTTATTTCCACACGCGTCTACTATATCTGCAGTCTCGTTCATCTCATCGACAAATATTATTATTGTTAATTTTCGTTATGTGAAGTACTTGTTAATTACGTTTTATTTTTTTTTACATAGGAACGTTCGCGAATGAAATTATTCACCTTTTTGATCATAGCGTACATCATTTAGTATCGTCGGCGATATTTCCTTTTAATTTCATATTTAATATTCGATAAAATAAATTAGATAAAAATTCGATTGGTAAAATGCTAAATGATGTAAAAATTGTAACGCTATTTCTTTGTACATTTTGCAATTAAAAATTCCGTTTATTATTATATTATTTTAAAATGTTCGAACGTATATCGCTCGATTACAAGCGTTAAAGTACGGCTATGGTTGCAAAACATACGTACAACCTACAAGTACGGCAACAATCTGTATATCTACGCCACTGTAATTTCATCGTATCGTATTTCGATTTTCAGATAATTAATTGCCCTCGCCGAATGTAAATCAAATCAACGTTTCATTTCGATATTATTGATTGGTATGCATTTAAGTGCTTACTGCAACGGAGCCGGATATGAAAGCCCAATGGGGGGGGGGGGGGGGGGGGGGGGGGGGTATGGGGCCAATATTATAAGTAAGCAGAAGTGTTTTATTACTGCAATACCGCTGGTACGGTATCATCATTCGTTATCTCTGGGGGATATTGATTGTAAATATTTTATTGAAACCGTTTTAATAAGTAATTAATTACGCTCGACGCTGTTTTCGATTTCGAAAAGAGAACGAGCTTGCAATATATCGAGAAATGCATAAATTCCGATGAATTTCACTCCCAATTGCAATAATTATTATCCAATTTTTTCCTATTTCCACTTTCAAATCTTTTTACGTACTTGAAAACGCTTATGGGTAATCTATGTGCGGAGTTATGAAAATCTGAGATGTCTTTATTTTGATGGCATAGGTACTTGTTTTTTTTGATCGACCTTAAGTTTTATATTAAGTTCTAAGTTTTGAAAGATACCGTCTTTCCCTGCAGGTCCGTGATGAAAGGAACTATGCAATACAGAGCCACATACTCGATACGATTTTGTTAGTTAAGCACACGTGATCGTGCTGAATTGTCAATCACAATCATTTTACACCCTTTTAGGAGTTGAATATCACAAAATACAGAAATTAATTTTTTGATCATTACGAGTATATATAAAGCTCATCAAAGTAAAAGCGAATTTAATTTCATTAAACTTAAAAGATTTGTCGAAATTCGTGAAGTTTTGAACAATACTTTACACGTAGGGGGTTGAATATCGAAAAATACTTAAATTGGGTTTTTCTCGATTACACAATATTTAAAGCTTTAGGAGCGAACGGGATATTTCATTAGACATAAGAAATTTATCGGAATTCGTGACAATGTACTCAAACACTTGGATATTGAGTAATTTGGAAAAATGTTTCAAAGCGCTTATATAGGGTGTTACAATAAATCGTTCCGAAGTGCATTGTGAACCACGCTTAAAGGTCAAATAATTTTTACATCTGTTTCAACATTTTGATAATTCAGTCTTTGGCAAATTGTTCATAAGGTGCATCATGAATATATTATCAATTGCAGAACGTGTAAAAATTGTTGACGCCTATTACGAAAATGGGCGCTCAAACAAAAATACATTCCGTGCTCTTCCTGATTTTTTCGGCCAGCATAATCGTCCTATCGAGAGAACAATAGGGCAAATTGTGAAAAATTACAAGAAACTGAGTCAGTAGCGGATTTGAAATTACCATTGATTGGAAAACATTGCTGCAGTTCGTGAGAGCGTGGCAGAAAGCCCAAACAACTCCATTCGCCGTCGCGCATAGGAATTGCACTTGTTCTCGGCTACTTTGCATCGAATTTTGTCAAAAGATTTGCCCCTGCCCATCTACAAAATCCAAACTGACACAAGAACTGAAATCTACTATCCATTTAAAGTGCCTAACGTTCGCCAATTGGATGCATGTTTAAAACCAAGTTGACAATGGATTTGCAACCAAAATCTTCTTTTCTGATGAGGCCTTTTTCCATTATTCAGTGCCAAAGTGACTTGGATCGATATTAACAATTTAATTCTGCCAATATCTTCAACTCGGACAAGTAGCTGGTCACCGTACGTGTTTTAATTAAACCAAAGGTATCAATATGCATTTTATTTACTGTGGTCGCTGAGTGGGACAAACATTAATGAATGTACATTTGTGCGTCCGGATAAATCAAAATCCTCAACAAAAATAAATTATCGATGTTTTGGAGATTAAAATTACGGCTAATGGTGTAACATATGTCCTTTTTGAGAACCCAATTATATGTCTTCATGACATAGCCTCTAAACTGTAAAATAAATGTCTTAAAAGAGTTCGTGGTTAAATGGGAGTACAAATAGCGGTCGCCTTTTGGGTCATACCAATTTTGTCCCTATCAGCGACCAAAATAATTTCATTGCCACCATTTTCTTTACTTTCGATATGATTAATATTGGTCGCACAATGGGACTGGCAAATGAAGTACCAGATTGCGACTGGTCGCAAATCGGGACAAACGAGTGGTCGCAAATCGGGACAACGGGTCAATCATGTGGTCGCAACGACGTACAAGTACATCGATTAACGTTTTTTCGAATATCTTCTAAAATAATGATCGTGTGTTGTGAAAAACAATTGTATTTGCAGAATAATATATCGACTTTGACTAAAACAACGATCGTGAAAATCAAATTAGAATAGAAATGGATATTTCGTTATTGAATATGAAAGCAATGCTTACATGGTCGCGTATTGGGACATTTACCTTAATACAAAATTTCAGGGTAGCAATTTTTTTTAAAATTTCAGGGCGATCACAATTCTTATATTTATTTAAATTTTTGATTATGTGTCTGTCCAAGTCTGTTTCTGTCGTTTTATGTCGTGTCATATTTTGTTCTTATTTTTATGTTTTTATTGGTAATTTCTTTATTCTATTTAATTTCCATTTTATTTGTTGCCTCTCACCTGTCGTACACCTACCAACCATAGAACTCCCTTCCCTTCTAAACGCACTCTCCCACATCGATGTTTTCTTACGTTATTATTTTTAGGAGAAGCCTCGCAAGTAGAGATGAGACGAATATATTAGTATTCGCTATGATATTACTAATATTTGGATATATTAGATATTATTAATATGCCGATATTCGTATATCATGATATTCATTTCCCATCGACTCTTTCTCATACCATGGATTTGCCGATCTACTTATTCTTTATTTACTTGGATCCTAATATTCACGAATATTTTATATTCACTAATATTTGATATTCACTAATATTTGATATCAGCGAATCCATACGAATATGTGATATCAGGGAATACATACGAATATGAATATCTGACCTAATACATGGTAGGGAATATTCCAGTATCATATCATGGTACCGATGGATGGTGATGGCGTGTCTTTTGAGGGGTGGATGTGTAAGGGGGAGGAGGGTGGGGGGTACGTTTTAGACGAAAAATATTGGTTCCTAGATTTTAGGAACCGCTTATGCTAGGAGGCTGAAATTTAGAACTTATGTAGAACTATAATCGTGGACCCAATTGCTAAAAAATTGTCGATATAGGTTGCAGGGTGAGGGAGTGGGGGGAAAAACGATGTGTCCGAAACGCTTGAAAGCTGGGATTGATACATTCTAAAATCCATATCTCCAGAACGGTTGATGTCAGAAGGTTGAAACTTTGTGGTTATCTTAAGGGATAATGGAAGATTAGATAGGGTCTACAAATTTTATAGGGGATGGTGGGGTGTGGAGATGGGGGGTGAAAATTTTTGGATTTCAATATAGGACGATAAAATTTGGTTTCCGTATATAGGATTACAGGGGGAGTCTACTGAACGTAAACTTTTTGATGAGGGAGGTGAAGGACAAAAGTGAGGGGCTATTCCCTTCAAAAAATTAGATTTTTATATCTCAAGAACAGTACCAGATATGATCTTAGAAATTTTACAGGAGTTACGCCCAGTAGACTTCTAGCAGGGAAAACAATTTTAAAGGTGTGATTGTAGGGGGCGATGTCAGGAGAAGGTGAAAAGGAAAAAAATCTGATTCTTCTTTTTCGAGAACCGCAAAGGATAGAAAACTAAAAATTTTCGACTATATTGAGGGCATTCTAGAGAAAAAAGGCAAGCACTTTAAGAAGGAACGGGTTTGGGAAAGTACACCTGTGCAATTTCGCACCTATCACCTACTAATTAAATAAGGAAAGTGTAAATGAGTAAGGGAAGATTATGTTAGATTTAAACAACGAATTCAATATTTATCGGAAGGGAAAGGACCGAAGGGTAAATCTGTTTATTTATTTTAGCTCATACTAAGTAACCAAAGAATAGCAAGCAATAAACCTTTCACATTATTCTGAATGGTTTTCTAGAAATGTTTTATCTTAGCAAAAAAAAAAAATTTAATAAATTTCACTGTCAACGTCATATTCAGAAAATATTCTCCATACTCGTAAAACAATTAAAATTAAAGATCCGGTCCATGTTCCCTCATTAATTTATGTCCATTAAAACGGAAGTAAATTTTCCGGGCCGAAAATTAAAGAATGCGTTTTGTTATTTACGGACAGCTTTTCGAGTTTTTATTCCGGTTCGGATTACAGTCTGACCTGTAGGATTATCTTCCGACTAGCTCACAGGATTTCAGGGAAATACTTGCCGAGTGTGAAAAAATTGGGAAAGGAACTAATTCATATTTTTTTTTTATTTTACCACTGCAAAAGCTAACTGAGTGCTTTATGAAAGCCGACAAGTGTTTTAAATTACAGCAGGCCTTTAAGTAAAAGCTACGGTGCAAATTACTCGGTTGATTGTAATTTAAGCTGCTGAATAAAAAAAGGTACGTTGAGTGCATTTTACCTGAATATTTTTACTGGTATCTGTACATCACGGAAATTAATAAATTTATTTAAAAAATCTCGAACACAATAATTTTTCGATACATTGTGCCCGAACGGAATATGTGCGCACTTGGAAAGTTAATTGCAGAAAGAGCAGCCCTATTCGTACGCATGAAATAAAATAAAATACTTCATTATTAAAGTTGAAAAATCTGTCTACAGTCTGGGCGGAAATTTATTTTTACTTTCGAAACATTGAAATAGATAAACTGCCCATAGAAGTAGAAACATCGAAAAATTCTGAAATCGATTTTTAGCCGATTATACAAAAAAAAAGGCCAAGTAGACATCTCAAACTTTGTCATTCTTCGTGAAAACATATACAATCCTTTTACATCGCTTGGGGGTTTGAGTTTGAGAAGAAGTAAGAACCAATTTGATGTCTCATCAGACCTAAAAAAATACGGAGAAAATTGTGTAAACGGATGCAACCCCCATATAACCCCTTGTAGGTTGAACATCTAAAAATTCTAAAATTAATTTTTAGGCCATTATATAGCAAGCACCAATTCGATAGATCTAAGAGATATGATGGAATGCGTAAAGACGTATGCATCACCTTTGGGATCAAATATCTAAAAATCCTGGAATTGGTTTGTAGCCGATTATAAGACAAGTCCGTGGAAGTAAGAACTGATTCGATATTTTATCAGACATAAGAGATATGACGGAATTCGTGAAAATATATGGACCCCATTTTCACAGACCATTTTACTTTATTATTTCAATAAAACAGTATTGTGATCGATTTTAAAAAAAAAAATTTGCTACCCTCAAAATATTTTTTTTTTCGTTTAATGACTAGTAGACACAAAAAAAAGCAAAAAATTTCAGTCCGTCTGTCCGCCGTACGTCGACCGCTGTACGCAAAATCGTTTGAAGGTCCGTAGCTCCCAAACCCTTTGAGCTATTAAATTGAAATTTTTTTTATGCATAGACTGAGTACGCCTCTCACATTTTTAAGGGTTGGAGTGTGAGGGGGGGAGTGGGGGAAGCGTTTTAGACGAAAAATTTTGGTTTCTAGATCTCAGCAACCACTTACGCTAGGAGGCTGAAACTTAGAATTTATATAGAGCTTCAATAGTGGACCTATTTGCAAAACGACGATATAGGTGCAGGGGTGTGGGAGTGGAGAGAAAAATAATGCGTCTGAGACGCAAGAAAGCCGAGTTCGACACATTCTAAAATCTATTTATCCTTAATGAATATCTGTAGGTACACTAGGAGAATAGATCGAAAACAAATTTTTGAGTGGGGGCAGTGGCGTACGGTGGCGGGGGGGGTGAAAAACTTTAGGTTACAATATCTCACGAAGACAAATAAAATTCTGAAAGTAAAAATCTGAAAGTAAAACTTTTTAAGGGGACGGCGGAACATGAAAGTGGAGGGGATAAGAGTTTTTCTAAAAAATCACGTCTCATATCTCCAGAACAGTAAAAGATAGATGCTTAAAATGGATCCCCAGCAGAAAAAAAAATTTTGGTTGAGACGGTGTAGAGGGTGAGAGTGGGGGAGGGTGAACAGGAATAGGTTCTTATTTTTATATCTCAAGAACCTATAATGATATAAAGATAAAAGTTGGTATTTAGATAGAGCTATAATAGTAGTAGCATGTTGGAAAAATATAATTTTTTTATAGGAAAAGTATGGTACGGGGGTGAGGGGTGTTTTTCTTATCTATTGAACGGCTTCTTCTACAAAGTTGAAACTCGGTATGTATATACCAAGTATGGAAGTATGAAACCGGAATTTTTTTATGAAAAATAGACGTTTATTCTACAAAAGTGTTACAACATATTTCATTCGAAGTATTGCCCATCGCTAGCTATACATTTTGCCCATCTCTCTGACAAGTTATGTATGCCACGCCAAAAAAAAATTTGTTCTTTTGGGGCAAACCAGTCATCGAGCCATTTTTGGACATTTTCGTACGAAATGGAGCGCTGCTCACTAAGTGCGTGTCACATCGATGCAAACAAGTGAAAATCAGAAGGAGGCAAGTCTGGTGAGTAAGCCGCATGCGGAAGTATTTCCCACTGACAAGCCTTAATCGTTTCCTTCACCGGTCGTGCCGTGTGTGATGGTGCATTATCATGCAGCAAAATCACTTTGTGTTGCCTCTTTCCATATTCTGGCCGTTTTTCAAGCAAAGATTGCTGCAGATCGATCATTTGTTGTCGGTAGCGTTCTGTATTAACGGTTTCGCCAGGTTTCAGCAGCTCGTAATAGATCACGCCCTTCTGATCCCACCAAACACAGAGCATTGTCTTCCGTCCATAGCGATTTGGTTTTGCAGTCGATGTCGATGGTTCGTCTGGAGATAATCACGATTTTTTCCGCTTCGGATTCTCAAAATAAATCCACTTTTCATCGCCAGTCACAATTTGATGGAGAAATGACTTTCTTTCGTATCTGGCGAGCAAAATTTCGCAAGTGGTTTTTCGGTTTTCCTGCTGTCTTGCATTGAGTTCACGTGGAACCCATTTCCCCATCTTCTGGACCTTTCCATGGCTCTCAAACGTATGGACACGGCTTGGTGGGTCACATTTAACTCATCTGCGAGTTGTTGTTGCGTTTGGGTGTCATCCGCATCCAACATGCCTGCGATTCGCTGTCTTCAAACTTTTTCGGTGCTTTTCCACGTTCCTTGCTTCCGATGTCGAAATCACCACTTTTAAATTTTTTGAACCACTCAAAGCACTGTGATTTCCCAAGTGCATGATCCCCGTAAGCATTCGATGCGATTCTGCAGCCGTTTTTTTTAAATGGTAACAGAAAATCAAAGCTGTCCGCATATCGTCGTTCCCAGGCACAAAAGTTGACATGTTCAACGCTCGTCAAAACTACACTGTTGTATGAAACCGGTATTGCTGGGTACTTTATATCTTTATCAGATATCCAAACAACAAAATGGCGTCCATGGTTCGGTTTGACAGTTACTACTTTGACAGCTAGAGCCATCTATGAGTGAATTCCGGTTTCATACTTGCATACCTGGTATATGTAAATTAACTAGAAAAGTAATTTTGATAAAAATATTTTTCAAACATCCATTGGCGTTGGGAAGGGGGGCAAAAAAAATTATCATTGAAAATGAAATGAAATTTCGTCATATCGTTTAGGTCTTCCCAAATATTGAATTTATTTTTATTCTACGGCTTCTTCATATGAAAACCTAGAAAGCATTTTCAGGATTTTTGAAATTCGACCCCTAAGGGCGTGTAAAGGGGTTGTATACTTTTTCACGAATTCTGCACCAGGTCTGATCAGATATCGAATATCTTTTCACTTTCACGGGCTTGCGTAATAATCGCCTAAAACTGGTTTATAAGTTTTTTCCTTTTTCAGCACCTAAGAGGGAATAAAAGGGTTGAATACGTTTTCACGAATTCCGTTATATCTTTTAGAAGTGATAAGAAATTGAATTGGTTTCTTACTTTTTCGTGCTGTATTCATATTTATCTATTAACTCCTTTCAGGATTTTTGCATATCTGATGATATATCGAATTAATTTTTACTTCCTAAGGTTTCCTTTATAAGCGCCAAAAAGTCAATTTCAGTATTTTTAGAGGTTGTATGCTTTTCAAAGCTTCGAGATATTTCTTAGGTTTGATGAGATATTAGATCGCTTTTCACAGACTTTTTATATAATCGCCGACAAACCAATTTCTCAATTTTTGGATATTCAAGAGTTTGCATATGTTTTTACAATTTTTGCCATCCCTTACGTCTGATGAAATATAAAATTGATTATTACGCCATTTGATGTAATGGCCTAAACACCAATTTCACGGTTTTTCGAATTTCAAAAACCAAGGGGATGCTTATGTTTTTACCAAATTTAACACTCAAGTGTATACATTTTAACAATTTGTCATAACACTTAACAATTCGTCAAGTCTGATAAGGCATCAAATTCGCTTTAACCTCTATGGGTATTTCGTGTTCATAATATACCAAAATCCGAATAGTCTACACGGGGTTTTTCAATGTTTCATCGGCTAAAAATTTATATTTTAAATATTTTTATTTGAAGAACAAAATTAACTTCCCAAGAAACCTCATAATCTCGAAACAACTGATAATACTCGTATACTCCGACTTTGACCGCTCCCGAACTTTGATCCGAAAAATAATAATTTTTCGACCAGACCATTGGCAGATTTTTTGAATTTATGAAATTTTTTTACCTAAATAAATTTTCTAGTATATCTATGTACATCAAGCCATACAGCCAAGTTTCACGTTTCTAGCATAAAACACACCCCTGGGTTCACCACTATAGCTATACTTTAATTCCACGTTTCAGCCTTATTAGCGGTTCGCAAGATATAAGAATCGTTTACCAACCTCTTAACCCTTACACCTTCACCGCCAAAATATTTTCACGAATATACCTTCAGTATAAATTTCAAGATCCTATCCTAGTCAAGTTTTGACTTCATCATCAACAATAGCGCGACAGCCCAAATCGGATCCTGACCTCCTGTTCAGTCCAGTCTACGCACCAAACAAATAGATTTAATAGCCCTAAGGGTTTGGGAGCTACGAGCCTTCTGACGCTTATACTGCTCGGGTTTGATCAAGACCGTTCGACCTGTCAAATTGAACGTTAATTTTAAATACAGTAAATTTTGCGCGAAGCTGGCTACATCTATTGGCGGTCAAGCAAACGCTGACTCATAGATTGGACTTAACACACAAAGGTTTTAACTTTCAATTTTCATTCGCATATGACGGAAGAGATTCTGACCACTTCTTGAAGTCTCTTGGCCAACGCCGCTGTCTACCATAAAGAAGTTCACCCCTAATTGGGGCCATATACTCCTTGGAGACCAAGACTTCAGTGGTCGATGGTACGAGTCCGACGGCACATGATATGGTCCTGAACTTTATCCGACACCCAGTTTTCCTTGCTTTTTATTTCCAAAAATCCTTTTTAAATTCCTGTCATATCCCCGGGATTGGACGAAAGGTGTAAAGAACGGAGGTCGACCGCAACGTCCCGAATTCAATCGGATGGATTTAATCGAAAAGGCCAAGGTTCTATTTTTGATGTCGCGCCAAAGAAGTCGTCTTAGCACGACTTATTGTCTGGTACAGTCTAAGGACAAGATCTTAAGATCGTATTGCGCGTGGTTTGGATTTTCCTTGTATTTCGAAATATTTGCCTTTAAGTCCGGAGATTTTTCTTCCTTGTAGACGCCACGTACAATAACGTTAATTCCAAATTCCGACATCTTCCTTGTAGCAACGGTGTAGCAACGGTGTAACATTTCTTTCTTTTTTTTAATAAAGGACTTAGAACGCGATATCAAGATTTACATTACATCCCTTAAAGACCTGCCCGAATTTGAAAATTCTAGACAACGCGAACCTGACAGCCATCACCTTGAACTCAACCGCAAACAAATCACCCAATAAAAGCAATTTCTCACGCCAAACGCTCATTTCCAGCGAAAAACGCCTGCGGTGCCAAGGTTGTAATTTCTAATTCATTGGAGTTCTTACCATTACAAGGATTCCCGTGCCAATTCCGGAATCCGGGATCCTGGCTAGCATCAGGGTACAGCATCCCGACACGAATAATGCACGATGGGAATTACAATCTATGCTCGGAGGGGGTGAAAAGTGCCAATAGGGAGCGTGGGGCGCATATAATATCTGCATGCCGTTTGTAAGGCGCGTAGGAAATACATACACATCCTTGATAAGCATAAGTTTGCTAGTAGCTCGTAGCTGAAACTTTTACGGGCTTTTAGCGTCCATTAATAATCATAAAGCGCAATTTTCCAGTTCATTACGCAAAGTAAATCTTTTCTTTTCGGAGCGCGCCACGTTGTTACAGCGTACACAATGTTGGCCTCGGAGAAACCCCGATGCTTTAGGTGTAATAAGCCGTGCAGTACTTAAAATTTTCATGTACTGATGATGCCAGAATATAAGACGCTTGTAATTAGTTTCAATCACTGCGCGAGGGTTGTTTTTTCTCAACCCCTCCGTCTGCTTTTTTTTTTATTAAGAGAAGACTAATCGTTTTGATAAATGTACCCTTGGATCCTGATAGATTCGCCAGAGGAAAAATAAGACGAAACAAAAATGACAAGAAGATGGACAGTATCGAAGGTTCTTTCTTGTAGGTGGAGTCTTAGCAATTTTTTTTTCTTTTAGATCCAAGCATTTTAATTAAGTTTTAAAGATTAAAAAAAACTCTTCTGGTACGGAAGGTGAAGAAGGATAGACAGGATGTACCTAAAGTTCACCTTTATTTGGGAAAGTACCTGAGGCAAGGGTAGAAGTTTCATTTTCAGGTAATTCCTTAATTACGAGATTTACATTGGACGGAGTAGACTTTAAAAGATTAAGGGTTGTCCGTCTTTTGTTTAAAATCTTTTAAGGTTGCATGTTATAGCAAACCAGATTGAGTGAATATAACAAAGATAATGAACTAAAATCGTTCAGATATTGTTCGTAAATTGGTATAAACCAACATAAAAATGTCAGCTACTCGTCAGTACTGAACATTTTAATTCATTTGGATTAAGTTCTGGAAATCAGTACTCAGTACCATCAGAAAGAAAAATAAATTTAATTTTCTTATCTTCTGTACAGCAATTTTTTTTATAAATACTTCATTTGTATTGGTTTAGTACTTACAAGAAGGTTCTAAATCAATTTTATGTGTTCAGTATCGAAATAGAACTATAAATAGTGATAAAAATTACTTGAGAATTCAATTTGTTGAGACAAGTGTCCTAAAAGGAATTCAATATAAAAAACATTGACTCCAATATTTACCAGTATCAAGTAATCGAATGTTATTTGTGATCGAGATCTTTCATCTGTAATGAACCTAAAAAAATTCTTTTCGTTTTTTTTTAGATTATCTGACCATAATTCCATTTTCGATTTTTTCGCTTTAATATACTCGTGCTAAATCAAAATCCCGCTTTTTTACAGAATCCCTAAAGTCAGTACTGTGCCAGCACTAGCAAGGATTTAAAATGTGAATGTACAAATACGAGGCATGATTTCTCTTAAAATACTGGATGCTTAAAGTTAGTTAAAGATTTTATCTCCAAATACATATGGTTCCAAGTTCAACTGTCCGAATTCACTCGATTCTGGGCTTTATTAGACAATCACAATTAATTCATTATTAAGTTATTCACAAAAGTAAAATTAATAATTAAAATAAAAAAGGTTTTTTTCATTTTCAATTATTATAAAAAGAATCAAAAATCTAAGGCAAACCGTTTCAAAATTTCGACTTTAAGGTGTCTATTAAATGTCAGTACAGTTAGAGTACCTATATTCGAAATTACTTTCTGATGACAGCAGAATTTAGCCAGTATCCAAAATATTTAGGTAAAGTTTGTTTTAGTATTTGAAGGGGAAAATATTATGGTTCTGCTCGAATTCCGTTGCAGGACCGATGAAATGCGTATTGTGATTGAATTTGGAAGAAATGGGCTCTTCTCTAAAATTTAAAAAAATTGCTAATACCTGTTAGCGGATCGAACGTGAAGAACCTATATGGTAACAAAAACTTGGAAGGAACAGTTCATTGGTTTGTTTCCATGGCTATTATTCTCATGAACTTGCCCACATAATATTTTCCAGTATTGTCCCTAAGGTACTGAAAAATGTAAGTATAGGGTGTTTTTTTAGGTGCATGAGAGCTTTCGATATCGATAACTGTGGTTTGACAGCTGAGAATGTCAAACTGTGTTGACATTTCTGTTCAGTAAGGTTTGGCAAGTCATCATAAATCATTTAACGCCAGAACAACGCTTCCAAATTGTAGAAATTTACTTTGAAAAAAATAAATCTGTTCGCGAAGTTCATAGAGCACTTCGTCCATTTTACGGTTAACGTAATCGGCCATGCTTACCGAATTTTTATTTCCAAAAATTAATCAGCTAAACATCGCCGACATTTGGTTCCAACAAGGCGGCGCAACTTGCCATACAACGCGCTTAACAATTGATTTATTGCAAAATCAATTTGGTGACAACTTGATTTCCAGAAGTGGTTCTGTTAATTGGCCCCCTCGCTCATGCGATTTAACGCCTCTGCATAACCTTTTATGGGGCTATATTAAGTCATGCGTTTATACCGACAAATCAGCAACTCTTGAAGCATTGGAAGCCACTATTGACGCCATACGGCCAGATTTATTGGAAAAAGTAGTCAAAAATTGGACTGATCGAATGGACCATGTAACTTGTATCCGCGGCGGACATATGACGGAAATCATATTTAAAAAATAAATGCCATGAAATTATCTACCAGAATATAATAAAAAAAATTCATTCCAACAATATTTCTGTCTTGTATTATAATTTTAAGTTCACATGCACCTAAAAAAACACCCTATACAAATGCAATAAATTAAAAAAAAAATTAAATTAAATATCGAAGAACTAAATTTCAAGTTGGGCAAGTCAATACAAATTCTCAGTACTGAATACCATCAGACGGAAACCTCAATTTCCGAAACTTCGTATCTATTTTTTTATCAGTAGGTACTAGATCATTTACTTGCCAGCTAGTTCTGAACCAATTTCGGTTTTCAGTACCGACACAGAATTGTTGCAGCACTAAATAAATCTTGGAGTTCCAAAGAATTTTTAGTTATAGATACTATAGTCTTTAATAGGAACAGAAAGAAAAGTATGTACAATAAAATTGGATTAAACTTGGAATCCCTGGTACTTTTATTTTCTTGTTTTTTATCACGTCTAGTTGACGTTTCTGAATTCTTGAAATTAATTCTGTCTCTGTGCAGACAAAGGTTGAATTATTATCACATGTTATTGGTTAATCTACATTTTTCTACATAGAGAAAAACCAATAAATAAAAAGGAAAGGGAAATAACGGATATAAAAACTACTATCAGATTAATAAAACAAAATTTTTTCTTAAAATTTCGCCAATAATACAGTATCCATGCAGTACTGAATCATTATACTGAATCAGATAGAACCCTACCGGTGGCAAAAAAAAGAAAATTGTGGGTCAGGCAGGGTATGGAAAGTGGGAATAAGTAAGTAAAACGTTCTGATTTACGTATCTAAAGAGCAGCTGACGAAAGAAAGGTATAAGTAAATAATTAACTAGGTGCAGTGGAACGTTTCAAAAATAAAATTCATAGTTGGGTTAGTGGAATATGAGGAGGAGGGTTGATGTTATTCCAATATCAGTTACGGCCTATGACACAAAGTTGAAACTCAGTTCATATAGTTCATATGTTTGTATTTATGCAAGAAAAGTAAAATGGAAACTTACAAAGCAATTTCTTTAATTAGAATTCTTTTGTAAGATTCTGGACTCTCAGGTCTCAGGTCTCATAGAGAAAGCAGGAGTTAAGGAAGGGTAGAATATAAGTAAAGGTTTTGGTAATTCTTGGCCTCGTATGATAATAAAAAATATAGTCCGAATAGTCATTAAACCTCACTCGATCCCAACACCACTGAAAGAAAGGTGCTATTGCTAGTGAATTTCTTTCACAGATCCTGTCTCTCTTCTTATCCTTCAAGTAGATTTCATTCGGATGGGAATTAGCTAAAGTAGTTCTAAGCTTGTCACATGAAGTGGGTGTATGCTCATCCAATACTTGCTCCTTCAGCCATAATAATAAATCCCAGTTCAAGGCGAAATCTCAATTCGAAATATTGCAGTGTAGATACTGTATAACAAAGTAAATTCCCAATTGACAAAGTGATGTCGTATGGAACCATCGAAAAGAAACTCAACTGCCATGTTTCATAGACTATAAAAGGAACTCTGCGGTTTAAAGTGCACACATAGTAGACGTATCCTTCGGCACGATATACCATACCAAGTTCACTATAGCCCCCATAGTACACAAGTGGAAATTAAATGGAGCGTGTATCTTTAGAGTCTCGTTCTTATACGAAACGGATGCAGCGTACCCTGAACGTTTTCCCTGTTTCGATAAAAGTAAAAGAAAAATTCCATATATGCCTTTCGATAGTACGGTGGAATAGAGGACGGGAAATCGAAGTCAGCTACTGCAAAATGTCTTCCATATTTGCATGAATAATGCGATACTCGAGAGATGCATTCATGGAGTTTTCGGAAAATTTTTTTTTTGATATATTGAGAGCGTATATCGTCCAAACAAAATTTACATCCCATTGATACGTTGTCGGTAGGTAGTGGAACTTTTGTAAAATCGGATACACTTTTAAGAGGCGCCCTAAGCGTTTTGATACTTTAGAGTACTTTTCATGAAAAAGAGAACAGAACGCTTGCACTTCATCAAAGACATCATATTGCAAAAGTCCATAATATATACAGGGTGGCGTAAAATGGTCTAAGTGTTTTCAATCAGGTGTCGCTTCTAATCTGATAACTGCAGGCGACGAGATTGAGATATGGAACACATTAGATATACCTAGCCAAACAAATATTTTTAACGTAAATTATTTGTGCACATGAATTCTATCACATGCCGAGTTTAAACCTAAATATGAACCAAAAAAATCTTTAGCAGTTCTAGTCCGTACGTTCACTTTTTATTTGCACACAACATACGCGATGGCTTTATCAATGGAATCCATTCGATCACCTTTCTTCGTCAAACTGATCTCTTGTGTGCACCTGCTTTTATACTTCTAGTACGTTGTCCCAAAATTTCGAGTACATTCGATGGTATGTCCAGAAGATACGAGAACAGTGTGTTGATACGTTATTCCAGTTAGGCATTTGGCATTTGAAAGTTGTGGTTCTCTCTGGAAACTTTAATATCGCTGAGAATCAATTTAGTAAATTGAGCTACCAGAGTAAGCATAGTAGTACATTATTTAAATTTTACATTATTATTTTTTAATAATAACGTAGGTATACATAATCAAAATAAAAAAAATAATTATATTGAAGAAGTTCGAAGGATTTTAAAAGTATTTTTTGTTTCGTTTATATTTTTTTTGGTTTTCCTTTTTTACAAAATTTTTTTTTTTTAGATATTGTTTGTTTTTGGTTTTTTTTCTGTTTTTTGAATATCTGAGGAGAAAATGGTAAAATAAAGTACCAGTGAAATGGATCTTCTCGGCTAGATACCTCCCTCCTCCCTCATTCCACTCTCTAGGGGGCATATTTTGTTAAATTCTTTGAAGGCAAGTATGGCTGAGATAGGGTTGGCTAGACGGCGCATGACATAAGCGCCAGTCGAGTTAAGGGGCAGTTTTCTCGGTCTCTCATGACCGATTGGGAATCTTATCCCAATTTTATCGCCCGGGTAAGGCGTGGAATTTTTTTTGTACAGGCCAAGGGTTTGATGGTCTGAAATGTGAACAGCGTACCCCCTCCCCGCTCCACAGATAGCCCAAAAGTCGGCAAGCACATCACTGTTCACATTTTAGCCACCATTTCGGACGTAGGCAAAATTGACCCACTGTTTCCCGATTCTTAACCTTTCCTTCGGTTCTTTTGACGTTTTTAAGTCCAATTAATCTCTCCAAGGCCTCAAATTCAAAATTATATTCGTTAGAACTATTGTTTGGGAGCTACTCAAGATATTGAGTGAGTTATGCTCATTAAGGGTTTGGGAGCTACTTAGAAAATTTAGTGATTCTTGCTCAATGACAGACCCAACCTATGCGAGTCGTGTACAATTTCGATTTTCTAGCTGAACAGTTTCCAGTATTAAAATGCATTTCGAAATATGAATGCACAAATTTTCCAATGACTTTTGTGTGGCCGTTGTACGAAGGACCAATATGGGTTCACTGGTAGTACTATAAAAATTCTAAAAATAGATATGAAATTCGAAATTCTTAACTTGAAGCGTTCAGAAGTAATCAGCCATTCTTCGTGAAAACCTGTTTTACTGAATTTTGAATGATAGCTACTGAAAGGAGCTACTTTTTACTCAAATACAATTTCAGTGATATTTCTAAACTGCCCGAAGGTGTTGGATAACTTCGATCCGTAACAACCTCAACCGTGAATTGAATTTTGATCAAAACTAATTGTTGTGAAATTTTGACTCCTAGTTGAAGGATTTTCCAATTTTCTTAGTGCCATTGTTACGACTTTCAAATTATTATCGGAACTTTAACCGGTAGTTTTGTATGAAAATCTGTTAAAGTTCCACTTAGAACTTAACTGTACGTCGTTAGAACTGTTCAGTTTCTTTTCATAATCTTGAAGCGTTCAGAAGTCGTGAGTCAAAAATCGTTAACTTCTTTTCAGAACTACCCAAGGACTGGAGGGATTTTGCCTATAAACGAAGTTAGCCTTATAAATTCCATTCGAACTAGTGAACTTGCCACATTTTCACTTGTTGAATCATTTTTGAATTCACTGCGCATTCACATGGTTTGCTCGGGATAAAGCGAATCACTTAGATGTAGTAGAGTAGTCCAGTCAAATTAATACCTTAATTGTGTTTTTTAAACTACATTTTTGGTGATCAGTATAGAAATACTTCTAGAATAGGGGTACAAGCTGAAAATACGTTTTTAATGTTATTTTATATTTGTAATTTGTGTAATATTAGAATGTATTTTAACGAAGTACATTCAATATTGAGTGAATCTTTAGATTTAATATAATTTTTACTCATTCTCACCCTTATTTCGGGGTGAGAGAAGCAAGAATTTAAAAATGCCGAAACAAGAGAATCTATTATACAAATTTCCTTAAGAAGTGGGAGCTCGATAACTCTGGAATACATTAAGCTTGTATTTAAAAAAAAACAAATTTTATTCTGGAATTTTGTATTTTAGGGAGTTGGTTATAAGTGGGTGATACCGGTCATCTATGGAAGAATTGAAGAACAGGAGATAGAACTCAATATTTCTTTATTTAAATATGCACAAACGAAACTTAAATAATTTTTCTAACAGTATTTCAAAAAATCCATTGAATTTTACATCTTTTGGATAGTAGGCAAATATGCCACACCTTTTCAAGTAAATTTACATTGGGATGTAATAGTCAATTTGAATGTAATTTTCAATTTTCGGTCAGTAAATTTCAATTTGCAATCAGTAAATTTCAACTTCGAAAGCAACAAATTCACCGGATATTCTCTTGAACTTACACTCTAAGAAATGTGTATAATTAGCACTCTTTAAGATACACTTATTTCTAATTCTAATATTAATTGTTACTTACTCACTCTTAATAAAACCCTTGGCTGTAGGTAGGAATCGAACCCGCGAACAGTTCTTTTGCTGCGTAGGCGCCACGCGCGTAGCCACTGCGCCACCGAAGGAGTTTAATTTTCATTTCAGTAGAAAACAAAATCGAACGAAGCGTCCAACTTCGTGGTTTCATATATTACATGTTTTTCGTCGTAAAATTCAAATAGATGAGTAGAATTACACGAAAAAGAACGTAATTTTCAATTCGTATATAAATATATTTAATTTTACACGAAATGTTAAAGTTGCACGTTATAGCGGAACATTCGAAACCGGAATCGTTTCAATGTAAATATTGTCCGCGCAGTTTTAAACGTATCGACCATTTAACGATACATGCGAAAAAACACGAAGGTAAACGACGATCGAGTAAACGAATTCGGGCATTGTGATGCTGATGCTAGTTTGCTGGTGGTAATATTAGCGATAAGTTTTACTTTTTTTTATTATACACGACTGTTCCAACTGCGAATAGAAATTAAAAAAAATATTTCACTTACATGTTTAAATTATTCCTTTACTCGTTTCGCTTTCAACAAATCAGACTTGCAAAAGCGAAAAGTAAAGAACGTTTTTGTTATTTGTCGTAAGTTCTACTTAGAGTAGTTAAGCGTAGTAAAATTTAGTAATTCTTAAATAAATTTGTATTTTAATATTTTATTCACGAATTTCATGTAAATTGTACGGTTCAGTTGAAAAATACATGAATAATTTACTTATATCAGTAATTTCGTGTAAAGGTGATTGAAATGTGTACTTTTACTTGAAAAAATGAAATATACTGGACATTTTATCTAAAAATTGGATTGAAAATTCAATTTTTACTTTATTATTTCAATAATACAGTATTGTTATCGATTTAAAAAAAAAAAAAAATTTGCTACCCTCAACATTTTTTTTTTACGTTTCATGACTAGTAGACACGAAAAAAGCAAAAACAAATTTCAGTCCGTCTGTCCGCCGTACGCCGTACGTCGACCGCTGTACGCAAAATCGTTTGAAGGCTCGTAGCACCCAAACCCTTTGAGCTATTAAATTGAATTTTTTTTAATGAATAGACTGGGTAGGCCCCTTGAAGTAACCAAATTCTAATGGGTGGGGGTGTGAGGAGGGAGGAGGGAGGAGGGGGAAGCGTTTTAGATGGAAAATTTTGGTTTCTAGATCTCAGCAACCGCTTATGCTAGGAGGCTGAAATTTAGAACGTATATAAAGCTTATAGTGGATATATATAGATAGTGGACCCATTTGTAAAAAAATTGCCGATATAGGTGAAGGGGTTTGGGAGTGGGGCGAAAAATAATGCGTCTGAAACGCTAAGAAGGCGAGATCGAGACATTCTAAAATCCATATCTCCTAAACGGTTAATGTCGCAAAATTGAAACTTAATGGCTATCTGTAGGTATACTAGGAGAATAGATCGGAAACAAATTTTTGAGTGGGGGCAGTGGCGTATGGCGATGGGGGGTGAAAAACTTTAGATTACGATATGTCACGAACCGATTGCACTAGATACATACAATTTGGTTTCTGTTTAAAGGTTGACGAATAAAGTTTGCTGAAAGTAAAATTTTTTAAGGGGGCGGTGGAGCATGAAAGTCGAAAGAATAAAAATTTTTCTAAAAAATCACGTCTCATATCTCAAGAACGGTGTGGGTGTAGAGGGTGAGGGTGGGAGAGGGTGAAAAGGAAAAAGTTCCAATTTTTATATCTCAAGAACCTATAATGATATAAAGTTGAAACTTGGTATTTAGATAGAGCTGCTTATAGGGGTAGTATGGTAAGGGGGTGGGGGGTGTTTTTCCTATCTATAGAACGGCTTATGCTACAAAGTTGAAACTTGGTATATTTATGTAGATCTACTAGAAAACTAATTTAGATAAAAAAGAATTTCAAATATCTATTGGCGTTGGGAGGGGGGGCAAAAAAAATTATCAGTGAAAATGGAATGCATATATTTTCACGGTTTTCGTTATATCTATTAGGTTTTCCGAAATATTGAATTCATTTTTATTCTATGTCTTCTTTATATAAATACCTAGAAAGTGTTTTCAGGATTTTTTGAAATTCGATCCCTAAGGGGGTGCAGAGGGGGTTGTAAATTTTTTCACGAATTCTACTATATCCCCAGGTCTTATCAGATATCGAATATCTTTTCACTTTCACTTGCTTGCGTAATAATTGCCTAGAACTTGTTTTCAAGTTTTTTCTTTTTCAGCCCCTAAGATTGTATAAACGGGTTGAACACGTTTTCACGAATTCCGCCATTTCTTTTAGAAGTGATTAGAAATTGAATTGGTTCCTACTTTCTCGTGCTGTCTTC
Source organism: Beris morrisii (assembly GCA_951812415.1). Taxonomy (NCBI): domain Eukaryota; kingdom Metazoa; phylum Arthropoda; class Insecta; order Diptera; family Stratiomyidae; genus Beris; species Beris morrisii. The sequence continues at coordinate 129,504,633 of OX638312.1, forward strand.
ATTTTTATTTATTAACTCCTTTTAGGTTTTTTGGATATTCCAAGTGGGTGTAAGGAGGTTGCATATCTGGTGATATATCGAATTCATTTTTACTTCCTAAGGTTTCCTATATAAAAAAACCAAAAAGTCAATTTAAGTAATTTTAGATATTCAATCCTAATGGGTGTAAGGGGGTTGTATGCTTTTTAAAGTTTCGACATATTTCTTAGGTTCGATGAGATATTAGATCGCTTTTCATTTCCACAGACTTTTTATATAATCGCCTACAAACCCATTTCTCAATTTTTCGATATTCAACCCCCAAGGGTTTGCATATATTTTCACAATTTTTGCCATCCCTTAGTTCTGATGAAATATAAAATTGATTATTACGGCCAACCAATTCACGATTTTTTGAATTTCCAGAACCAAGGAGGTGTGAAGGGTTTGCTTACGTTTTCTCAAATTTTTTAAAATCCGTCTTGTCTCATAAGATATCAAGTTGCTTCTTATGAAATGGTCTAAAAACCTGTTTCACAATTTTTTCAAAATTTAAACCCCAAGTGGAAGTAATGGGTTTGTATACGTTTTAACAATTCGTCTTATCTCTTAATTCTGATAAGGCAACATATTCGTTTTTGCTTCTATGGGCTTTTAGTGTACATAATATACCGAAATTCGAATAGTCTACACGGGCTTTTTCAATGTTTAATCGGCTAAAAATCTCTATTTTAAATATTTTTATATTAAGAACAAAAATAATTTTCCAAGAAATCTAATAATCTCGAAGCAACTCATGATACACTCCGACTTTGACCGCTCCCGAACTTTGACCCGAAAAATAATAAAGTTTCGCCCAGACCATTGGCAGATTTTTTATTTTAATAACAAAGTATTGTGATCGATTTAAAAAAAAGTGCTGACCTGAAAAATGTGTTTTTTTGCGTTTTACGACTAATAGACACCAAAAACGGAATTGTCCGACTATGTATAATAACATTTAGAATATTTCGCACTTTTCTGAAACACATCACAAGGCGTCAAAAATGTACATTCACTTCAATGGGTAAGTAATTGATGAACCAGAGTTCCAAAAAGGAATGTGAATCAATAAATGCTCATCGCTCGCTCGAGATGCGTAAATCTGGAATCCTCACTTCAAATTAGAACGAAATCAACTGGCATTAATATCATTTAAATGCGCGATTGAACTTTAGCTGTGGTGATATATGCGGTGAATTCACTCCACATGGTAAGTATATGCGCGTGCCACATTTTTGCGTAGTTTTTAGTTAATACATTGAGCTCCTGACCGGCATTACCCGCTTTTATCCTAGAACTGGAAGTGGTCATCTTCAAGGATTCTAGTATGTATTCTATTCACGTTTTGTCCAAATAAAAGCAAAGAGGGTATGTATGACACTACTTCAGTGAAACAAACTTCTTCAACCCTTGTCAACGCTTATATAAACAGTAGGGGATGGCGGCGAGTTTAATTGTGTCCATAATTCCGCTACTCCTTATGCAAATTGTTCATTTCCGAGCTGTCAAAACCCAACGCGATTACCGCTTCTATTATATTTCGCAGAAATCGATTTTCTTGTCAAGGTTACTTCTCTATCTTCTCATTAAACGATTTCCTCTTGGGAACCTTGAAATCGAGGCCGATATTGTGGGGAAATCGACAGCAGTATGGTACTTCATTTCCAACGAATCCGCCATAACTCGAATCCGCAAAATAAACAGAGCAGGAAACTTTTCAAATGTAATTATGTGATGTTCCTAATCATCGTACCGACAAGAGTAATTATATTTTTCGAAATATTTTCAATAATTCAACCAACGACATGTGCGATTCCGACGAAAGTAATTCATTTTGTGCCCTTCGTAACCAGACATGTGTATTTCGAATTGAAGGTAGAATAATACACGCTTCGTCGAACCAATGTTTATGTTTATTTATATGAACGTGTTCTGCCGCGACCTATCAACAATAGCGTATTGAGCTGAGCTAGTAGAGCTTCCTTTGCTCGCATAATGCCATAAACGTACAGCACAGCTATATCGCTTTTGGCACTTATTTCCTGCTACTTGACGGGATTACGTATGTATGAAAAGGATCCAATCTATCGAGCATAAGGAAAACACAAACATTCGCGTATCAGGACTTCGGATCGATTCAATATGACAGCCTTTCCCGGGATCGCTTCAAAAGCCTTTCTTTGGTGTCACCGACAAAGCAAACGATGAAATCATTAAATCCATAAAATGAATTTTATGGTACGATTATGGGAAAATTCCCTCTACAGGCAGCTCGTTCTTGTTTCTGATGTTTAGTGTTCCGTCTTGGCGAAATATAAATATATTATGTTTGTTTGTTTGTGTATCCGTGGAGGTATTGTACTCGTATGACAGCGTAATTTTCATTTCATTTTCAGGACGCTTCTCGAAGCTACTCAATTTTAGTAGTATCGATTTTATTATAAGTGACATGAATACATACAATGAATTACAAATTAGCTTGGCGCCTAGGATGCTCAAATGAAGAGGACGAAGATTTGGCAGCCATATTGGTTTCAGATACCTGACAATACTTATGAGACAGTTGGAAGGCGTTGGAGTAATTAGGAAAAGAAGATAACATTTTGCAACCTACAACGGCACGCTCGTGTACTGAGTTGTGCGGTAGTAATGATATTTATAAGGTTTCACCTTGCTCATACGACACAAGCATTTCACGTAGACATCAAAGTTTCCAGAGAAAACTACAATATTCCAATATTCAATTATAATAGCGTAGAAAGCTCTACACACTTCTCGTATGTTCTACACACTTCCCGCATTCTCTACACACACCAACGAATATGCTTAAAAATATTTCGATACCACATGCAGTATAGAAGCGCAGCCGGGCTTGTACACGGTATCAGTATTTATGCTGTGAAAGTGAGACGACAAAATTACTGGGTGTGTAAAGTGGTTTACATTGATAGCAGCAATCGTGTAGTAAATTAAATCGGAAAGAATTGTGAAGCCACCGAGAAAATAATCTCGTAAAATTTTGCTGAAAATTTCTCTTTCGTGCATTCTTACAGTTTGCGAAATATCTTTAAGACTGAACATTTTAAGCAATAAATTTAATATTATCGGCAACTATATACGGACGATGGACAATATTGTGATGCTTTAAGCACTGTCTAGCTGTGTTGTCTCCTCCGACGATAAATACCAATAAATTTGATAAACAGTTCCTCTACCTCATCAAAACAAGGCAAACTCGAAAACATTTTATACAACAAACTGAACAATACCTCGGAATAAAATGAATTGAATTTAAATTTTTAGAATTCCCTTTTTTTCAGAATCGTCTGATGATCGTAATCAGGTATTTCTCTTAGATGCGAACCTCCAAAAGGAATTATGCATTTAGCACAATAATATGGGCTACATCTTTGCTTATATTTAACTTCATTATGTATCAAACTTAGGCTTTACAGCTTAACACGTTTTTAACTTCAGACGAATAGAAGCATTAAATTTTAACGACATTTGGCAGCAAAAAGCATTAAACCTTAAACTCATAATCGTGCAATAAGTGCGTCAAGAACTTTTGCATAAGAAAAGTACCCGAGAATTATTTCTGATTTGGATGAGTTACAAATCAGAGATCATTTTTATCACTAAATTATAACGTGTATGGTAAAATTGGACTTCGAATCTAGACGATTTCTTGGGTAGACATACTCACTTGATTCCAAATTTTTCAAGGACTTTTGTATGGCATCTGCATACGTTTGATAGATAATTAACGTGGTAAGAAATAAAAGACTCTGAAAGGTTTTTGCGCGTATGCGATATGAATACTTTATTATTAAAAAAATAATAATGAAAAATTAGAGCTATTTCCAGACCGAAATACTGTATTTTGAAAACGCCTCCTTACCCTACTACGAAAAAAGAGTTTCACCAAATATTTGACTTCTTTTACTCGTCAAAATTTCAATAAAAACATAGTAGATAAAATATCAACATAGCCCTTGAGGGGTTGACTATCAAAAGGTTCTGAAATCACATTGTAGACCTGATGATGTCTAAGCAATATGTAGGAATCTGCGAAAACATATGCAACCTCCTTACACCCACTTGGGGGTTGAATATCCAAAAATCCTGAAAGGAGTTAATATGAAGACAGCACGAGAAAGTAAAAACCAATTCAATTACTTATCACTTCTAAAGGATATGATGGAATTCGTGAAAACTTCTTCAACCCTTTTATACCCTCTTACGGACTGAAAAACGAAAAAACTTATTACTTATAAACAAGTTTTAGGCGATTATTACGCAAGCCCATGAAAGTGAAAAGATATTCGATATCTGATCAGACCTGGGGGATATGCCAGAATTCGTGAAAAAGTATACAATCCCTTTACACCCCCTTAGGGGTCGAATTTAAAAAAGTCCTGAAAACACTTTCTAGGTATTCATATGAAGAAGCCGTAGAATAAAAATGAATTCAATATTTGGGAAAACCTAATAGATAGTATGAAAATCGTGAAAGTACGAGTATATGCATTCCATTTTCACTGTTAAATATTTTCTCCCCCCCTTCCGGACGCCAATGGATATTCAAAAATTTTTTTTATCCAAATTACTTCTCTAGTTGATTTACATATAAATACCAAGTTTCAACTTTGTAGCATAAGCCGTTCTATAGATATGAAAAACACGCCCCACCCTCGTACCATACTACCCCTTTAAAAAATTATATTTTTCCAACACGCTACTACTATAGCTCTAGTTTCAGCTTTATATCATTATTAGTTTTCGAGATATAAAAATCGGAACTTTTTCGTTTTCACCCTCCCCCACCGTCACCCTCTACACCCACACCCTCAACATTTTTCTTCTGCTAGGGGTCTCTTAGGCCTACTTCTGGTAAAAATTTTAAGCATCTACCTTACAGTGTTCTTGAGATATGAGACGTGATTTTTTAGAAAAATTCGTATCCCCTCCACTTTCATGATCCTCCGCCCCCTTAAAAAATTTTACTTCCATCAAACTTCATTTGTTAACCTGTATACACAAAACCGAATTTTATTTGTCTAGTGTAATTGTTTCGTGAGATATCGTAATCTAAAGTATCTTACCCCCCACCCCCGTACGCGACTGCCCCACTCAAAAATTTATTTCTGATCTATTTTGCTAGTATACCTACAGATATTTATTAAGTTTCAATTTTGTGACATTAACCGTTTAGGAAATATGGATTTTAAAATGTGTCGATCTCGGCTTTTTTGCGTTTCGGACGCATTATTTTTCCCCCCACTCCCACACCCCTTCACCCATATTGAAAATTTGTATGCAAATAGGTCCACTATCAAAGTTCTATATAAATTCCAAGTTTAAACCTTCTAGCATAAGCGGTTGCTGAGATCTAAAAACCAAAATTTTCCGTCTAAAACGCACCCCTCTCCTCCCCCCTCACACCCCGCCCCTCAAAATTTGGTCACTTAAAGGGGCCTACCCAGTCTATTCATAAAAAAAAATGCAATTTAATATCTCAAAGGGTTTGGGAGCTACGAGCCTTCAAACGATTTTGAGTACGGCGTACGGCGGACAGACGGACTGAACTTTTTTTTTGCTTTTTTCGTGTCTACTAGTCATGAAACGTAAAAAAAAAATTTTGAGGGTAGCGAATTTTTTTTCTTAAAAATCGATCACAATACTGTATTATTAGAAAATAATAAAGTAAAATTAATAAACGAAATTCAAGGGAAGTAAAAATATATGTATATTTTTTTAATTCGACTTCGGAGCTCCCTCACAAATTCAGCAAACTCGTCTAGGTTACTTATAAACGCAAACCTAATTTCATCTTTCCGGTATTGTAATTCAAAGTGAAAGGCGTACTTCATACGGCGGACAGACGGACATTTTTTTGCTTTTTTTGGGGTCTTTAAAGTCCTAAAAGAAGTAGGCATTTATTTGACGGAAAACCCCTTTTATTCAAGAAATCGATGGAGCAGCTATAGAAAATTGAAATTTAACAGTTAATTTCGTTAGTGAACGAAATTGCCTTACTCTTTTAAGGTCCTTAAAAGACGTTTCCATGAATATTGATATGTAATTTCGCATTGATGGCATTTCATCACGTATCTAAATGGCCTACAAAATTTACATCGTAACGTTCTTAGAACAATTTTTCAGGCTAACCAGTCTGCAACTGCTGTAGCTATTTATGAAACAGCACGACACAGAGTGATGAACTAGCATTGCAACATTCTATGCTCGAGAGTGATACTTCATTACGTTTTGATTACTGACATTTATGTCATGTCATAACAAAATTCTAGCAATAAACATAGTCAAAATATTGATATGCATGCTAGTGACTAATGTTACATGAGTTATAAGAGACAACATTATTCCTTTCAGTTAACATGTAGTTCAAGTGAGAGGATAAATGTATAATAAACCGAGCCTTTATAGCCGTTTAAGTGATTAATGTGGGAAACCACGTGCAATATGCAGACAAGCAGTTCAACAGTAGCATAGACGGGATAATTTATCACGGCGTCATGCAGCATATTCCCTTCAAAGGCTATTCTCATAATTGTTGGTGACACACTATTTCATACATATGCATGTTATGCATATAGAAATGGCCAAATTTGACGCATACATTTATTAATATGTACGACTCATTCAAAGCGTCCTACACTAAAACGTGTTAAACTGTGAACGAATTTAGACAGATATCATATTCCATCCGAAAGGACTTAACATATGTACGGGGCGGCTATCCCAGAGACATGATGCTTTTACACATAAATTTCGAAAATGAAATCCATGTCGCCATCAGACATATACACCCTCTACACTACCCTCTATACATATTTTTATGGGATAGTGAAGAGGACGAAATGAATATATCCGAAGGGATACTATTATCCCCCCGGCAAGCTTAGAATCATTTCAGTAAAGTTTTATCAATTGAATATCTCGTTAAGGGTTAAATGGAATTGGAGATCACGACTATTTATGAATCGAAACCGTTTTCCATAGAACAAGACCGACAAATTGTCCGGCACGTAGCTGGAATGATTTATAGTACCTTAAATGAAACCAATAATCTTAATTCGGAATTCTTTAAAGGAAACTTCATAAATTAATAATAAAATCGTATAAAAGTCTACGAAACCACCAAAGGGTATATGCCCTACGGTCACGACGTAAATACTCATTATTGGAAAAAGTTGAGAAGAAAACTTCCGTAATTAGTATTGGAAATTTCATCCTCAACTCCTCGGTTTCTTTTATTTATTTTTTCTGTTTTTTTTTTCGTCCAAGAAATGAAATGAGAAAAGATTTCTTTTGCCATCTTTCGGTTGCCATTTATTACTCCTCATTGGCTTCTTGTATTTTCCTGACCCCCTTTTTACCCTCCACCACTGTCCATCGTTTACGATTTTCTTTGGCCAATAAAATTTCATCGTACAATATAATTCTTTTTTTTTAAAGAAGAGACTTTTGATTACCTACTTGAAAAATCGGCAAGGCAAGAAATTTTCTATCATGTGAAGAAAAAAAATTGTTCATGGGTAAAATCTAATTAGAAATAATATAACATGAAATTGGAGAGTATTTCCTGGGGTTTTTACTTTTTTTTTCCGTTATAACTTTAGTTCCAATTCCAAAGCGTAAAATTGACCATAAGTGGGAAATAAAACTTCCATCAGATCTTATTTTACTTTATTATTTTTTAATAATAAAGTATTTCATTTGTGACTGTTTCTTTTTAAGTACTTTTGAAAATTTTAATGAAATTAGTAATGTTGCGAAATTCGAGATTTTGTGCAGAAAGCAGAAATAAATCCATCCCGAATTTCACTAACAACCAAGATTTTTTAAAGAAAAGAAAAAGTTTGTTCTTATTTAGGTTCCTATTTTTGGAATAATACTGCCACCTCCAGAATAACTATAAATAGAAGCACCTACTTCTTAGAGTGCCCCCGATACAGCAACCTTCTCGAGCTTTGAGCTTATCCTCATTAAAAAGTTGACTAATAATATTGCATCAACAATAAGAGGTAATTCAGTCAACCTACAGTGAAAATTTTGACATCAAACATGAAATTATTCTTGAGTTATGTGTTTCTAAAAGAGCTTGTCCCATCCTAAAACCCAAAATTTTGAAGGGGTGGCAAAAAATTGTCTATTAGTCCACACACATAAATAAATGGTGCTATCTCGATATATTGGGAGTCCTTTTAGCGGGAGTACCTCTTTAATTCGGTTTATAATTTATTTTGGAGGCCCGTATTAAAAATTAGTTTCAGACTCATCTTCAAAATTTTCCAAAAAGCACTTACTAAGTTTTAATTTTTGAAATGGGACAGCTGTTGTGTACAAAATTTTTATTTCTATAATATTAACACGTGACGGAAATACCCTGTATATTGTCGGTTATATCTATAGAGTAACAAAAGTTTAATTCAACCTAAAATTCAGTAACACATACAACACGAATGGCGAATATCGAACCGATTTTTTATGTGATTTCCACACAAAAGTTGTAGAAAAATCTGCCAACAGTCTGGGCGCAACTTTATTATTTTTTCGGTAGAAGTTCGGAACGAGTTTAATTCTAAGATGCGGTGTAGGTTACTATGTGACTGAAAACCTAAAAAAAAATTCGGGAAGCGGTTAAAATGGGATCGCGCTAGAATACTTACGCCGCTGCCTCATATAACATATGAATTACATAATTGGGTCATACACCGGGACGAGATCTAGTCCTAGTATAATATCAGTTGTTACGCCATTAGAAGGTTTTTCGTGATTTGGTTTCGGGCCATTACATGAAATCGGAAATGCGTTTGAAGACCATTATATAAAAAGTCTGTGGAAGTGCAAACCAATCTAATATCTCATCAATCCTGAGAAATATGTCAAAAGCATTACGTCCTATTGGAGTTGAATAACAAACATCCTGAAATCAACGTTTTGACGATTATGTTGGAAGCCTTAGGAAGTAAAAATGAATTCGATATCTCCTTAGAACTAGAAATATGTAAGAATTTGTGAAAACATATGCAACCCCCTTGCACCCACTTTGGGGTTGAATATCCAAAAGTCGTGAAATGAGTTTTTAGATATATATAAAGAAAGCCCGAGGAGGTGAAAACCAATCCGATGTCTTATCACTCCTAAGAGATATGACGGAATTCGTGAAAACGTGTTCAACCCGTTTTTACACTCTTAGGGGTTGAAAAAGGAAAAACCTTGAAAACAAGTTTTAGGTGATTATTAAATAAGCCCGTGAAAGTGAAAAGTTATTTGATATCTAATCAGACCTGAGGGATACGGCTGAATTCGTGAAAATGTATACTCCCCTTTACACTACCTTGGGGGTCCAATTTTAAAAAATCCTGAAAATACTTTCTAGGTATTTATATGAAAAACCCGTAGAAAAAAAATGAATTCAATATTTGGAAAGACCTAATAGATATGACGAAAATCGTGAAAATATATGCATTCCATTTTCATTGATCATTTTTTTTTGCCCCACTTCCGAACGCCAATAGATATTTGAATTTTTTTTAATCAAAATTACTTTTCTAGTTGATTTACATATACGTACCGAATTTCAACTTTGTAGCATAAGCCGTTCTATAGTTAGGAAAAATACCCCCCACCATCGTACCATACCACCCCTATAAAAAATTATATTTTTCCAACATGCTACTAATATAGTTCTATCTAAATACTAAGTTTCAGCTTTATATTGTTATAGGTTCTTGAGATATAAGAATCGGAACTTTTTCCTTTTCACCCTCTACACCCTCACCTTCATCACCTTTTTTCTGCCGGGGGTCTATTAGGCCTACTTCTGGTAAAAATTTTAAGCATCTATCTTACATTGTTTTTGAGATATAAGACGTGATTTTTTTAAAAAATGCTTACCCCCTCAACTTCCATGCTCCACCGCTCTCTTAAAAAATTTTACTTTCAGCAAACTTTATTTGTCAACATTTATACAGAAACCAAATTTTATTTCTCTAATGCAATTGGTTCGTGAGATATCGTAATCTAAAGTTTTTTAACCCCCACTTCCGTACGTCACTGCCCCCTCTCAAAAATTTGTTTCGAATCTATTCTCCTAGTATACCCACAGATGTTCATTAAGTTTTAATTTCGTGACATTAACCGATTAGGAGATCTGGATTTTAGAATGTGTCGATCTCGGCTTTCGAGCGTTTCGGACGCATTATTATTCCCCCCACTACCACACCCCTTTACCCATATTATCATTTTTTTTTGCAAATGAGTCCACTATCGATGTTCTATATAAATTCCAAGTTTCAGCCTCCTAGCCTATACAGTTGCTGCGATCTAGAACCCAAAATTTTTCGTCTAAAACGCTTCCCCCACCTCCCCCCTCATACTCCCACCACCCAAAAAGTGGTCACTTCAAGGAACCTACCCAGTCTATTAATAAAAAAAATTTCAATTTAATAGCTCATAGGGTTTAGGAGTTATAAGCCTTCAAACGTTTTGCGTACGGCGGACGGCGGACGGCGCACAGACGGACTGAAAATTTTTTTTGCTTTTTTGGTGCTTATTAGTCATAAAACGTATAAAAAAAAAATTTCAGGGTAGCACATTTTTTTTAGATCTGATGATATAACGAATTCATTGTTACTTCCTAAGGTTTCCCACATAACAGCCAAAAAGTCAATTTCAGTATTTTCAGATATTCAATCCTAAGGTGTGTAAGGGGATTGAATGCTTTTCAAAGCTTCGACATATTTCTTAGGTTTGATGAGATATTAGATCGCTTTTCACTTCGATAAACTTTTTATATAATGGCCTACAAACCCATTTCTCAATTTTTGAATATTCAACCCCGAAGGGTTTGCATATGATTTCACAAATTCTGCCATCCCTTAGTTCTGATGAGATATAAAATTGGTTATTACGGCATTTGATGTAATGAACTAAAAACCAATTTCGCGATTTTTTGAATTTCAAAAACCAAGGGGGTGTGAAGGGTTTGCTTACGTTTTCACAAATTTTACAAAATCCCTCGAGTCTCATGAGATAACAAGTTGCTTCTTATGAAATCGTTTAAAAACCTCCACAATTTTTTCGAAATTCAAACCCCAAGTGGAAGTAATGGGTGTTTGTATACGTTTTAAAAATTCGTCATATCTCTTAATTCTGATAAGGGAGCAAATTCGTTTTTATTTCTATGGGCTTTCAGTGTACAAAATATACCGAAATTCGAATAGTCTACACGGGCTTTTCCAATGTTTAATCGGCTTAAAATCGTTATTTTAAATATTTTTTTTTTTAAAACAAAATTAATTTTCCAAGAAATCTAATAATCTTAAAACAACTCATGATATACTCCGACTTTGACCGCTCCCAAACTTTGACCCGAAAAATAATAAAGTTTCGCCCAGACCATTGGCAGATTTTTATATTTTATTTTATTATAATAATAAAAATTTTGGATCAATTTAAAAAAATAATTAATTTAATATTGAAAGAAATTTATATTCACATAAATTTTTATTGTCATTACTGTAAGTTCGTGATAGCCGTTCGAAATGTTTGACGGTTTCTTTATCACAATCTTCGTAGTGAGGCAAGTACGTGGATGTTTCCAACGGGTCTCGCGGGTATAAATTCAAGCGCTACGCCAAAATTTGTCACCTTCTATTCGACTTGCGTCTGTACGAGTTATCTCTGACGGCCTGAAGAATAAAGCTATTTAAACTGAACCAAAAATTGTATAAATTTGAGAAATAAAAAGGTTACAATATTACAATATTTCAATTTTCACGTGTTAGACCCTCAAAAAATAAAGAAAAGTGTTTGTCCGTCTATCCACCATATTTAGTTTTTTATTTTCTATCTGCTCCATTCATAAGATGCTATAAAAGATACAGTAATAATATTTAAACATTAAGTAGGTTGGTGAACTCCAATATTAGAAGAAAAAAAATCTGCTAACACTCTCGGTACAACCTTATTATTTTTTAAGATAAAAGCCTGGAAGCCGTTAAAGTCGAGGTGCTACAGAAATACCAACGATACTGACACCCATAAAACACAAAAAAGAAATCAGTCAAAATCAAAATTTTATTTTGTTAATGGAATAGCTCTCCCTTAAGTGTTGAGTATAGATAACAATTGCAACTTGTTTTAGGTGGTTATATAAAAATCCAATTAAACCTAAGAGATATGGCGGAATTCGTGAAAACGTATTCAACCTCTTAACGTCGCCTACCGAGTTGAATACCAAAAAATCCTGCCAATAGTTTTGAGGCAAATATAACCAGCCCGTGGAAGTAAAAATCAATCAGAAGATTCATTCGACCCGATAGATATGGCGAAATTCATGAAAACCCCTTACAGCCTCTTAGGAGTTCAATATCACACAATCCGGAAATCGATTTTTAGGTGATTACATAAAAAGAATGTGGAAATAAAATTAATTCGATATGTCATCACACCTTAGAGATATGTAAGACTTGTTGGAAACGTATCCAACCCTCTATACCCTCTCTACTCCAACTCGTGAAAATAAAATGCCACTTGAAACCTGTGATATCGCAGTTTCGATGAAGGTAATTTAAAATAGGTACATATAACTTTCGATTAAAAGGGGAGTGGGTTTTTGTTCGAGACACATCTAATCGTCTGCAACTCAATGCATGTATAGCCACGAAAGGATCGCCTGGATGTCGACTGGAAGTGTCTCACTCTTTTCACCTTTTGAACAATTTAATTCATTTAAAGCGAGAAGCGAAAAAATGGAAAATTCCGCGATTCGAATGACTTGCTTGCTTTTCCTTGAAAAGGAAAATCTAAACGACAGCATACCTACCTATAGACAAATTCGATTCGACTGCTTTTAACACCAACATTTTCTCGCACCGAGTTAAATTCGAACGACTGCTGAAAAATTGAAATACAACCCTCACACCCTTGACGCGTACCTCCTCCCCCGTTCTCATTTGACGTTCCTTAAACCCATTGCATACTGTATACAAAACTCGCCTTTCTTTAAATTAATTTACTGCCAAACTTTGTTCTGAAGCTGTTCCCGGCTTCCATTACTCCCGGAGTCCCAGTGACAGAGTGAAATTTTCGGAAAATTTTGTTTGCTTAATCCGTTCCTGTCAACATTCCCTTTTCGGGCTTAATAAAGAGAAAACTTGAGGAAAATACTGAAACTCGGATTCAAATTACTTAGTCCTGGGCTGTCGTCTGTAGTTTAAGTTTTTGTCGGGTGCCATTTTTGAAATGTTGTTGTATAGACAGGAATTAGAACATTTTCGAAATATCACCTCTAGATTTTCTTCATTGGAATCGTGTCCTCATGTTTTTGCATAAGGTTCAGTTTTCCCTCTAATTGGTATTCATTGTGAAAATAGTGAATTGAATTAAAATGAAGTCGAATATTGAAGTTGACGTTAATTTTCTATCGCATATTTATACCGAACAATATTCGTTCGTAGATGAAAATTATTTATTGAAAAACTTGAAGTATTAAATTAATTTTCTTCTATTTGATTCTATTTAGATTGTAAGAAGTTGAAATTAATTAAATATAAATGCCAAGTTTTAAGTTTCTAGACTTATTTGTGGATGAGGTGTACAAAAGCGTTGCTTTTCAAACGGAGAAACTTCTGTTTTTTGGTCATACATCCACAGAATGAATGGAAAGATCATTTAAAGTCTAGCTCGTCAGCAACCATCATTATTAGTTACGCGCCCCACATTAGGAGCCCCCCCCCCCATTGGACACCCCACGTTGAGCGCTCCACGTTGGGAGCCCCCCGTTGGACGTCCCAAGTTGGGCGCACTACGTTGGGCGCCCCACGCTGGGCGCTTAACGAATATATGTAATTCCCCTAAAGGCAACTTTGATGAAGTTTCAATTTAATCGAGAGGAAATGCACAACTACCTCAGAAAACAGTTTGAATAAATTTTTGCCATTTTAGCTGCAATAAATAAACAACTTTCAACTTAATGGCATCATCATATCAGAGCACAGTTTTACCACCCGATACATTTTTTGTGTAATCTACCGTGAATGAAATTTTGATTGATATGTATTCGACCGCTGCGGCTATTTATGCATCTCGAATGTATGATGCTTCTGATTTCAATTAAGGCGGGTTTATTTTTTCGGTGTATGAGATCGTTTCGTATGAATGTGTACAGTGGAAACTTTTGATTACTATATCTTCTGAACCAATTGTACCAGGAAGATAAAAGATATGGAAAGCTCAAAATAAATGACTATGTAGAGTCATACTAAAAAATTAAATTTTTGATAGAAATAGCAAAGGTGGAGGCGATTTTTGTATCTCGGAAATTGTTTAGAAAGTTGAAACTTAGTACGTATATTTAGATGTAAGCTACAGGATTATTTTAAGTAGAAAAACATTCAGATTTTCCTTGTCGTACGGAGGTGGAGTAAAAGAATGTTCGTGAAAAGGGTTTTTTCCCACATTTGCACATATTTTGTAATATCTTTTAGACATTTCGAGTTAAAATTAATTTTACTTCAGCATGCTCTTTATATAAGTGCATAGAAACATTTTTCTAAATTTTTTGATATCCAACCCTTAAGGGGGAGTAAACTGGTTGTATACATATTCAGGAATTCCGAAATATCTATATCTCTAGTCTATTGAGATTTGGAATTTCACTACTTTAAAGGCTTTAAATATAATCGGGAAAACCCCTATTTAAGCATTCTTCGAGATTAAACCAGCTGCGGGTGAAAGGTTTTTTTTTCAAGTTTTCACGAATTCCGACAAATCTTTTAGGTTTAATGAGATCGAATTTACATTTACTTCTATGGGCAATAATGATTTAAAAATTAATTTCTGGATTTCGCGATTTTCAAGGCTGTAAAGAGATTGCCAACGTTTTTACGAATTACCATAAATCACTTAGATCTGGGCGCTTTAGTTGAAATTTTTATGGTGGGTAGAATGGGTAAACCCCTGCTAGTGGTATCTTTTGGATGGGTCGGGGTGTGAGGGGGGAGAAGGGGGAGAAGGGGAGAGCGTTTTAGGTGAAAAAATTGTGGTTTCTAGATCTCAGAAACCGCTTATGCTAGGAGGCTGAAAGTTGAAACTTATGTAGTACTATGATAGTGGACCCATTTGCAAAAAAATTGCCGATAGGGGGAGTAGAGGGGTGTGCGAGTGAAGGGGGGGGGGGGCCCTACGTCCAAAACACTTGAAAGCTGGGGTGGAAACATTCTAAAATCCATATCTCCTGAACGATTGATGTCAGATGGCTGAAACTTTGTAGTTGTCTTAAGAGATACTATGAGATTAGAACAATACTTTATTATTAAAAAATAATAAAATAAAATGGTTGAAATTTGTAAGGGGGGTGCTGAGGTATGGGGTGGGGGGGGGGGTGAAAAACTTTGAATCCGAATTTCCGACTCAATTATGCCAGGAGGATATAATTTGGTTTCTGTATATAGAATTACCAGTGGAGTCTACTGAATGTAAAATTTTTGATGTGGAGGTGAAGCGCGGAATGACATTAATTTTTCAAAAAAATTAATTTTTATATCTCAATAACCGTATCAGGTATGATCTTGAAAATTTTACAGGAGCTAGGATCAGTAGACCTCTAACGGAGAAAAACAATTTTGTGTGTTTGAGTGTAGGGAATGATGGTGAGAGGGGGTGGAAATGAAAAAATTCTGATTTTAATTTCTCGAAAGCAGCAAATTACAGAAAGCTGAAAAATGAAAACTGCATAGAGCTACTATAGAGACATCCCAGAAAAATAAATTTTTGGGGGTAGCAGAATCTCAGAAACGGCTTATGCTAGAAAGTTGAAACTTAGTACCTATATATAGATGTGCTACTAGAGTAATTAAAACTAAAAAGAAATCGGCTAACAGTCTGGGCGCAACTTTATTATTTTGTATGTAGAAGTCCTAAACGTGTTTAATGCTGAGATGCGGTGTAGGGTTCTATGCGACTGACAATCTAAGGAATAACCAGGAGGCTATTTGGAACGTTATGTTTTAGGTTGTCAGTTACATAGTAACCTACATCGTTTCTCAGCATTAAAAGCGTTCCGGACTTCTACCCAAAAAATAATAAAGTTGCATCCAGACTTTTGGAAGATTTTTTTTTTAGTTCTTACCAAACTTATAACATGGGCATTTTAACTTCAAGTAGTTGTTAGTTTACTTTCATTGTTCTGACAGGCCAGAAGGGATGAAATTAACTTTGAATAGCCGCAATCTACCGTTCTCAATCACGCTATTTTAACAGACAAATACGTTTTTTTCCTTAACTTCGAATTCTTACTTTTTTTGTTGTTGGAACAATCAGATCTTTAATCAAACCCTGAATAGGGGTGAGTGCTTATCTTATTAACTACCGTATCAAGTGAATCAGCACAAAAGTGTTGGATCTACCACGCAATAGTATTTCATTCGTCTTAAATTGCGATTAGTAAACCAGCTACATACATAGGTATTCATCTATTTAAGGCTCTAAGGCTCACCTCGAGTACCACTAAAGTATGTTGAATATTCGTGGCCCGGTGGAGTCTTTTGGCGATGACATTAATCATTTATCAACATTTACGGAAACAAAAGTAATTTCCGCTGTATAATTAATGATTCTTGTTTTTCAGATTGTAAGTAAACCATAGTATTACGCTCCTGTGATGATGATTACGAATTCTCGAATCATTTAGAAAGGCCGCTATTGTTGTAAGCGTTAAGAAATTGTCAGGCTTTTATTATAGCAGGGGATTTAAAATTTTAATCAGACTTTAATAATTGATAGTGAAAACGATTTTAATTTCCTACCTTAGATTTTGTTGTGATGGTTGTTTTGCTAAGCCTTTGTAAGTACCGTCAATTCCGATATTCATGATTTAGTCATTATGAGTCAAAATTTTGAATTTCATTGTTTTGTTCAATTTTTGTTCTTTGCAAATTCGGAGTACAATATATAAAAATTAAATTTTATCTGCAATGCAGTCGTGCAAACAGCCGCAGCCGTACAAAGGTACGTTTTATTATCCAGTCATTTGATAGGTTGAAATACAGAAACAAATAGTGGGTGAAAAAGAGTTCGATTGTGGCAACTGGGACCAAAGGGCGGCGGGAAAAAAAAATAGGAATTTTGCAGAGTTTAAAATTTGTTGGTGGTTTGTAATCGAAACATCTCATACGATTCCAATCAGCCGACAAGAAACTACAACAATTTTGAGCTAGTTTTGCGATAATCGCTATCGATTTTGTTATTATTTTCCTCCAATTCGCCAGTATTATGGTTGTAGCGTAGGTATCTCCGACGTAGCTAGTTGATGCAGGAGATACTTATAATAATAAACTAGTTTGCCTTAGTTAATGTGATGAAATCTTAACTAGTTCAAATCTTCTTAGTTTGCCTTAGTTAATTGGTTGAAATATGAACTAGTTAAATTCTTCTTAGTTCACCTTAGTTAATTGATATAAATCTAAACTAGTTCACTTCTTCTAAATTAACGAATTTTAGTTCTTTCTTTAGTTTAAATTTGTTTATAAAAATTGAAACATTATTTCTTCAACAAATTAATAAATAAAATCAGCAAAGTTTTTAACATTTAAGACAGGATTTTCATGATAAATTAATACAAATTATTGTTAATTAACAGATAATTAATATATAATTTTATCTTCCAACTCAATTATCTATTATAATTGATACTTAGTGCACAGCTAAAATTGATATTTATTGCACTGATTCAATCATCAAATATTCAAATTCTTATTATTTAAAATAGTTAATTTTTATTTACATCAAACTTAAATGCCGACTTGTGGATTGGACAATAGATAGATATCAACTGTTTGAAAATTAAAATAAAATTAAAAAATACCAAAAACGTGCCAACATCGATTGATTAAAATAATAATCGAAGTTGACTAAAATGTGGTTGAATCGACAGTGACAAAAACTACTCAGTTAAATTGAACAAAAATGAATTACAACCAGCGCCACCACAGTAGCACCAGTATTATGGTGGTGAATTTCTGTATGAATCGTGATTAAGTGTCTAGAAATGAATTCATATTGGGATTCCGTCTTCTCGTTCTTCTGAAGAGTAATATTGGCGCAGTCGGTTTTGAGATCCTAATTGGATTGCCATTTATTATACGAATTATTGGTGACGCAGACCCTAATTAATGTTTTAAGTTCCAGTTCCGGGCAACTATAAAAATATTTTCATAATCCAAAGTACTCCAGATAATTTATTTTCGAGTCATTCCAGTGCTTCCCTATGCGTATACAAAATGGTCTGTGGTTTAGCTTGAAGTAATCAATGCCTTCTGCCCAAAAAGGGCGACGTTCAAAATTCAACTTCAATTTGGAATATGAACAAATAGGGTTTCGAAAAATTAGCAACGCGTAATTAAGGGAAATTTGAACTCAGTAATAAAGTCCAAGGAATACATGGTTGTGAAGGCCTTAACCATAAAGCGGAGGGCTTCCATTAATTCCTGAAACAGAAAAAAATATATGGATGGTAGTATCGGCTTTCGTTTCGCATCGATATAGATTCAAATAATAATTGCAATTTAATGATGCAATACAATATATATTTATTATTACAAAAAAAATGTTGTGTAGTTAATATTTAATTTCGATATCAATTACTAGCTTGGTTTCAATTGCTCTTAATGAACGTTAAAGCGTTAACTCTTCACAGAAGATATTGCGTTAATTACATTATTTATATTAATACACAAAATAACAACAAATTATTCTCTCATTGCGTGGCGAATTGACAGTTCTTCTACCGATGACGGTTACTCTATAAACATTATTTTTTCCCGTTTATGTCTTTTCCCTATTTCTTTTTTTGACCATTTTAAAGTTAGACAACTTTGTGAAATTCATGAAAAATTTTTTTAGATTTTATATCTTGTTGATGATAAAAATTTTTTTATTCTATACGCTTGTTTCATATGGGCAAGCCGTAGCCGTTTTCATCGAAACCAATTTTCTACTGCACTCGGTTTCTCTTTTTCGATAATTGTGTACCGATTAAGCGGTTAACGTCAGTTCGGACGATAGGTACATGGACGTGTGAACTACGAGGGTGGTTTGATAAGTCAGTGATTTTTTGAATTTCCCGCGCAGTAACTTTGAATGCAACACTCTTGCCGTCAACTGCCATCTATTAATAGACTACTGTAAAATTTTGAGCAAGCTGCGCCATTTAGTTTGTGTTTGACAGTCATTGAAAGCAGACAACTTCGTGAATTTTAACGAAAATGGAAAAAAGTGAATTTCGTGTGCTGAGCATTATTTTTTGCGTAAAAAAACCATTACCGAAACCAAGAAAAGGGTTGATAAATACTATGGGGACTCTGCACCATCAATTTCAATGGTTAAGAAGGGGGTTTTTTGAGTTCCGTTGTGGTCGTACCAGCACAAGTGACGCCGAACGTTCAGGGGTTCAGGTCGCCCAAAAGAGGTCGTCACGCCAGAAATCTTCGATAAAATCCATGGAATGATATTGGACGATCGGAAAATGAAAGTGTTTGAGGTGGCTAAGGATGTAGGCTGTCTCAACTGAGCGGGTACATCACATTTTACATGAATATTTGGACATGAAAAAGCTATCCGCGCGATGGGTACCACGATTGCTCACACTCGACCAGAAGCGCAACCGTGTGACCACTTCAAAGAAGTGTTTGACTATGCTTAGCCTCAATCTGAATGAGTTTTTACGCCGATTCGTTACCGTAGACGAAACATGGATCCATCACACCACACCAGAGACCAAGGAACAATCAAGATAGTGGGTTGCTCCGGGTGAACGTGCACCAAAGAAGACAAAGGTGGGTCTGTCGGCCATTAAGGTCATGGCCACAGTTTTTTGGGATGCACGCGGTGTCATTCACATCGATTACCTTGAAAAGGGTAAAACGATCACTGGCGAATATTATACAGAGCTTTTGAACGGATTCGATATTGATTTGAAGCAGAAACGACCGCATTTGGCGAAGAAAAAAGTGCTGCTCCATCAAGACAATGTACGGGTGCACAAGTGTGTAGTCACCATGGCAAAACTCCATAAATTGGTCTATGAACTGCTACCCCATCCAGCATATTCTTCAGATTTAACCCCCTATGACTGTTTCCTGTTTCCAAACCAGAAGAAATGGCTGGACGGTAAGAGATTTGGGTCGAACGAAGAGGTCATCACTGAAACAAACGCCTATTTTTAGGACCTTGAGAAAACCTATTATTTGCAAGGAATAACAAAATTACAAAAACCCTGGACTAAAGGTATCGAGCTAAAAGGAGACTATGTTGAGAAATAAAACGATTATTTACCGAAAAAAATATCTTTTGTTCAAAAAGTCACTGACTTATCAAACCAACCTCGTATTTAAGTACTACTATACTAATGCGAAGAAATTGTTGTGATCCGAATACAGTTTTGATCATTATTGTGAAGGGTTGTATGTAATACCACCACATTTCGTATTCGTTAATGCGATTTAGTCGGAGTTTTCCTTTTTATTAAACCGAATAGTCATTACAACTGTGCATAACCCACTGGCATACCCAAAGATACTCGTATATAACACAGTAGGTTTCAACTTTCTAACATCGGCCGTTCCCTTTCTTGCTTTTACTTTTCACTTGTTTATTAGCCAAAATTTACCGCAACCGTGATTTCTGCTCTAGCATAAAATAATATTGTTTCTTATTATTTCCATTTGTCATATTACGCTTGTGGTTCCATTTCGCGAAGTTGTAGACCAATGGTGTTACTGAGTACTGAATGTCAGTACTTATTTTGTTATTCGCAATGTCCTAGCCATGACTGTGTAAAGTTTTTGTGAAACATTAATTTATAGCTAAAATCGTCCCGTAATGAAATTCATCAGGAAAATTCTTATGAACGCTGTTTAAAAATTTTGATATGTAGAAAGTATTTCACAATTAAGGGGCTCAAAAATGTCGAATCGAACTCATTTATGTCCGGAGATGCTACTAAGATCTCCAATCTGATCGACTTAGTGATAATCAGGATTCTTTGCTTATCTTAAACATTAGTCGGGTTTTTTTTCACCGCATCAGGCTCTTCATTATGACTATAATTTATTGTAATCACGATTTTCTGAGTTATCTGTTGTTCATTTAAATTTCGACTTTCAGATGTCGATGTTGAATCAAGTTTTGTTTTAACTACTAAAGCTAGTATTACACTGTATGCCATGCTGTCAAATATTTGCCTGAAAACATTTCACGAAAAGTTCTGTGGAATTGTTTCCTTCAAAATAGAATTTGTTTTGAGCAAAAAAAAGTAATATGGCAAGCATAGTCAAATATTTGACAGCTTAATTGACTTGTCAAACAAATTTATAAATGCAAGTCCGTGTGCTATGAAGTCCCAAGCACAGTCGTAAAATTTACAGTAATGTCTTGTAGGGTTTTAACTTGCACACCTTCCCGGGGAGCTTAATCACATGGTCTTCTTAGGACGCGGATTAACTTAGCCGAAGCGACAATCAACGTCCCCAACCAATTTATACCGATTTCAAGTTCGGCATTGGTACTATTGGGAGCTAGGGGTTAGCCTTGATTCCAAGTAAAACACAACTCGTTTAAAATCAATAGAAACAATAACGTTGTATTATTCACTTTCAATAATCGCACTAATGGCAACGCTGCCCGATTTTATATACAACTTGATCACTAAATTGCTTTACAAATCCTGTCGCGTAGTTACGTCGTCTCGCTGTGTAGGAAAAACTGTGTTTGGCAGTAAACTTTGCCGTGCTTATATACTGCATGTGTTGAGTCGTGATCTTTCTCGTATATTCGTTGATGTGCGTAAAATGTTCGGGAAATGTAAGAACTACCGTGAAGAGAAAAAGTGATTCTTCTGGAACACTATCGAACTTGGCCGAAGTTTGCAGATTTTCCACGCTATTCTCATTGGGTATGGCAGTTAGGTACGGAGAGGTTGATGTTTTTCTCATTGGAAACTGATCGCATTGATCGGCTTGCCAGCGTGGTATACACGTGGGACAATGCTTATTGGCTACGTCTCCTACCTGAAACTGAGAGCACAGTATTCAGTTGATTTCGCAAATCCACATCAGGTCTTAAGAACTCGACCAGCTTATCTATCTCAGATCACGTGATCCCCTGAAGTGCCTACCCTACGCAAGGTGATAATACAAACTCTATCATAGGTACCCCTTCCCCCGTTCTACTCGATTAACGCTGACGTAGGGCTTTGTAAACCCGACATTCACCTAGTAACTACTTTTGTAAATCACCATGCATACTTTGAGACAAATCACCCAATTCGATGGAAGCGTTTAATTTTCACAGTATTCTGAGAGTATCTCACTGATATCTTTCCACCTGAAATATTCAGCAACTGAAGGTGAAGAAACACATGAATTGTATTTGTATCTTTATTTGGATTAGAGATGGTTCGTTCACGAGTGAACTGTTCCGAAAGAACACTTCATTGAATTGAGTGAGTGAAGTAACTCACTCCTTTTGGTGAACTGCAGTTCCATTGGACACGTGACAAAAAAATTATAAACGATATACCTACTCATAAAAGAAAAATAGAGACTAACAAGCTAGGTAGACGGCCAACAAAATCTTCTCGTTTTACCCCTCTCCGACTTTTTTTTTGCTCATCTTTTACTATATCTACTGACCTATTTTTTTTTGCTCATCTTCTACTAGATCTACTGACCTTTTTTTTTGCTTATCATCTTCTGCTAGATACCACTAGTGACCACTGAACGATGGGACGTTTGTTCCTTCGTTCCATCGAAGGAACGATGGAACGAATAGTTCTATGGAAGTACTTCACTGAACTCGTTCCATAAAGTGACTTGGAGTGAAGTACTTCACTGAAACGAACTGCTTTGCCCATCTCTAATTTGGATACATTGCTTCGTTTGCTCCATTAACAGGTGGATACACCGAGTCTCAAATCTTGCTTAAAACTTTTTGTTTGCTAAATAAATTTAAATTACAAAATTTCCTTAAGAAAAACCAACGCATCTAAATTATACATATTCCCATTTTGAAAAGAACAATTGAAAAAATCGGAAAAAAGTGGTATTGCTCTTTTCCTTCTAAATATTTCAACAACGTGAAATTTGTGAAGAATTTCGAAATTTGAAAGGGAAAGTTGCCATGAAATTACTAACAAAAATCATCATAAGATTCCAGATATCAAGGCTTAGTGATAATTCAGTCCTGGAGAACGATTTCGGACGTCCAAATAAAGAAAATAATGAAGAAAAATTGCCTGTTATTAGTCACAACATTTACAAGTCGATTGGTCTCGCGAAGCCAACGGGGCGCAGTAGAACATACCCGAGTATCGTGTATTAGTTTAGTATAGTTTGGTCCTAAGACGACCGAAAAATCGTTCCATTACCGTCAGGAAAGGAACATTGTACCGCACTACGTCGCCATTATACAAAATCAATAAACAAGAATGAAATGGGATCATACGATCTAGTGTCTAGGATACTCTACCTTATCAATAACAAAGCAATTATGATTAATAATGTTTAGCTGTCACTTAGCGCATTAAGTTGCTTTAATGCTTCTGACACGCCATATTCCTACCCGCTGGCAAAACAACAATCTAGAGCTCTGAGACGGTGTCGACAAGGACTAGCCAAAATATAGTAAATTACACTTTTGGCAATAAATAAAATATATAGAAATATATCTCGGGACCGGGACTATAAGAAATATGACCGAACGGGATGGGAATCAAGTACGAGAAATCATAAAATATAATTAAGATGGTATTCTTTCGACGAAGGGAGTAGGTATAATACTCCTAGTACTATTTTTCGGGATTTTCTTTCAGCCATAAATCATACAACCCTATGACACCTTTTTCTGGAAAATAATGGGATGGCGATGGGGTCGAAGCTGGAGGACACATTGCTATTCAAAATGTTCTTGCTATTCGATTGTTTTTTCTTTTGTTCCTTAAGGAGAATCCTCGAAGTCTACTTCGAAAGAAAGAGTAGTTTGTATTGGTAGAAAAAAATAAGGAAAGAATTTCTTTTTGATTCAGATTTTCGTAGAGTACAGAGTTGATTATATTGTGAAACTGACTGTCGAAAAAATTGTATAAATTTGTGGTCTACTTATCATTCAACGGATCCTTGTTGCATGTACTAGCTAATAATTAGATGACTTTGTTCTTTTTGTGAGGCTCTGGGGTATAGTAAAACAATTCAAACTGAACAAGCTGAAAATATACGCATTAGTATATTTACGTTTTACGTATACCTATTCCGCAATAATTTCAGGTGAAATAAGTTGATTGATGTTTTGTTTTCTTGACTCGCTGTTTAAGCGATGTGTTTCTTAAACTGGGTTGGTCAAGGTCATCCATTTCGAGGGTATTTATACGTAATGACTTTGAGAATTTCTTAGGTCAGACATCTTTATCGCTATTCTCCCAGCCATTTGTAACGCTTGCTGCAGCTGTCCATTCAATGGCCCTTGAATGGAAAGGTTGGAGAGAGAGTGGCAAGAAGTCTCTCACCCATATTTCACCGGTAAGCAAAGTGGTAAATGTGGCTTGACTATGAACTAATTGGTCACTTCATCTGATTTCCGTGCGTCGTTCGTTTATATCTGGCTCGACGGACAAGAAAATGTTTCATTCTTTTCCAAAAAATGGCTGGAGCATGAATTGATGAACTGGCCAAGTTCATTGGCATCTCTGACTGGTTCGAATAGCTTTTCCCCGGTAGTAATGCTACGATAACTCCCTATATGGGACTTTATTAAGGTGTCACGGGTGTGGTATCACAATGGACCAACCGAATGGTCTAACTGACTCGATCTATAGTTTGGATGGCTGCCACTATAACCTAACTTAACCTGTCTAAACAATGCCTTTATTGGTTTTTTGAAGTTTATGTATGAAGAGGGAGACTTAATGTAGTTGCAAACAGTAGTTGTATGATGTAAGTATAATTAATTTCCGTTTCAATCCTAAGGTTTTAATATTTGTTCAGATATGAATATTTTTCGAAAGAAATAGATGGCGTGTTATGACATTGAAGCATCCACTCTGTCTTTTGTGAAATTTTATCAAATTTAGGACATGTCTCTACTCTTACAATGAACAATAGTATTGAAAGAAAAATAGTACAAAATACAATTTTTTCTGTTTCTCTGATGTCATAGGTTTTCAAAGGATAACATTTTGATATTTGATATCTATTCGCGCAAGGGTAGCAAGTCGGGTGGATACTGTTCTATCTATTTCAGTGTTGATTGAAGTCTTTGCTCATCTTCATCTGAAACTTATAGATCTTTTTCTCAAGTGCTGCGTAAATATTTGTCACATGACTTCATCTTGTAAGCCACAGCTTTACTTCTCTCCACAAAATGTTATATGGACGCCCTTGTATCTATCTGGTAGGGCACGGATAAGATAATTGCGTCGCTACGGCAGAATTGAGGAACGATTTAAGATCAAATCTTTGTACGTCTCACCATGCTATTGGGATATATCGTACCTTGTCGCTCGTCTGTACTCGATTTTGGAGTTAAATTTTGTAGTTCTCGCGAATGTGACCGTAATAGAGGATCAAAATTCTTGTTATACCTCTGTAACTTCTGTTCTCCATCCAGGATTTGAGGTTGCTAAGGCATAGCAAACCGGTCAGGTTCTGCAGGGACATAGAGTGTTTTTGAGGGACTAGTGGCACCCAAGGGTTTGAAGGAATCGCTATGGGCCCCCATGATGCCTAGTGAGCGTGGCGGTTCTTAGGGCTTGGCCTCTTCCTGAACTGAACTGAACTAATCTGTAACACTTTGGAGAGTTGCCGTCACCGAAAACTGATCCTCTTAATGAGAATATTATGTGTGTGGATCAATACAATAGTGGCTCATCTGTTTGTATTTGAATGCTAGAGAAGACATCACAAGAATTTGTGTTGCATGTATGGCACTACAAAAATTACTTTACAGAGGTTGAATAAATCAATAATACAAGACAAATCGAAAAATGTCAAAAAATAAAAAGGTGTTTAAAAAAAAGTACACTGAGTACACTGAGAGTGTATAAGCCTTGCATTTGCTGGATTGCTGAACGCGAAAACTAAAATATTTTTTTTAATATTTATTTTACACGACATTACTTTCAAAACCTCAGTTACAAAGGCTCCGATCCGATCCGATCTGGAAAACGGACAGTGTTGAGTTTCTCCATCCAACACACATTTAAGGGGAATTTTGGAACGACTAGTCAGAATCATCGGAGCCAATAACCGAGACACAAAACGGGGAGGTTTCAACTTTCAACTTCTATCCGTTGCGACAGTAAGAGGTGAATTGATCCGTTTTTTTTGAAAGTGATATAAGTCCACTTTTGGAAAAAAAAAATAGTTAGTGGTAATTTTAGTAAGGTATAGATATCCCCTTTTTATATTTATAATTAAACATTCAATGGATCACGATTTCTTGATAAAGTAATTAAATGTATTTTAGCTATAAAATGTTATTGCAAAAATATTTTTTTTTTTTAAAGTGGAATGAGTCCATTTTATTAATGATAGTTGTTTTGAACTTTTAAATTGCAATTATTATTGATTTTGATTGATTATTAATTGACTTCAGTGAGCGTTGCCCTTAAGTAGATATTAGCTAGTGCCTTAAAAATGGCACCGTAAACAAAATTACGACATTATAGTTCAAAAAAATCAGTGAGAAGTAATTTCATTGATTTTGTTCAGTATTATTTCTCCAGTTCGACTACTTGGTTTTTCTTGTAATAATTGATTGCAGCGTGAGTATAATATAATTGTTATTAAAACACAGAATAAACGTTATACGGTTATAACAATGAGTTCATATAACTATCAAAAAGACAATAATATCTCAATTTTGTCTGATAGTGAAGTTGGTAAGTAATAGTAATAAATTTTGTCGTGGGAATATTGGAGTTTTTTTTAATATAGAAATAAGACCCATGAATATCAGCAAAAGACGACATTTTTAATCAGATGATGATATTAGTTCAAAATTGTTTCAAACTAAGAAGAGGATTAGAATTTTACAATTGACATATTCAAGCACTGACGAAGACGGCGTTACTAATTTTTAATCACATCATGAAAATAATGATCAGAAGACTAGGAAAGTCAAAAGAAATAGAGGCGAAAAATATTATATTGTTACGTGTAAGCCCGGCAACCGCGCAACCGTGCACTCGATCGTTACACATATGAAAACAACAACAACCAAATACCTAGTTGCAAAATAACCCAATCAGAAACCTAGCTGAAGATAAGGCGAAACAATCTCTCTTCTTATCGAATGCTCTCCAATATACTAGAATCCTCTGCACAAACCACTGAACGAAGATCGAAATCGAGGGCTCTGAAGCTTTCGAGAAGATTCCAGAACTGAACGAACGTTCAAGCACATCCTAGACTGCAACCGGGTAGTATATAAGCAGGTGAAGCATTCAGCAAAGACAGTAATTCTGATTACGGCGACTGTGACAGACAGCGGGTACACGCGACCGTGTTGAGAGAGAACGAAAGTGAACGTGTCAAGCGATATATGGTATAAGCGGGCGGTACTGCCATACAGTGCGAATTATTGTGCGATTATAATTCTGTGAATTTAAAGTGCGATTAATAAATAATCACTTATTTTTATTTTAACCGAATTGTGTTTTACTTGAAATCCCGGCGAACCCCTAGCTCGCAACAATTGGTGTCAGAAGTGGGATTTCAAGGATTAATTCCGGTTTGAATCGCGAGTGGAAAAAGTGAAATTAAAATTCTCGAACGGACAAAGTGAGAATTTTGGTGCGCGAATAAAGTTTTCAAACTGTGAAGTGAAAATTCTCGAACGGACAGTGAGAATTTTGTGAAATCGAATATTTTCGAGTGCTCTAGTGAGCGGTATCTTGAATTAGTGAAGTGGAAAGTTCTCATACGGACAAAAAGAGAATTTGAGTCGCGGAAAATCTCTAACGGACAAATAATCGATAGTGAAAATGCCGCGTTATTTAAAAGACTTAAAACTAATGGAGCTGAAAGAAGAGCTCGGTAGACGCGAATTATCTACAGTAGGGAACAAGTCTGAACTTGTCAGCCGAATGATCGAGGTACTGGAGGCTGAGGGTAAAGACGCAAACAGTGTCGAGTTCCCAATCGAAGAAGCTCGTGCAGGAAGTGGTGAGGAGTGTTCTCAGACATTAGACTCTCTAAGGCAATTAATGCAAATAATGAACCAACAAAGCCAGAAAATGGACCAACAAAGCCAGAAAATGGACCAACAAAGCCAGCAAATGGACCAACAAAGCCAGAAAATAGACCAACAATCAACGGACCTCAACCAGACGTCGAAGGACCTCAATCAGAAACTGGACCACCAAAGTCAACTGTCAGCAGACCTTAACAAGAAGTTGGATCAGACATCAACTGACCTTAACGAGAAGCTAGACCAGACTTCGAAGGACCTCAACCAAAAATTGGAGCTGCAAAATAATAAAATAGACACCATGGGTAAGACCATCGAAGAAAATGTAGAGAAGAAACTTCAGACTTTCAAAGAACAAATTACGGAAAAGACATCAGAGATTGTGGAAGAAGTTGAACGCCTTAAAAGGGATTTTGATAACGTGAAAGCGACTGGAGTCATCAAGACAGAACACGTTACACACAAAGATCTCAAAGCCCCAATCTTCGATGAACAAACACCGTGGGCTATCTACAAGACCCAATTTGAGGCTGCCGCGAGAAATAATCATTGGAATGATTTGGAACGAGGAACGGCTTTGATATTGGCGCTAAGAGGTCCACCAGCAGAAGTTCTTCAAACAATTCCTCAAGAGCAGCAACAAGATTTTTCGACGTTAGTGCAGACATTGGATCTTTATTACGGCAGTGACCACATGCGAGAGATCTACAAAATGCAACTCCACAACCGAAGACAAAAGGATGGCGAGACATTGCAAGAGCTAGCGCTCGATATAGAACGACTTACGTTGCTTGCATTCCCTAATGTGCAAGGCGAACAACGCAGTGATTTGGCTGTCTTCACATTTAATAATGCCGTACAGGATGAAGAACTACAGTTGTCATTAAAATTGGCAGGAAAGAAAACGATTGGCGAAGCGTTAGTATATGGGCTTACGTTCGAAGCTGCCAAGCAAAGCTCGTGGAGTAACTACCGAGTCCGAAAAATAACAGAAAAGTGTGTATGCGAGAGAGCAGAGTACACCAAGCGGAGCGTAGGATCTGGTGTCCCCCGATGTTGGAATTGCGGAAAGACGGGACACTTAAGTCGGGATTGCAGACCAGCGGAATACACTGGAAGAGCGATACCCCACCATTGCCGCAGTGAGGGCACGGGTCAATGTTACGTGAGTCGGAGATTGGAACACGCTAGGCCCAGCGTTCTCCGATGTTGGCATTGCGGACAGGACGGCCATTTACGGCGTGATTGTTGGCATCTAAGAAGAAACAGGAATAATTACGATGAGCACACTTCGAAACAACCACTATGCAATAGCTGCAATGAGCGGGAAAGAACTGTTGACACCGATTGGTGGTGGAAAGGAACCGAAAAACAAGGCAAACGTCGCGGAGCGATGCGATGTTGGAACTGTGGACTAGAAGGACACTTAAGGTTTGATTGTCGGAAGCCGAAGAGAACGCCGAATTATTGTTCGGATTGTACTGCCGAACAAAGGAGTACCAGAGGCGCAAAGCTACAGAGTCAATTAGAAGAGACGCAAATTGGCTGGCGAAATCAACATCAGCATATTGTGATGCAGAATAGTCAACAAGACAAAGAGGTCGTGGGGAACTTGCGACGATTAAAAGTTTGTGATCGACAGCAGGCAAAACATTACCAAACTCGGGACAAAATCTGTTCAACAACAAATCACCAGAATGTAGAGCATTGTCAACGAGCGAAATCCTCCAGCTACAGAGATGGCGATCTAGTATTGTTGTACAGCACTCGAAGACAGAGGAAAACATCGTCAAAACATCAGTGCAACGGTAAAGGAAGGCATCGAGTCAGCACGCAACTAAAGGAGGGAGTACCACGGACCAAAATGAAAAATGACGTCACTGACGAGGGAGCTACTCTGTTCGGGACGAACAGAAACTAAGGAGGGAGTAATGTTACGTGTAAGCCCGGCAACCGCGCAACCGTGCACTCGATCGTTACACATATGAAAACAACAACAACCAAATACCTAGTTGCAAAATAACCCAATCAGAAACCTAGCTGAAGATAAGGCGAAACAATCTCTCTTCTTATCGAATGCTCTCCAATATACTAGAATCCTCTGCACAAACCACTGAACGAAGATCGAAATCGAGGGCTCTGAAGCTTTCGAGAAGATTCCAGAACTGAACGAACGTTCAAGCACATCCTAGACTGCAACCGGGTAGTATATAAGCAGGTGAAGCATTCAGCAAAGACAGTAATTCTGATTACGGCGACTGTGACAGACAGCGGGTACACGCGACCGTGTTGAGAGAGAACGAAAGTGAACGTGTCAAGCGATATATGGTATAAGCGGGCGGTACTGCCATACAGTGCGAATTATTGTGCGATTATAATTCTGTGAATTTAAAGTGCGATTAATAAATAATCACTTATTTTTATTTTAACCGAATTGTGTTTTACTTGAAATCCCGGCGAACCCCTAGCTCGCAACAATATTATACAAAAACTGGAAATGTTATTATTATTATTCCTGCAAAAAAATTCAAAAATAAGGATTGTAAATGTGTGAAAGTGGCAAAAATCGTGTTACAGAGGAAGATCAGATTATCCTATTTATTTATTTTTAAATGAGGGATTTTGAGAAACAAAATACATTCTCCTGTGCATCTACTAACCGTACGCCAATAAAAGAAAACGACGTAGAAATTGTAAAGGATCAGGCAGAGATTGTAGTTATACATATTTTTTAATATTGAAAAAGGAAAGCGTTGCAGTTCTTTATAGGAAGAGACTTACGTGAAAAAACGATAAAATCATGCAGAAAGAGTGATGATGAACTAGGGGCTGCCATAAAAAATCACATGTAAAGTTTTCCATACTATGAAAACCATTACACGCGTTAATAGCAACAATTTAAAAATATTAGATACATATCTTCATTTTAATTATAATATTATTTTTTACATAAAAAAATCTATTTTAATAAAGTCAATATCAAAAAAACTATGGTCATAAATTTCCTCTTGTTTTTATTTCGTATAATATTGTTGCGAGCTAGGGGTTCGCCGGGATTTCAAGTAAAACACAACTCGGTTAAAATAAAAATAAGTGATTATTTATTAATCGCACTTTAAATTCTATTCGCACAATAATTCGCACTGTATGGCAATACCGCCCGCTTATACCATATATCGCTTGACTCGTTCACTTTCGTTCTCTCTCAACACGGTCGCGTATACACGCTGGCTGTCACAGTCGACCTAATCAAAATTACTGTCTTTTCGCTGAACGCTTTACCTGCTTATATACTAGCCGGTTGCAGTCTAGGATGTACTTGTATGTTCACCGGTGATGTGGATGTTTCTCGAAGGCTTTAGAGCTTTCAATTATGATCTTCGTTCAGTGGTTCATGTACAGGGTTCTAGTACATTGGAGAGTATTCGATAAAGAAGGGAGATAGAATCGTGTTTTCTCGCCTTATCTTCAGCTAGGTTTCTGATTGGGTTATTTTGCAACTAGGTATTCGGTTGTTGTTGTTTTCATTATGTGAAACGATCGAGTTGCACGGTTGCGGGGTTGCCAGGCTTACATGTAACAATATGTTATTTATGAAAGTGGTATAAGTCCATTTGGAGCTAAAAAATCGTTTATTTTCTTTAAAAATTTTAATAATTATTATTGCATAATAAAACTTAACAGGTTTATAGTGTTAAAATATAACCTGAATTATATTAACGTTTACCAATATTTTTAAAGTATATCAAACGTAAAACATTAAATATCTCAATGTAAGAAAAAATGGAATTATACCATGGCTCAATAATTGAATTTCACCACCTCTTTCACCTAACTGAAAATCAAAATTACACCTCGATAGTGTCGCTTTGACGGATGTCGGAACGGAATCATTGTGCCCAGAAAGTTTTCTCCTCCGAGGTTGCCGGATCGGATCGGAGCCATTGTAAGTGAGGCTTAAAACTGAAAACTACAAATGAAAGTTGAAAATCGTTTTTTTAATGTTCTAAAAATTGCAAAAGTTACCCGAGTTTTAGTACTGTCGCTACACGTAAAAAAAATTATTCGAAACATAAATAATATCCGTACAAAATGGACAGGTACAAACAAACTTGACAGAAACACAGAGTCAAAGTGCACGGTTTGCTGAAAAACTTGTTCCAATTTTAAACCGGAGGGTAAGCTGGAGTGAATAAATTTTTGTTGCCCAGGCAAAGGGTTTATGGTCTAAGTCGGGAACAAGAACTTTCCACAGTCTCAACTAGTACTGAGGCTGGGTTTCCATATGCGATAATTTTCTGTGACATTTTGTATGACAGAACAATTAGCCAATCAGATTGCAGAGTCTCTGTCGCAAGTCGAAGAAAGTTCAACTTTTCGTGTGACAATAAATTTCAGTTCAGCGCCTGTTTTTCTTCGCTTGGGGATTTCGTAACCTTGAAAACGTGTAGAGAGCAAGCAATTTTTTAAGTATTTTCGGTACAAACAGAATTTTTCTTTTTTTTTATATATTTCAGAGTTTTATTCAGTCTTTTTTTACATCAACATACCTACATCGTTAATTCCAAGCTTTACTTCCCAGACAGATGACAGCTGACGTCTCTCTACGAAATTTACTTATTTCCCAAGAATTATCTCATTTTTCGAAAATATTTTTGACACATAGTTGTGACACAAGTAACGTCACAAATGTTAGCGGTTATCCCGAAAATGCGACGTACACAGATTGTGTCACACAGAAGAGTTTCATATGGAAAGCAGCTAGCAACTTTTTTAAGTCGAAATAATCACTCCTAGGCCTCCGTTCACGTCAGCTTCGAATTAGGGTATGTTAATCGGCCAAAATATTTGACTGTAGACTACTAGGTAGAGATTTGAGGTTATCATATATGACATTTTCAGTTTTAATAATTCGAAGTAACATTCTGTTGATGAGTAAAATTAATTCCCTCCTGATAACTACCAAACTGCTTAGCTGATTTATATCGTCGTATTTCGGTGATTAGATTTCAAAATCTTAAAAAGCGTTTACATTGCCCTGGCAGATTTGTTTGCCATTTTAAATTTTAGCAGCTCTGAGTGTGTCAAAATTTTTAATTTATTTTCTAAAGTAGAACATTTATCAACATCAGCAGAAATCAAATAAAGTATAATTAAATTTCAAAGTTTGCATTTCAAAACATTAATTTTAGGGCTGTCTAGGCCTGTTTCAGTTGATTTCGACCTTCATTTTCACAAAACTTATGCCATGTTACCACCGCCCCGAAATCTCGCAATTAAGAGAACTCGCATTAGTAGATTTAGTTAGACATTTGATAATTTAGCAGCTGCCTGTTGTGTCAAAATTGTTAACTTATTTTGTAAAATTTTATCATGTTTAGTGTCGGAAATTTGTCCTGCATGAGTAGAAATCAAAAAATAAAATTATTTAATTCCAAACCTTGCATTTCGAGCAAGAAATTTGAAATTTTTTTTTTAAATTTCTGACAATGAATATTGTGGTGAAATGTGAACGTGGTGAAATATAAATTTCAGGGCTGTACAGAAGAGATTTTGCCGTAATCTCGCGATTTGGAATGGAGAGAGGGCCATTGCGGACGTTGCAGATCTATGCCGCAGCTGTATTGAACCTGATGCCGAGGAAAGTATTTTCCACATGCTTAGCGAATGCCCTGGTCTGGCTTGGAGGCGGGAACGTACTTTAGGTACGCGCTTCGCCATAGACTTGGGCGAATTCGCAAACATTAAGCTAGACAAGCTGCTGCAGTTTGTCAGGCTAGCGGAGTGGTTTATCTAAGATGTGGTCTTGGGCACACGGGTACTTCTTCCCGTACATGTAGGATCACAACGGACCCATTGGCGGTCTATGTATATGGTCGCTTAGTGACTACCCACCTTCCCTAACCTAACCTGCATGGAGAATCTAGTAGATTTGTGAAATTGCGGAGGAAACATAGCATTAGTCATTTGAATAGAGACAAAGTATTCTGTCAAGAACGGTCCATGCCACATAATTGAAACTTGTTGATTGCATGTAGGCATAGGTAGTAGCGGAATAGACTCAATAATTTTTTCTTAAGAAAGTGGCGGTGCCCAGTTGGACTATATTACAGTATTATACGAACCGGTATCTTTTAAACTTACCATCAAGGTACTACGGTACGGGAATTGGGTGTGTCTTTCTATTCCAGTAATGGTTTGAGCTAGAAAGGTGAAACTCGGTAGTTTAATAGAAATTTTTCGAAACGTGCTGTAGTGTACGAGTAATTGACGAAAAATAATTATCTCGAAAAGTATGACCCGTATCTCGAAAACGTTTTGATTTAAAATTTTCACTCTTTCATTTCTGGGAATGTAGGTTTATATGAGAGGGATGATTATTCCCATCGTAATTAAACAAAATTAAGCTTTATTTATTCCTAGAATTAATTTCTGATGAAACATGATTTCAAAACATTTACGCCTTGCCCACACCCTTCCTCAATTTAAGGCTTTAAAAAGGTCAAAAATTTCACAAACAAAACAAAGTCAAATACCGAAATTTAAAGTAGAAGACCTGCTTGTGTGTGACCAACAGGGGAACGGATGTACTAAAAAAGTCTCCACATATTTCACTTGTTCCTTGTCCTCAGAAAATTCAGGGATCAACAAAAAGCTTCCCCGAAAATCACCTGAACTAGAAACACTCACATCCGCATTTTGTTATTGCCCCGAACCGAAGTTTACTAGAAGCCTTTGGGGAATCGCGATATAAGAAAATCAGAGCCTTTTGTCGTTAAGCTGGGAATCGGAACCGAAGGCGGGCATGCGTCCTAAGCGGAAGAGCGAGCTTTTCGGGTCGCACCCTGTCAATTTAACCAGACTCTTTCGGTGAACCGATCGGCCTTATTGCGTGCTCCTATTTACCTGTCGGAGAGCCTTACCTGAAATTAGGCTACTAGCACTACTATTTAACTTACATAATTGACGGTTTATTGTTCGTTGGCATATTAGCAGAGCTTCCTAGGATAGCTACCCTAAAGTGGGATATACGTATGCTTGCCTGCCTGTTTACGTTACCGTGTGCCTTGGAGAATGTCTTTGCGCTAAATTGCCTCGTTTAAAATTTATCTGGTCGGTAGACATTCACAAGTGGGACATGTATCTCAGGGATTTTGTACACTCCGTTGTGCACAGGTATTTCCACTGTAGTCGGGATGTCGTTGCTGGAGGTACTCCTTTTCGTGTTGGATGTACATAAGTTCATGAAAGCGTAAGGCCAAGCTTACTTTGTTACCTGACGTTGTTATGACTTTTAATGAGACATCTTTAAGACGATGGTGGAAATAAAGCAAGTAAAGATGTTCATTTTTATGTGGAGTAAAATGGTTTTTTTCTTCATGGACTTTTTTAATTACTTTATTATTTAATTCTATTATAGTAAATTATTATGTTTTTATATAATAATTTAAGAAAATAGATTTCATGTGGATGTAAGAATAACGAATTAATAATTGCGGTTGCAGAACAATCTTTGGAACACCGGTGAAAATTTATTTCTGAAATAAGGCGATTTGTTTTAATTTTGCAAATAACCATCAAGACCAGATAGACTCAATGGAAATTATTTTTTAAACTTATAGAAGTAAAAGCGAATTTAATATATCAGGCCTACGGCACATACATAGAAGAAATCATGAGTACAAATCAAACCCATTTTAATCTCCTTGGCAATTTGTATGCGTTCGTTCAAAGATTTCGTTGAAGTAAAATCATCATCATCAACCCTGAGAGATATGGTAAAAACCGTGAAGACGTCTTCAACCCCTTTTCATCCCATTCGGTGTTGAATATTCATCAAGTGACAAAAACAATTTTTTGGTGTTTGTATGAAGAGCTCGTAGAAGTAAAAACCAATTTCATATCTCATTGAATTCATGGAAACATGTTCAACCCCTTTACACCACTTCGGAGGTTAAATATCGAAAAATAAATTTTTATATGTTTCCTCCACAAAATCCTAGTAGAAGTTAAAATCAATTCGATTGCTCATCGATTCTAAGGGATATGACGAAATTTTTGAAAATATATTCAAATCCTTTTTATCCTCTTAGAGGTTGAATGAATATCCTGAAATTTCGAACCAATATTTAGGCTTATGTATAAAGAACAGCAAAAACGAATACTCCCAGTATATTTCATTCACCTGAAGAGAAAAGACAGAATTCGTCAATATGTATGAACCTTTTTTCACTTCCTTTTGGATTGAACATCGAATAATTTCGATATTAACTTTTAGGTGTGTGTGTAAAGAACCTATAAAATTAAAAAACCGTCTCATCGGTCCTGAGAGTTATCGCGAAATTCGTGAAAATATATTCATCCCCTTTGTACCTTAAAAGAAAAGAAAAATGTGGAAATTATATTTTTTTGCATTTCTACAAAGTGCCAGTAAAAGTTAAAATCAATTTGATATCTCATCGACCCGGAGAGAAATGAGAAAATTTGTGCAAATATATCCAACTGCTTTTCTTCCTCATCGAAATTTAAGTAGTTGTACAAAACCAATACTATATCCACTTGGGCCTAAGAGATATGAAAGAATTCGTGAGAAAAGTTCAACCTATTTCCACTCCATGGAGGTTGAATAGTGCGAAATCCCAAAATCTATTTTTCGGTAAAACCCAGTAAAAGTTAAAGTTGATTGATTATCGTTCAGGGTTGTATACCCAAGCAGAGCGGACTGGGAGACCAACAGGGTAGTAAATGAAGGAGAACTCTCCGTGTATACGGACGGTTCCAAAATGGAATGCGGCACTGGCGCTGGAGTCTTCTCTGAGCAGTTGAGTGCAAGGGAGTCTTTTAAGCTGCCGGATGCCTGTAGTGTATCCCAAGCGAAAATTCTGGCAGTGCTCCAGTTAGGTAACATCATGTTGATGGGGGGGGGGGGGGGATATTCGGTCGAGATATCTTACTTCACATTGACAGCCAGCCGGTTTTGAATTCATTGCAATAGGGGACTATTAAATCCCAGCTAGTAAAGCGCTATCGAGAAGTGATCAAGGTACTTTGTAGTCAGAATAGAGTACGACTATGCTGGGTACCAGTGCATAGTGACGTATCAGGCAACGAACGGGCCGATGAGCTGGCGAGGCTAGGATCAGCGTCAGACGGGATGGTAGAGGAGGTGGTTAGTCCACTATTAAACGAAATTAAAGCATGTATCAGGGATTGTGCCGCGGACACAGCGAACTCTAGATGGGAGGCGCTAACGAGCTGTAGGACTTCTAGGGCACTCTAGCCAAGGTTGGACAGACGGAAGACTAGGGAGATATTGACATGGAGTATGGGAAATCTGCGGCTACTAGTCGGAATACTGACAGGGCACTGCTTGCTAGGGAAGCATACTTTGCGTATGGGGATCGCTGACTCTGACGTGTGCAGGTATTGCCTTGTCCTATAATATATGCTGAGGAGGACATCACCCACATTTTGTATGAGTGTCAGGCGGTTGCAAGGAGGCGACTGAGGTGGCTGGGCAGTCTTTTCTTTGCCAATTTGGAGGACCTGAGGTCGATAGGGCATGATAAGCTAGTCAAGTTCTTTAGGGATCTGGGTTGTTTAGGGGATGTTTAGTGACCTACGAGGCTCTGAAGGGATCGCCTATGGGCCCTTTTGGTGCCTAGTGTGCGCAGTGGTTCATCGCTTCGCCCCTTCTTAAAACTAAAACTAAAACTAAAGTTCATTAATTTTCTG
Source organism: Beris morrisii (assembly GCA_951812415.1). Classification (NCBI taxonomy): domain Eukaryota; kingdom Metazoa; phylum Arthropoda; class Insecta; order Diptera; family Stratiomyidae; genus Beris; species Beris morrisii. The sequence continues at coordinate 129,542,661 of OX638312.1, forward strand.
CGTTTGTACAAAGAATATTTAGAAGTTAAAATCAATTCGATATCTAAACGCCCCAAGCAGATTTGACGAAATTCGTGAAAATCTTATCAACCCCCTTTGATCCTTTGGGGTTTTAGGCCGTTTGTATAAAAATGGATGAAACCATTTGAAGGTCCTATCAGAGTTTGGAGTTTGTTTAGTCAAAAGTTTCGAAAAATTAGTTAAGGGAATGAAATAAGATCACACCGATTGCATGATAACCGGTGAAATCGTTATTTTATATTTTCTACTTCCAGAAATTAAAGTGAGGGATAAAATTCAGCTGCTTCCGATATGTGAAACATTTTTAAAATGTTCCACTAGTTTATTAATAAACCGACGACGTGAGCGGAAAAAGGGAAAAATTCATAAGTTTTTATTATAGCAATTTGAACACAGCAGTATTAGCTGTGTCATTTCGGGACGGTAAGGTATGAAAGTATTCAGGTGTGTCTACTAGACTGGCCTTGTTTTATCTCTCGACTTCTACATATTGATAGTGTGTGCATTATCCTCATCCGAAAAAGCTATAGTGGCCTTGGCTTACAGCAGCACTTAGAATCTACGGAGTCCTTGTCCTGTAGGATGTAGACCACGTACATCTTATAGATAACATTTCCCATTTAAGTACGTTGCAAATGGAAAATTTTGTTCACGGCCATTAAAACTATATGTGTGTATAATGTTGTGTTTTTTTTTGCGCGCTCTCGTTCGTTTTAGCAATTCGCTTAGAACGGGAACGAGTTCCTAAAATGTGCGGCCATGTATAAGACACTATACTAGACAGAAATATAGCGAGGATATAGTCTGTCCTAGTCCTAGTGCATCCTTGCATGCACCATCCTTTTAAGAGCATTTTCTCTCGGGATAATGGCTCGTTTCCGTGTTGCAGTAAATTAGAATTCTCATTTTATTTTATTGCCTCTTATTTATTTTTTGTTGGCAACTCTTGAGTCTCGGGTAATTAGCGAGCTACTTAACCAGTTGACTTTATTGTAATGTCTTTTTTTTTCAAGGAAGTACAATTTAAGCTCAATCAAAACTTGGACATCGATTTTCTATTGATTTAGAATTTGTACATAAGAACGCAGATCCTATTTAAAAAAAAAATATAAAATATAATCGTCGAAAATTCGCCGGATGTAATTAAATTGTGATTGTAAGCTAAAACCAATTTTAAAATTTCACAGTTCAGAATTTACTGAAATTGCCAACAAACATGCCAACCCACACAGCCAGACGGCGAATTATGTTCCATTTTCCCGATAGGTGGTCTCTTTTCACATTAATATTTTTGAATAATTCAAAATATGTGCACCCAACCGCGAGCGCGTCCTTTCTCGCATCTCCGTCGTCCTTTCGATTTAACGAATGCCCCCATGAGCAAAGCGAAAATTTAAATTCGTTCCATACAGTTATTATAGTGAATCGATATTATTAATTCGGAAGATAAAAGTAAACAATGTTAAGTAAATAATGTTGACTCTTCGAATAGTGGTGGTGTGGGTTAATACAATTGCCAAATACCGGTGAATTCACTGGTATAAGTACGTGTATTGTATTGGTTTTAATTACTTTCATTCAAAGAGAGGTGGGAACGGCCAAGGAAAAACTTTAAGGGTACTTTTTACATCTCTCTGATTCACACTGTGCAGCTTACGTTGGTGAAGTTCTAATAATTTTGTGGTTTGGAGAGTCAGGTATAATATTTTAGCACGAAGATAATGTATCATATACTAAAGATATATGCGGTGGCGGAATTCGCTAAAACATGTTCATCCCTTTTAAACAAAGGGGATGAAGGGGATCCATTTTAAACAAATGGGATAAACATGTTTCATTCCCTTTAAACAATGGGGATGAACATGTTTTAGCGAATTCCGCCATATCCTTATTGAATTAATTTATACATCTACAGACAAGCTCTTTATATAAAATACCAAAAATAATATCGAACCTTTTTCATATTCAACCTGCATTCAAAAATGGTTTAACATGTTTTCCCTGTTTGCGCCATATACAAAGTAATTTTTTAAACCTCACGGGCTCTTTATACAAAATCCTAAAATGCAATTTCGGAATTTTTTGTTCTGACGACTTTTGTTATAATCAATTAATTTTTATTTCTAACAATTTCAGAACTTTTCAATATTCAACCGCTACATCTGCAGGGGTTGAAATTTTTTTTTTCGAATCCGTTGCCAAATTTCCATCTACAAATTTTTTATACAAAATTAAAAAAGGGTATTCAGGAACTTTTTCATATTGAACCCTCCTGCTGGCGAAAGTGGTTGAATATGTTTAATCGAATTTAGCATTATTTTAACAATTTTTTTGTTATTTTTTTTCTTTACAAAAATTAAAAAAAAATAATGATAGCTGAATTTTTTGAATTTCAACCCGAATATAGTGAAAAAGGGTTGAAAATGCTTTGATCATTTCTGTCATATCAACCTATTTTCATTTCTACAGGCTTTTCACTTAAACTTGTAAACATTTGTTTGTGGAGTTTTTTTTTTAAATTTAACCTCTTGTGACCTAAAATGTGCTAAATATATATCAACGAATTTCGTAACGTTCGATGAGGGGATTTTCCCATAAACCCCTCAAAATTTATTTCTGAATTTTTGAAAACCTCTTATGATCGAACATGTGCTAAATATATTTCCACGAATTCCATCATGTTCGATGAGCAATGAAATTGCTTTTTACTTGAAGCACCAGAAATTCACAATTTCGATATTCAAACACGAGGAGGCTGGCCCGTGCGGCGGATTTCGACAAGGGGGGGGGGGGTTTCAAATATATGGAAGCTTGATCTTCAATAAAAACCATTTTCTACGAGATTTGAATCTAACGAATGTGACGGTCAATCCAGTAGGCTTGCGCATTTTAGTTCACGAAAAAGAGCAATTATTTATAGTTCGCGAACCCTTGCGAACTAGTTCGTTCTTTTAGTTCACTAGTTCGTGGGAGCTCAGCCGCGAACTAGAAAGAACTAAAGAAGAAAGTAGTTTGCAAACTTATTGAACTAAAAGAATGAAGTTGAAGTTCAGTGATGAGCGTGATGAAATCCTAAGGTAGAATGTGATGACCGAAAAAAAAGGTCCTGAGGTACTATGTGATGACCTAAAAAAAAAGAGTACTCAGGTACGATGTGTTGACCTAAAAAAAAGGTCATCCGCGTACAAGTATATTCTACCACTGACGTTCAAACGGCAATGAATGAATACAAACGAACTAGGAGCGGGACTGACTGCGAACTAGTTCGTTCATTACTCTTCTGAGAACGCTCTTCTGAACTAGTTCGTTCGCAAAGTACACAAGCCTACAATCCAGTACGTCATCGTCCCTGCAAGAAAGCGCTACCCTAATTCATTATCTTACACCCATCCAGCTGCGGAAAAATTTTAGGTGGTGTTCTGCATAATACGATTTTCCCATAGGTATTCAATGTGGTTAATTTAGTAGTATCACAGGTAATTTAGTAGTCAACTATTGGATATCGGTAACGAGGAGTGAAAAAGACGGCAATATTGAAGGAAAGAGGTGGAGAATCACACTCATGTACATTGATACGAAGTATAACAGTGAATTTTGTCTCGAGAGGAATATGTTTTAACTGAAAGATTAACCGTGAATGATACTACAGAGCTACCAAAAATGTTTGATTGGTTCCACGCAGTATAAAGACGACATCGATATTTTAGACGTTGATCCTCTTGTAGTATCCAATTTAAATTTTTCCTTATAAACTATCTTTGACTTTCTGGTGTATTTTGACCATTTTGGAAGCTGGTGTATTTTGACCATTTTCCGTTCTGAAAAGAACCTTAAACGTGCGACATTTAGTAGTCCGCTGAATGATTTTTTTTTGTTGGTAAGACAGGTACAAAGGTCGCACAGAAATGAAGCTTCGACTTAAAAAATTACATTCTTCCAATTCGTTCGTCCAAGCAAGTCTTTTTAGGAGGTGTCTTATGAACAGTAGTGGTTTCTGCACTGAGCTTTGAAATTTCACATCATGAATTTCATGCATTCGAATAGTATTACAAGACACAATTAGACCTTTTTTGCGAAATATCGTTTGCCCATCGCTTTTTTCCTGCGCTTTCGTAGTATTTCGCACACGACCACGATGGATGAAGGTCGAACGAAATCTGACACTCTCTATACAAAGCGTCATTGGAAAGGAGTCACGTTACTTACATGCATTTGAATCTAACATCTACCGGTTTTTAGGAAGTAAGAGAGTTGGACCAAAAGTTTTGTCGAATTTTGTCATTTCGGTGTATAAAATTGAAGCTTTGTGTGCAGATAAATGTTAAAAAATAAATTTCAAGATTTTTCCATTTTAAACCCAAATTGGCTGAAAAAGGGTCGAATATATTTTCATATCTTGAACTGGTTTCAAATTCTACAAGTTAATTAGTTTTACTTTTTTTTTCTGAAAGAAAGAAGCAGCTATTCCAGTTTTACAGAATTTTTTTTAAGTGGGCAGTAGGGTATGAGCCTAGTGATTTTTCTTATAGGTTTTAGACGTTTGTTGTCTAGAGGTGGCGACAGTTGAAAGGTTAATTAGCATTAACTTGTTTAAAGTAATCCATGACGGCGTTACAACATCTGCTGTATACTATTAAGGCTTAGTCACAATTACTTAGCTTTTTATCAATTCTATAATAGTTTTTTGCTTAATGTTTGTCTTTCCTTTGTTTTTTCATTACATTCTAGACCACATTTAATTTAACCCTTGGGATAAACGTGAAAAAAGTGAAACTTTGTAAATGCTTCGAAAAAACCAAAACCATTTCAAAATTAATAATTTTTTTTTTTACTTTTCAAAAATAATATATATTTTTACTAATATACCCAGGAAGTTCTGTGGTAGCTTCGGCAAAATATTTACGGAAAACTTTCTGCTTAAAAAATATTCACCCCGGGACAAAATCCACGTATCCGTAGCGTATGATTTTCTGCATTTATCTCTCAATACTGCTACATTTTCTTGACTCTCTAATACCCGAAAGTTAACTTATAAATTACCTATGTGCTATATAGGTAAACTACCAGTGAATATACCCGATAGTTAGCTATCAAATTAATCACTCTTTATAATTGAAAGTCTTATAAACACAAAACTATCATTTTTCTGATGAGGCTCTCCGTTTACCGACTAGCAGTGACAATACTTGTAACTACGTTACCTGATAGCATTCAACCCTACGGACCTTGAAAAAAACTTATTATTAATCATATTTTCATTATTTTTTTCCTTATCACTTAAATGAAAATGTTCTGCATAGCATTGAAGGATATAATTTGAGTGAGCGTGTTTACAAGAAGATTGGGTACATCAGATTCTGTTCAAATACAGACCAATAAACTGATGTAGATAAAGTGAACCTGCAACTACGCATCAAAAATTCTCGAGGTCGTACATTTCTCGAATAAGTTTCAGAAATCGATAAATATCAACATACGTACTCCCGAAAGGAATTCCCTAAAAAGGTATGTTGAATAACGTAGGCATTGGAATTTCTGGGGTAGGATACCACCAGTCAGAATTCAGATGTCCTATCCAAAACACAAAGCATTTATTTTTTTTCAGACTTTTCAGAGGCGCCGGTTATATACTATAACCGGCTACTATAATTTATTTAGCGAACTGTTTTTGGTTCAATATCTGGTTCGTCGGTATGATCTTATATCGATTTGAATTCGAAGAAAAATGTTTGATAGAAGGCTATCCAAATTTTCTGTAACCTTAACCTCAGAAATCTTTGTTCTGGATAGTGCGCAAGGTAAACCTATTGTTAAGATTAACGGCCATGGCGTCCATTAAGAGTTTCTAATGGAAAAGTTAATATCGACAATATTTTTGAAATCGATTGATATCCAAGGTATGCTTAGTCAGAATAACATAATCTTCGTCAAATAGGTAATAAACAATTTCAGATACTCGTATATCGAAAACTTTTAGAATCAGTAGACATTCAACGTAAGCTCGGAACATTAGCACACTCTTTCCGTATCCTCGTTCAATCATTTTCCACTTTGCAGGACTTCAATTCGACAAAGGACTTTGCCAAACGAATGATTTTGCTTTACGAGCACTTTTTTTATTACAAAGAAAACATTAAACGATATTATTGATAGATAAATCGGATAAGAATGCCGTCTATAAACAGGACCAATAAAAACGAACGAAAAAAAAAAATTCCAAGACTTAAAGATACTCGTATTATTCGATAGTCTAAATCCCGAACAAGGCCCCCATTTCATAGCTGCTCTATTTGACCAGGAACGGGTCTATTTCTTCATTATCTCCTCCTCGGACAATGACCAGTAAGAACAAATCGGTAGAAATGACATAAAAACTCCGATCCCGAGATAATAAAGAGATAAAAAAGAAAACAAACGAATACACGACGAGGTACTTTTATGAAGTTACAGGTAGTTAGATATCAACCCCCGGTGACATCTTCCAGGATTCACCTTTTCTCCGGTTGTTGGGATTTTTTTCTTGCTCGTCCAGGTGATTATTATGGGTGTCCTATTCAGGATCTTTCGGTAAACAATGAGAACTCTTCATAAAACTTTATCAAGGCGAATGAAATAGAAGGTCGGAGTAATTGTCGAAAAGTTAAAGTGTTCGGGGACAGGACCTTTAAGGGCACACTTTAACTGCAGTTCCAGGTAAAAGTGACGGGCAGTAAAAAGTGAATTGAGATTGTGGAAAATAAAATTTTATGTTGAGAATAAAAAACCAGGAGATTGGGGAAATTTTGGTTTTATTTCGAAACGTTTAACTGCCAAGACACATCGCGTAAGATGGCAGTGATCATCAGTTCGACCCTATCAAATAATTCTGTATGACAACGAGTTCCACCATTTGTTCATTTCAAAATCAGTCCTTTTATCCAATTATGTATTGATTCATTTGAAAAAGTTTTATTTTGTTTGCAGAGAAATTTGATTCAATTTGTAGCGTTACGATCGTTTGCGAGCGAAACACAAAGGTGTTTGAAACATGTATTCACCTGTGGCGTCATTACTTCAGATGGCTTGATGGTGTGAATTCACCTGGATTTTCCTCTACAGAATTACAAAATCTGCCAACAGTCTGAGCGCAACTTTATTATTTTATAGTACCCAACACCGTATCTCATCATTAAACACGTTTCGGACTTCTACCCATAAAATAATAAAGTTTCCCTACTAGAAGTTCACTGACCCCAACTCCTGCAAAATTTTCAAGATCATATCTAATACGGTTTCTGAGATATAAAAATGACATTTTTTGAGAAATTGCTATCCCCCTACTTTCGTGCTCCACCTCCCCCCTCAAAAAATTTAGTTTTGGTAGACTGCTCTTGTGATCCCATATACAGAAACTAAATTTTATCGTCCTGGTGTAATTGGTTCGGAAGATATTGTAATCCAAAGTTTTTCACCCCCCACCCCCACACCCCACTACCCCTCTTAAAAATGTTAGCCCTTGTCTAATATTGAAGTATCCCTAAGAACAACAACAAAGTTTCAATCTTCTGACATCAATGGTTCAGGAGATATCGATTTTAGAATGTTTCAATTCCGTCTTTCGTGCGTTAAAGACTCATTGTTTCCCCTCCCACTTCCACACCCCTTAACCAATATCGACCATTTTTTTGCAATTGAGTCCATTATCATAGTACTACATAAGTTCCAAGTTTCAGCCTCCTAGCATAAGTGGTTCCTGAGATCTAGAAACCAAAATTTTTCGTCTAAAACGCTCCCCTTGTACCCCCACCCCTCAAAAATATATCATTCGTAGGGATTCACCCAATCTACTCACCATAAAAATTTCAATTTAATATCTCAACGGGTTTGGGAGCTACGTACCTTCAAACGATTTTGCGTACGGCGTACGGCGTACGGCGTACGGCGTACGGCGTACGGCGTACGGCGGACGGCGTACGGCGTACGGCGGACGGCGTACGGCGGACGGCGTACTAGTCCTAAAACGTGTAAATACAAAATTTCAGGGTAGCAAACTTTTTTGAAATTTCAGGTCGATCACAATACTTTATTATTAAAAAATAATAAAGTAAAAAGAGAAAACCAGGCGAGTTCTTCGAGTATCTACCATACTAAAGTTCTTGAAAAAGTTGTCCTTTCAACAAACAAAATGCACGTTAGCTTGAGTATATATTCACGAATCTAAAAATTTTCACAAGTTTATTTAAGCAAGAGGAATATCTGTTCCAGCATGTGATTGTATGTGTGCACTAAGTACATTTGGACCTATACCGTGATAACAAGAAAAAACTTTGCATAACGTATCTTATACTTTCCACGTCAGAAAATATTACGATTCGTAAATAAATCGCTTTGGAATCATTTATTCCCTCTTACCACTTTTGTATGGGGTCATTCCATCAAGAATCGCCAAAGTTGTGACCTCACCATCGCCGATTCTTTTGAAAATGTTTGTACTTGAAGAACTAGTGAAAACAAAATATAATTAAATTTTTTTTGTTTCTATCTCATTTTTTTGTTAGTTATAGTATGTTAAAGTTTTCTCAAAAATGATGTCCGAGTCCTCTTTGAAAATTCAAATCTCTGGTAATTTTTATCCTATAATAATAAAATAGGGTTTATTTTAGTGTGGAGGGTTGTTGCAATATAAAAAAAATACGAATAAAAATTATCCATGAAATGTTTTTCAAAGATAACGATTTTGTCCTTTATCCTTGAATATCTCAAAATAAGGTTTTTTTTTATATTATATAGGTTATACTATTTTACAAAACATATCCAAAAATAGCTTGGGATCTGAATGGGATCGTTGTAAAAAAAATCGAAGAACATCAGAGCTTCTCAATTAGTTTATAGAAAAAGGGTCATTCCATCAAGAATCACCAAAAGTGTGGCCGGTCCTTTTTTAAACTTTATGTACTCAAAGAATTTGTTTCATTTCAGTTTTAATTTTTTGTTTCTATCTCATTTTTTTTGTTAATAATAGTATGTTAAAGATTTCGCAAAAAAGATGTCCGAGTCTTCTTTGAAAAATCATATCTCTTGTAATTTTTATCCTAGAATAATAAAGAAGGACTTATTTCAAAGATTGTTGTTTAGAAATTGTTGCAATATAAAAAAAAAATACGAATAAAAATTATCCTTGAATTTTTTTTTTCAAGGGTAACGATTTTGTCCTTTATCCTTGAATATCTCAAAATCCGTTTTTTTCCATTTTTCATTATTTTATATTTTGTAGGTTATACTGTTTTACAAAACATACCAAAAAATTAACTTGGCATCTCAATGGGATCGGGGTAAAAAAAAATCGAAGAACATCAGTGCTTCTCAATTATGTTATAATTGTAATTTTTCTATAACATAAATGAGAAGCACTGATGTTCTTCACAAAAAAATGAGATAGAAACAAAAAATTGATATTACATTTTTTTTTTCACTAGTTCTTCAAGTACATACATTTTCAAAAGAATCGGCGATGATAAGCTCACAAATTTCGTCATTTTTGGCGATTCTTGATGAAATGACCCTATAAATGAATTTCTTTAAAGGTTGCATCGCTTTCGTTTCGCAATAAAGAATCTCCCACAATTCGAGAAAGTGGAATAAAGTAAATTTTAAATTATTTAATAATGGTAAATCTCGTTTCTATTGCAGAAGCATTTTTCTTGTATCGCTATGGTTAACCGCTTTCTTACATCTTTATTTCGATTTTAGGATCCGTAAATGAATCATTTTCGTATCATTTATTGGATTCTGTAATCGCTGTTAGCAGACGGAGTCTTATTGTTTTCGTATAAATAAATGACGTGAAAGATTGCATTGCCTTCGTTTCACAAAAATGAATCTCTAGCAATTCGAGCAAATAGATTAAAGTGAAATAAAATTCTTATAATACTGGGTAATCTCCTTTTTATCGCACAAGCATATCTCCATCGGCATATCCCCCACTAGATCTGTTGAGATATCGCCTAGAAATCGCATTTCAGAGTTTTCGATATTCAACCCCAAAGGGAGTGAAAAGTAGTTATGTACGTTTTCGCGAATTCCGAAGTATCTCTTAGAACGAATTAGGTAACAAATTCACTTTTCTTCCACAGTCATATAAATGCCTAAAAATTGTATGCAGAATTTTTGATATTCTCTCTGTGAGGTAGTTAATTCAATTTTGTTTTTGCTATATCGAATTTTAATACATATTAGACTGACCACCTAAAAAAACCAGAAGGTCAATTATATCGTTATTTTGTACTCAACATTACACACGTTCCTGACTTAAAAAAATATAAATAAATAAATATAAATAACAAAAATATATAAAGTTCCGCTCAGACTGTTTGCAATTTTTTTTAAAGTGTAAAGTGTACGGAAATAAAAATGAGCAATATTCATTCAGTTGATTGTGAAGTTACCATACGAGTTTTGTTGAAATTTGGGCCTGTTTGTTTAAATTTGCATTGAACCCCTTAATAAATATGTCGTGCTAAAAGTAGCTCTCCTGCTTTCGACACTTCTAACAAGCTAAATGAGAAATTTAATTTTTTTTCATGGTAAGCTACCATAGAAGGAAATTTTAAGAAGTTTTTGTTATTTTCCGGCGTCAGTTGAGTTTCTGGTGTGAAACCCCAACACGAAATCTCCGACTGTTGATTAATCGCTGTCCTTGAGAACATGACAGTTTGGAAAAAAAAAACTTCTTCTAACAAGCTTCTGAAAAATATGCATTTCTCCATACCCACAGTCAATACTATTTTTTTGAATACACCTATTGCACACATAAATACATGAATCACATTTCAATTTTACTTTATTATTTTTTAATAATAAAGTATTGTTATCGACCTGAAATTTGAAAAAAAATTGCTACCCTGAAATTTTGTATTTTCACGTTCTAGAACTAGTAAACCCCAAAAAAGCAAAAAAAATATTGTCCGTCTGTCCGCCGTACGCCATACGCAAAACCGTTTGAAGGTGCGTAGCTCACAAACCCCTTGAGATATTAAGATGAAATTTATATGGTAAGTAGAGTGGGTGAACCCCTACTAGTCGTATTTTTTGGAGGGATGGGGGTTTAAGGGGGAAGGTGGGGGAGGTTGAGGGAAGGTTTTAGATGAAAAATTTTGGTTTCTGGATCTCAGGAACCGCTTATGCTAGAAACACTTGCAGTACTATGATAGTGGACCCATTCGCAAAAAAAAGGTCGATAGGGGCTGAGAGGTGTGTGAGTGGGGGGGGAAAACAATGCGTCTAAAACGCATGAAAGCTGGGATTGAAACATGCTAAAACCCATATCTCCTGAACGATTAATGTCAGATGGCTGAAACTTTTTAGTTATCTTAAGAAATACTATGAGATTAGCAAATGGTTAACATTTTTAAGGGTGATGATGAGGTATAGGGGTGGGTGGTGAAAAACTTTGAATTGCAATATCTTCCGACTCAATAGTGCCAGGAAGATAAAATTCGGTATCTGTATATAGAATTACCAGTGGAGTCTATTGAATGTACAATTTTTGAGGGGGGAAGTGAAACACTGAGTGAGGGAACAGTCATTAAAAAAAAAAAAAAATTTTTTCGCAAGAACCGTATCAGATATTATCTTGAAAATTTTACAGGAGTTAGAACCAGTAGACCTCTAGCGGAGAAAAAATTTTGAGGGTTTGGGTGTAGGGAGTGATGGTGGGGGGGGGGGGGGGGGGGGAGTGCAAATGAATAAATTCCGATTTTAATTTCTCGAAAGCCGCAAAGGCTAGAAATCTAAAAATTGAAAACTGTATAGAGCTACTATAGAAATATCCCACAAAAAAATACATTTTTGATAGTGGTAGCAAGGTACAGGGGTGGCGGGTGGTTCTTCATATCTCAGAAACGGCTCATACTAGAAAGTTGAAGCTAAGTACCCATATGTACATGTGCTGCTAGAGTAATTAAAACTAAAAAAATCGGCCAACAGTCTGGGCGCAACTTTATTATTTTATGGGTAGAAGTCCGAAACGTGTTTAATGATGAGATGCGGTGTAGGTTACTATGCGACTGACAACCTAAGGAATAACCAGGAGGCTATTTGGAACGTTATTTTTTAGGTTGTCAGTCGCATAGTAACCTACACCGCATCTGAGCATTAAACACGTTTCGGACTTCAACCCATAAAATAACAAAGTTGCGCCCAGACTGTTGGCTGATTTGTTTAGTACAAACCGTAACTAAAACATAAAACACTCAGAGGTCTGTACAAGCCAAGGGAAAAATTCGTACATATTTCCATGGGGTTCGATAATCTGAAAAACTATTCCAGTCTCAATTTATCGTGAGTTGGGGCAAAAATTTTTAAAAGCATATTTGTTTGGTAGCTAGTCGAAGCAAGAAGAAATTTTGTTCTTAAATTGTGATAAATTAGGGTGTGGAAGATTTTTAATCTCCAGCCTTCCTTATAGTTGAAACCATGTCTTGAGAGTGTCTTTTGTATAACTTGAAAGAATAAGTGGGAACGCTAATTAATGAACTCCTGTAAATTTCGACCACAAAAAGATATCGAGGGCTCTTACTCACATCCCAAAATAGCTGATCCCATATGTCAACTATCGATTAAAAATCAATAAAATTTGTGTTCTGTTCAGTGAACTATTAGAATAATTTAATATTGATTTAATCTACCTTGACGGTAGTAGTTTGTAGGTAACAAAGTAAACTATGAGTACCTCCACAATTACCTTCACCTTCACGTAGATAATTGGAAATTAATCTTCTGGTTAACCTTTTACCTAAGCCGTACATGTATACCGGTACTCCTTATAATTCCATTAGCTTATGTAGCGGATATTATGCATACTCGTATGGAGTGACCTTCAAGATTGGACATCAGACTAGATTAATGAATAGTGGTCAATTATTAATCGTTTAGGGGTGGGTGTACAATTATTTGTGATATAATTTTTGGGGGATGGTACCGTATCCGTATAATTTTACTTTATAATTTTTTTTTTTAATTAAGTATTGTGATCAACCGGACATTTAAAAAATATTTGCTCCTCTGAAATGTATTTTCACGTGTTAGTAAACCCCCATAAAGCAAAAAAAGTCCGTCTGTCCTCCGTAGACACCGTACTTAAAAGCGTTTGAAGGCGCGTAGCTCACAAGCCAGTTGAAATATGAAGTTGAATTTTTTTTGGTGGGTAGATTGGGTAAACCCCTACGGGTGGTACCTTTTGGGGGGTATATGAGTGAGGGTGCGGTTGGGAGTTGTTTTAAATGAAAAATTTTGGTTTCTATATCTTATAAACCGCTTTCGCTAGGAGACTGAAAATTAGAAATTATGTAGAACTATTATATTTGCAAAAAAAATTCTCGTTAGGGGTTGAGGGGTGTGCGATTAGGGGAGGACAAACAATCAGCTGTGAGCTAAAACTAGATGAATTTATAGAGCCAGTACAAAACGCATCCTGGAAAAATAAATTTTTTTGGTACGAATATTAAGGTTCGGGGGTAGGGGTGGTTTTTCGTCAAGCAGATACGGCTTATGCCAGAAAGTTGAAACCTAGTAAGTACATGTAGATGTATGACAGGAGCAATTAAACCAAAATAAAATGTCATTCTTTCATTGGACTACAAAGGTGGAGTAAAAAAAATATCAAAGAAAATGGTTTTTTTTTTCCAAATTTTCACGAATTTCATTCCATCTCCTGGGCAGGTAACTCTACCAGTTAGCTTTATAACTCTATCAAATTAATTTTACTTCTAAGGGCTCTTCATGTAAGCCTCGAATCGTTTTTCAAAAAATGTCGATATGCAACTCTTAAGGGATGTAAAGTGGTTGTGTACATTTTCACGAATTCCGATATATTTCTTAGGTCTAATGATATACCGAATTCACTTTTACGCCTAAAGGCCTTCAATATAGTCTTGAAAAAAAAATGATTTAAAATTTTTTTGATATTAAACCCCCTGTGGGTGTAAGGTATTATTCAAGTTTTCAGGAATTCCGACAAATCTTTTAGGTTTAATGAGATCGAGTTCGCAGTTACTTGTTTGAGCTTTATAAAGGGTTATTCAATAGGTAGGGGAGAGTGGGGCAAAGTGGGGCAAAGTGGGTAAAGTGTGGGTAAAGGTAAAGTGAGCTCCTTTAAAATTTCTAGTTTGCAACAGCGCCATCTCTTAGCAAAATAAATTATAGATAAAGCTTCATAAAGTGACCACAATGCACTATAAAAACGAAATCCACTTTAATTACAGTTCCTTGAATTTTTCTCATATTACGATTTTGGTACCGTCTGATGTAAATATCAGTATTTGCCTGCTGTTTAGCCTGCTGTTTAGCGTTCATTCCGGGCAAAGTGAGCCCCGGGAACATTTTACTCCACACCGATATAATTTTTATTAAAAATAATAATTTTAGCATGGCTAGAACATACAAAAAAAATCAATGCAACCATCGTGGACTGAAGTTGCGATGAGAAATGCAATAGCTTCTGGTGCTGAAAAAATGGACCTAAAGAAAGCCAGTAAATATTTTCGTGTTCCCAGGGCTACTCTTTAAAGCAGAGTACGGTCTCAACACACTTAATTTCGTTTGAATTTACCCCATTTACCCCAGTAGTGGACACTTGGAAGTATGTATAGAAAGGAGTAGGCATCTTTTTTATCAGCAGCAATAATTTAATTTCACGAATATATGACTAAGCTAACATCCTAAGCTACCGATTTTGCGAGAAAAGGATTTTATAACTATTACCCATTTTACGGAATCTCGATACAAACCTTAGGGGGCTTACTTTGCACCACTCTGGCCTACATAGCAATTTTGTATTTTAATACAAACGCACCGCTAAATTTTTTTTGCTGGTCTGTTAATGGTTTACATTTTTATCATGGTGAAGTTCATGAACGAGCAACGTTTGGAAATTATCTCAATTATTCTGTGTTTTATTTAAATACAAAATTGTTATGTCCCTATTGAAATTTTCTACATAAATTGCTAAGGGTTCAATTTTCTCTGAATCACCCTTTAAATCGAAACTAATTCTTGAACTTGAAGTTCATCAAAATTTTAAGAGAAATGTTGATCGTTACTCGGCGACCAACCATTTAATATCCAGCTTAAAGTCCCTTCATTACCAAACAAGCCATGAATATCCGTTTTAAAATGGTTTTTATTGATGGTCGCAAACTACCTCAAATAGACAATTGACTCTCTATGTTAATTTCATGAAATTATTCGGCAATTGTTCTAAGCATGTATTGTAGTTAGTAGCTTGAAATTGAATTCACACCCCGAATGTAACAAGCTCACAATAATGAATGGAAATTAACTTCAGCTATCGTTTCGTTACATGCAGACTACAATGGCTCAATCGTTGTTTAGATTCCCTAATTAAATTTCGTTAGTTCGTTGTTAGCCTAAGCCCTTCTATACGCCGACACTATCAATGCGTGGCGTTTTTATTGCGCCATCAAATTCCCAACATATCCGCTCTAATTACAATGATGCAATTCTCTCGTCATATCAATTTTGTGGTTACCTGCATCGATTATTCCCAGTTCCGATAGACACCAAATATGCAATAAAAGCGCGTTGAAATCCTTTCGTCTTGCCACCTTCGTGCCGCATTACCGTTCTCCCTTAAACCGACATAAAAGCCTATCGTCGCTGGAAATTGCATTTTCGGCGACCATAATTCCGGGGAATTGGACTGAAAGCGTGACCCATTTGTTCGACGAGCGTTGGCCGCCCTCTAATCATTTTCCAAACGTGAGTTTGCGGAAGTACGGAAACGGTACCGGTAGTAGTGACCGGCAACGCGGATCCCATCATCGTCCTGAAAGTCCTTTCGCGTAAAAGGTTTTAATTAATGTTAACGCAGAGGAAGCTAATCGCAATTCGGCCAACGGCCCGTTAAAGTCAATGGATGCGAAATTATCGGCGGGACGAATTTCAATCACAAAACGATCAAAGCCTATCAGTTCGTATCGCAAAAATTGTTTGTATTCCAGGACGATAGATGGCTCGTGTGAAAATTGTATATCGTTCGAGCCTGCAAATACAAATCCAACCCCCCCAGGATAATATGTTTAGAGATAGCGTAGGAGGTCCTGGATCGTCAACGCGCGATGGTTTAGAAATAAACCGACCACAAGACCGCCGCCCCGGGGCTTCATCAAACAGATCTCATAATGACTATTCGGACAATTCTTCTGGACAACTAATTTTTATGGAAGGACTCACGGCTCGGCTTTCCATCCAGGAAACAAATTCTCCAAGTTAATGTCATCGCCAGGCAATTTGAGATTTGTATATGCTGACAACTGAAATTAATGAGTAGCGAGCTGTTGTGCGAAGTGAGATGGAAAAAAAGTCACTTGGAATTTATTGCCACTATTAGTCTTTCTGGAATCGTTGAAACCAAGTGCCCAGGATAAAACGAAAACCATTCAACCGCAATGTAAGCATTTTGTTTGACACGATATTTTCAGGTCCTTTGACTAATTTCTGGAATTGAATGAGTCTTTTGTTTTACACATTTTTCAATTTATATTTATTTCATCAGTTGTTTTATTAGCTAAAAAAATACGCTTCGTTTGAAGACGTTTCATCGTCCACAGATACGAAACAGCCCTGAGCTTCCTGTTCAAGAAGAACAAGAGCAAGATCATACTTATCACTGAGGAGAAATGCGCGTTGCTCAACTGGTAAGAGGATCCATTTCGATTGCGTGAGAACTGGCCACACTCGAACCCAATAGCACTAATTTCTTTGATAGAAGGAAGGGGGGGGTGCAAGATTATTGCCACCTTCCCTATCATAGAAATTCGAAATTTATTTTGCTGTTAACGGCGCCATTCCGCCAACCTGTGGTGACTAGAGTAACTAAGTTTTTCGCCTCCAACCATCTAGTTCTTTCGACTGCGTCCTCCAATTTATATCGTCAAGCAGCAAGCTACTCGCTTTGCCGATCGAGTCCTTGTATCTGTTTCTGGGCTTCAGGCGTCCTTCCTTCCACTTCACTCTTTAGTATCCGCTTGGGTGTTCGTCCTCCCACTCTACGTGTACTGCCCATTATAGTTTTGAATTTGTATATGAGGTTCGTTGTATAGGGTCGTCGTTAGGACATTAAACACGCTATCGACGTGACGACCATATCAGAGGCTAACACAAGATGGTCAGGCCTTACATCTTGTCTCGTGGCCAGGCAGCTCTGGCCGACCCTAAATGCAAGCAGGACAATGTTTATCCTACTCGGAGATAGAAATACACTTCGTATCCTATTTCGTGTACTGACGGGTCATTGTCTGATCGGCCAGCACGCCAGAAGACTAGGTATTGCGGAGGTTGCAGATTTATACCGTAGCTGTAGTGAACCTGATACCGAGGATAGTATTTTCCACATGCTTTGCGAATGCCCTGGTCTGGCTTGGAGGCGCGACCGAACTTTAGGTACGCGCTTCGCCATAGACTTGGGCGAATTTGCAAATATTAAGCTGGACAAGCTGCTGCAGTTTGTCAGGCTGGCGGGGTGGTTTACCTAAGACGTTCTCTTGGGTACCTTTTCCCGTGCATGTGGGATCACAACGGACCCATTGGCGGTCTATGTGCTGGGTCGCGAAGCGCCACTCTACCTACCTTACCTAACATAGGGTCGTCGTATAGGGGATACAACTCATTGTTGTACCTGATTCGCCATCTATCGTTCTCTCTCAGTGGGTCTAAAATTTATCTTAGGATTCGTCTTTCGAACCTCCTCGTCTCCCTGAGCTTGGAACGTGTCATAATATTTATATCGTCTGCATATGCCACTAATTGCGTTGACTTATATGTTAGTGTTCCATTTAGGTCCACCGACATCTGATGGACGACGTGTTCCAGCGCGAAGTTGAAAAGAGTTGAAGCAAGTCCGGCTCCTTGCTTTGGACCAGTGACCACTCGAAAGCTCCTTGTGAGGTCATATTGTACTTTCACCTGTGCGACTAGGGATGTGGTCCGAATTACGCTTTCTGCTCATTTAGCGCGCACACAATCGGACCGAATTGCAATTGCACTTACAACGCTTACACTTCGATGGGAACAATGCCATTATGAAAATAACATATTCTGGCGCTTACACTGCTCAGGGTTTGGAGGATAGGCACTGTGAGCACGATTGTTCAGCCTGTCAAATTGGGCGTACATTTTGAATTCAATTTTAATGCAAAAATAAGTGAAAGCGTTTGCGTGCGGGCCGAATTGAGTGTGACATAACCGAGCCAACAATTCGGACTGCCGATATGCTTTGTTAAGCCTCAGTTACAATGGCTCGCTCCGATCCGATCCGATCCGATCTGGAAAACGGACAGTGTTGAGTTTCTCCATTCAACACACAATTAAAGGGAATTTCGGAACGACCCCATGTACGAAAAGCAGAACGGCGCAGCACAGTCTTAGTACTGGTGCCAGAGTTGCCAGTACTGGCTAATGTTTCGGGGCCAGTATGGGGCCTACACCAAATCATTGCCGAGCCAATGTCGATTTGATCACACCGGTCCTACTCTTGGTGAAACTCTGATCCGATACTGGGCATCAGTAAAAAAAAGAAACGAAAATAAAATTATAAATTTTTTTTTTTAAACTACGAATTTATTTTTCTATTAATAATTTTTTTTTACACACCTTGCACACTCTTGGATTCGAACCATGGTCCCGTCACACATTCGTCCGCTACGCTACCCACAAGACCAACCGGAAACATTCTCGTATTAGGGTTGAAGCCGAATCAATTGATTTGGTGAGAAACAAAAAATATTTCTACCAAGATGTGCCCAATACAGAGCCGACCGTCGAGCCAATGCCGAAAGAGCTTAGACACTAATAATAAGCCAATTCTAGGCCCCACATAGGCCCAGCAACTAGGACCAAAGTGGGCTCAGATCAAGTGCGAGTACTGATCACCAGGATTGGCCCGACACTGGTCTAGTGGTTTGTCAGTACCAAAATAATACCGATCGACAAGTCTTGGCTGACAATGCAATGCCAATTCTGGGCAGTGTACGGAACTCTGATTGGACTCCGCCATTTCGCACGTGGGACCAGTCACAATCGTTCTGTTGATAAGCCGAGACATAAAACGGAGGGGTATAGTTGACAAACTTTCAATTTCTATCCGTTCCTACGCTAAGAGGTGAAGTTTTGAATTTCACCACCTCTTTCGCCTAATTGAAAATCAAAATTACACCTCGATAGTGTCACTTTGACTGATGACGGAACAGAATCGGTTTGCCTAAAAAATTTTCTCCTCCGAGGTTGCCGGATCGGATCGGAGCCATTGTACATGAGGCTTTAGTGTTGTTAGCAGCATCAGCGTCATTCAGCCCGCGAGCTGATTGGGTCATTGTAGCTTTGATGATTCTGACATCCTTTTGTGGACTCCAAACTGGAGGAGAATTTAATACAGCACTGTCCGATTTAT
This sequence comes from Beris morrisii, assembly GCA_951812415.1. Lineage (NCBI taxonomy): Eukaryota > Metazoa > Arthropoda > Insecta > Diptera > Stratiomyidae > Beris > Beris morrisii. Next base: position 129,562,126 of record OX638312.1, read on the forward strand.
ACTGTCATATGCTTGTTTGAAGTCCACCTAGATTTGGTGGATGTCTATGTTGTATTCCGAGCACTTTTCCAGGGTTAGTATCACTGAGATTAGTTGGTCGATCGTGGACTTACCCCGTCGAAAGCTACCCTGGTAATATCCAATCGTTCTTTTGGCATAGGGTTTGAGCTCATTCTCTAGATTTTTTGTCAGGATCTTATAGGACGTACACGATATGGAAATCCCTCGATAGTTGTTACATGCAAGTTTGTCGCCTTTTTTATAAATTGGACAGACGATGCTTTTACACCAATCACGGCTTGGATTCCTATTCCCAAATGTCAAGTATTATTTCGCGAAGTATTTCTGTCAGTGGTGCTTATCCCTCTTTCATGAGTTCCGCCGGTATTTCGTCTTTCCCTGGTGCTATGTTACTTTTTAGAGTCTTTAGTGCCTCTTGAACTTCCTCGATTGCGAGCTGTTGGATGGATTCTTGTTGTTCCGCCTCCAATTTTTCTATCGTAACGGAATTGTCAGCTGCAGTGGCTGGGTTTAGTAGGTAGGTAGGTAGGTAGGTACGCGTGGCTGCGGGGATCACAACGGACGAACACTAACGTCTAATTGAACGAGGATGATAGCATCACCACCCCATATACCATACAATAGACCCAAGAAGGCCCGTTGGGTTTCCACAGGATCATCGAATCCGGTCCTACTCAGCAAACCATTTAGAGCTTAAAATGAAGCGTTTGATTCTCGCGACCTCCAATGCGGCAAGATCACTAAGATAGTTAAAGAAGTAAGAAGTGAGCTTTCCTTCTAGCGGATAAAGCTGGACAGGTACAGAGAAGACGAAGGACTGTCTCCTCATCCAGGCAGCTTCTGCAGAAGTCGGGTTTATTGGCTCTTCGAAATACTCTGCCTATTTCGTCATAATATGTTCCTTGTCCCCTTTTATATTTCCGGTCACACCTTTGCAAAGATGGGTCCTGGGTTTGAATACAGCCTTCAGTTTTTTCATCAAGTTATATGGCGATCATACGCAGATCTCGTCGTTGACGTGTTTGCATTTTTTTCTTCTTCAGATGTTATTAGCGGCTCGTCTTAAATCGTCATATCTTTCCTATTGGCTCTAGTGGACGTCAATGGCTGATTGGCAGTCTTCATTAAACCATTCGTTTCTGTTGCTCCTGATTTAGTGACAATAGTCTCTTCTGCGGCTATTTTGATAGAGTTTTTCAATCTGTTCCTAAGTAATCTGAACGATGAGAAATTAAACGGTAATTTTCTGAACTAATTTTCGGCCATTTTGAAAGCTCCTTCCAACCATGCAGCAAAACTGCATAAAGCGCAATTTCGTAGTAACTGTTGAAAATGCTTCAAACTATCGTTATTCCAAGTGCAAAAATAGGGTAGGCCGTGTAAAATGAAAATGCTGCTTTACCACCATTTCTATTTGTTTTCCTTTTTTTTCTCCCTGCTAAGTTTCGCTTTTTCTTCAAACGAAAAGTATTGTTTCACTTTGTCCCGCAAACAAGAATAAAATTTATTTTCTGCCCCAAAGAACTTTCCTACACTACCACAAACTTCGTATACAAAGCTTTCAGAAAGTTTTTTTTTATTCATAAAAAAAATTTTTTTTTTTAGTGTGTTATTTCGTACTTTTTGTGGTGAGTTGAGAAGTGGTGAATCAAAGGGTGGAAAGAGTGACGGGTAACTTCAGAGCAATAATGCCACCGTTGTGTTTACGCTCGAATGCAGAAAAAGTTTTTCGTTTGCCGAGGAGAGAGAAGTTTTCTTCAACAATTTTCGAGCAGTTGAAAACTTGGAACGGTATGTCGACCCCTTTGACTTCAATATGTTTTAAATTTTAAACAGTTTGGTGCTCCCCAGAGGGCATTCTTTGCCACATCATCCCGGGGTAGTATTCCCTTTTCGTAAACTTTTTTTTCACCCGTTTTTATAGGTCCACTAACGCGAAGGGGTGTTATTTTTTTATGATCCCCCAGTGGTGAAACAGTGTTATATTTTTAGGGATGGGGGTGCGGCAGTTTTCAGTTCGGTGCAATGAAAAATATTCAAAGAAGCGAAAATAATTTAGTGTAGAAAAAATTCTTACTGAAATACTAATAATGTACTTGATATAAGAAAAGTTTCAAGCATTAAGTTTATTTACGTACAGGGTGGACTTCGCAAGGTTGTTTATTTTTATAGTAACGTATTTTAAAATTAGTAAATATATTGGGTAATTAGCGTAAGTTAAGCGTGGTGATCACACCATACCTTAAATACTAAATGTGGAATTATAGTATGAACGATGCGAGCGACGGCCGCAACGCCACAATCGCGTCGTTTGCGCCACACCGCGACATCATTTATAGTAAGCGCGTTTAATCATTTGCTACAACCAGTAAATAACATTCACATATTAAATATATGATGGTGGCCTGCGAGCGTGTTGCCTTACCTGTTGTTTGTTTGCAAAGGAATTCGCGATATCTATTAACTGGTCGCCGTCTGTTATTGTTGTAAAAAACATAACAAAACCAATCTCTTAAAATCGTACTATGTGCGCGACGAAACTAGAAAATTGGCTATAGAAGCAACGCACACGATTTGATGCGATATTACTATAACGGGGGTACACTCACTAAAATAACGTTCCTCCTAGTTATTCTTTAGGTTGTCACCTACACCGCATCTCAGCATTAAACGCACTTTTACCCAAAAAATAATGAAGTTGAACCCATCTCTATTTTTTTAAGTTCAATTTCCGGGGTAGGCTCAACGGGTGCCGGGATCCGTTACAAAATATTTATTTGTTATTATGACTTCACTTTATTATTAATCTATTCATATCATTAAATTATTACACCATTTTAATAATTTCCATGTTATTGTTATTGCTCGCCGTCATTTGTTGTTTTCTCTCCTTTGCTCCTTGTCTTGTCTTCCTCCGCTCCTTGTCCTTACTCGTCGTTTTCTCTCCTTGCCTTGTCTTCCTTCGCTCCTTGTCCTTACTCGTTGTCTTCGTTCTCTTTCTTCGATCGTCTTTGTTGTTTCTCTCCTGGCCTTCGCTCCTTGTCCTTGCCTTGTCTTCTTTCTCCTTGCTCGTTGTCTTCGTTCTCTTTCTTCGATCGTCTTTGTTGTTTCTCTCCTGGCCTTCGCTCCTTGTCCTTGCCTTGTCTTCCTTCTCCTTACTCGTTGTCTTCGTCCTCTTTCTTCGATCGTCTTCTCCCCTTGTCTTTGCTTGCTGTCTTCGTTCTATTGTCCTCGCTTGTTGTCTTCACTTGCTGCCTCTGCTTGCTGTCTTTGTTCCTGTCGCCGCCTTCACTTGTCGTTTTTTTCTTTTCCCTGTCGTCTCGACTTTGCGTGGTCTGGACACGAACTAATTGGTCTCAAGCTGTCGAAGAGGAACTTTAAGTCCACATTACCTTCTCAAGCTTAGGAACCGATTAGAGACGGTTGTCCTGTCAGAACAGTAGTCAATGTTGGTACAAGAGGAACTTTAAGTCCACGTTGCCTTGTAGCAGACTAGTTACTGCTGTTCCTTTATGTTTTGGTGTTCTATGTTGTATGTTTCTTCGTTCTACGTTTATATTTTAATTCAGTGTTGTTTATTTGTTTTACTTCTAAGTTTTATAATTCAATGTTTGTTTATTTGTCTTATTTTAATTCAGTGTTACATGTTTACTATATTTTATGTTTAGTGTTACCGTGCTGTTTGTGTGTGTGGAAATTTCACCAGAAATTTCCGTCCTCACAACATAGTGATAAAATATTGACCTAGCCCCTTAGGGGTTGAATATCAAAAAATTCTGAAACCGATTTTTAGGTGATTCTATAGAAAGGCAGTTAAAGTAAGAAATAATTCGAGATTTCATTAGACCTGGTGATATGTTGCACGTTCACAATCATTTTACACCCTCTAAAGGGTTGAATATCGCAAAATCCTGAAATTAATTTTTATATCATTGTATATGAATCCTATTGAAGTAAAAACGAATTCGATCTCGTTAAACTTAAAAGATTTGTCAAAATTCGTAAAAATTCTAACAATACCTAACACCCTCAGGAGATTTAATATCGAAAATTACTTAAATCGGGTTTTTCCCGATTATATTGAAAGCCTTTAGAAGTAAAAGCGAGTTCGATTACTTATTAGACCTAAAAACTATATCGGAATTCGTGAAAACGTAAACAACCACTTTACATCCCCTTAGAGAGTGGATATCTATAAAAACTGTGTCTATATATATTTAAGCATTATTGAAATAAATGAACTATGAACTATGAACAAGCTATTTTAGTGCCCAAAAAAAAAAAAATTCCGCTGCACCCCTAATGATAAAACCGTGTGGTCGTTCTGACTGACGATGAAGCTAGGATGAGGTCTTAAAATTTGTCCCGATTTATGTCATGATAAAACAGAGTTAGTAATGAAACCAAAGTTCATAAAACTGTAGTGTATTATATAATACTTCGTTATAGTGAAAATTCGTTATAACGGAAATTACGTTAAATCAGGACCAATTTTAAGACCTGTTGCAGTGTCGTAGTTTCTCTATATCCCTAGATATACGAATATAAGTATACAGGAAGTGAGTTTTGGCTGGGGGGAACAACAACTAAGCATTCATTTATTATTAATTTGGAAATCAATTCCAGAATTGTTGCTAGTTCTATTCGCCAAGATAAGAACATACGAGTATTTATACGGGGGGGTGAGATTTAATTCAAAGGGGTGCATATTTCGTGACAGGGTGGGCCGAACTGATCGGAATTGGGCTTATACGAAATCCTTTAAATAGCCGTTAATTCCGTTTCGGCTGCGGTCATCCTGGCTTCATCGTCAGTCAGAACGACCACACGGTTTTATCATTAGGGGTGCAGCGGAATTTTACTTTATTATTTTTTAATAATAAAGTATTGTGATCGACCTTAAATTTCAAAAAAGTTTGCTACCCTGAAATTTTCTATTTACACGTTTTAGGACTAGTAAACCCCAAAAAAGCAAAAAAAAAAAAATGTCCGTCTGTCCGCCGTAGACGCCGTACGCCGTCCGCCGTAGACGCCGTACGCCGTAGACGCCGTACGCCGTCCGCCGTACGCCGTACGCCGTACGCCGTACGCAAAATCGTTTGAAGGCGCGTAGCTCCCAAACCCGTTGAGATATTAAATTTTTATGGTGGGTAGATTGGGTGAACCCCTACGACTGGTATATTTTCGCGGGGTGGGGGTACAAGGGGAGAGGAGAGGGGAGCATTTTAGACGAAAAATTTTGGTTTCTAGATCTCAGGAACCACTTATGCTAGGAGGCTGAAACTTGGAACTTATGTAGTACTATGATAATGGACTCAATTGCAAAAAAATGGTCGATATTGGTTAAGGGGTGTGGAAGTGGAGGGGAAAACAATGAGTCTTTAACGCATGAAAGTCGGGATTGAAACATTCTAAAATCGATATCTCCTGAACCATTGATTTCAGAAGATTGAAACTTTGTTGTTGTTCTTCGGAATACTTCAAGATAAGACAAGGATTAAAATTTTTAAGAGGTGTGGGGGTGGGGGGTGAAAAACTTTGGATTACAATATCTTCCGAACCAATTACACCGGGAAAATAAAATTTAGTTTCTGTATATGGAATCACCAGAGGAGTCTACCAAAACTAAATTTTTTGAGGGGGAGGTGGAGCACGAAAGTAGGGGGACAGCGATTTTTCAAAAAATGTAATTTTTATATCTCAGAAACCGTATCAGATATGATCTTGAAAATTTTACAGGAGTTGGGGTCGGTAAACTTCTAGTGGGTAAAAAATGTTGGTGGTGTGGGTGTTGGGAGTGATGGTGAAGGGGGGTAGAAAGGAAAACATTCTGATTTTTATTTCTCAAAAACCATAATGAATAGAAAGCTAAAAATTTAGGATTATATAGAGCCACTATGGAGACATCCTAGAACCAGGAGGCTATTTGGAACGTTATTTTTAAGGTTGTCAGTCGCATAGTACCCAACACCGTATCTCATCATTAAACACGTTTCGGACTTCTACCCATAAAAAATAAAGTTGCGGCCAGACTGTTGGCAGATTTTTTTTATTTATTTACGTATTTTTTTTTTTAGTGGCCCTAAAATAGCCTGCAATAAGCCTTTAATTATGACATAAATTATATGTTTTTTGACGCTCTATACAGTGATTAATTTTAATTTTTTTGAGAAATAAAAATCAGGCCTGTTTCCTTCCCACCCCTACAACCATCACCTTGTACACCCGCACTCCCAAAATTTGTTTTACTACTGGTCTACTGTGCCTAACTCCTGTGCAATTTTAAAGATCATATCTGTTGTGGTTCTTGAGATATTTAAGTTTTTGAAGAATAGCTGTCCCTCATTTGCGTTCTTCACCTGCTGCACTCTTACATTCAGTAAACTTGACTTGTAATCCTTTATACAGAAACCAAATTTTATCTTCCTGGTAAAATTGGTTTAGAAGATATTGTTTTCTCTAGTTTTTTACAATTTTAGGGTTTACGTGAAAATAAAAAATTTCAGGTTAGCAAATTTTTTTAAATTTCAGGTCCATCACAATATTTTATTATTAAAAAATTATAAAGAAAAGGTATATATCGTAATATCCGTACAACTAGTGACAATATGTCATTCCACGAAAACTAGACCAAAAAGTGTAAATTTTTTAGCATGACACTCTTCGTTCTTCGTGAAATTTTATTTAAAAAAAACCATTTATTTTGGTAACACACTATTGCAAGAAAATTAAGTTTAGTACCTATACAGTACTGCAAAACAATTTTTTTTTTCACTTGGTCTTTCTAAACAAATCCGAAACTAATAAGTTGTACAAAGGTTTAACAGGTTTCTATGTATATAATTTTATATTGATCGATTTTTGCGAAAACAAATATAACACATCTTTTCCAAACCTTGTAATACTCGTTAGTATTACGTACGTAAACTAAATTCAATTCATCCTTCTGACTCGAATTGATTTCTATTAAATAATTTCGAATATTGAGCAGTTTCTATTGTATCCGACGCATCCAGAAGGCTACTCTATAGACCGTAATAATTTATTTCCTTTTCTCGTTCTCGGTTTTATTCATTTCAGTTATGCGATTCTATCTATCTACAGATACTGGCACGGTATATCTTAAAATCTATTCTGATTCATACAACGTTATTGGATTTTACAAGTGCAAATTAAATTTTGAAATTAAATCGTTAAGAGTTCGGTCTGAGTACTAAACGTTTGAATATTATTAAAATAGTATAAGAAGTACGGGAATAATTTGTGATTTGTGCTATTGGTGTTGACGTAAACTGATTCGCTCTCTCTATGCAGTTCTGGCAAAATTTTTGAACATTTCAAGACAGAGCAACGAAACTGGTTCAGATATGGAATGTTTCGCATTCTTCGCCAAAATTGCTGTACTTAATTAAATTTGGTAAGTTTATAAATTACTCACTACAACCAAGACCATAATTTCCAGCATTAGTTGCATTCTCTCGATTAAATCCAGATTGAGTTCGGCAGTTATCCCAACTCAATCGAATGGATATCGATTTATAGGACTGAATCTGGTCGGACAAAAATCCAAATTTTCGAATTAATTTTCTTCTATCCCTTCTTTTTTTCTTTTAGTAACTTTTTGACCAATACTGTATCGGAAATGCATCAGTAGTTACATGCTAGTTCTGAAGCAATTCTGTACTTTAGTACTGAAGAGTAACTCTACCTGAAGCGGCCAATTATTTAAGAAATCAGTACTGCGGCAGAGCTGCATGAGTCCAGGAAAGAGGTTGAAAAAAAATTTGTTGTGTGTAGATATTTCAAAATTATTTTTGTGTAGTACTAATTTCAGTACAGCTAAGATACAATGTTTTCTTCGTAACAGAATTCAATCAGTACCCAAAATGTTTCCATGGAGCTCAGCATGTTTCAGTACTCGAAGAGAAAATGTGTTCCGCTCGAATTTTGTTAAAGGGCCGATGTGGTATACAGGTAAGGGTTACGTTGAAATAGGCGGCAAACCTAACCTGATAAGTCCATTACTGATGTCACCCCCTTGAGCTGTATACACACCACTTACCACTCCTTTTCTTCGATGTGGCAGCACCATATTTAAAATTTTTATGGAAAAGTTTTGAGCCCATTTTCGATATAATGAATATAATTCCACATATTATTTTACCTCAAAGGTAAGTTTGCAGCTTATAATCGTAGCATCCTTTAATCCCTCCTATTCCAACCGTACGATTTTATAAATTAGACACCTTTCATGTCGATTTAATCCGAATGGGACTGTGTTATGTATGGCCAGTGTCTGTGTCCTAGGATCGAGTATCGCCAGGCGTGACATACCTTTTTCTGTTTTTGATTTCTGCTGGACTCCGCAATTTGAGAAGCAGCTACACAATACGCCACGTAGACCAGAGTAACCATTTAAGCCGTAGCAGTCTTTGGCCAGGCCATCGATTAAAGCGATTTAACAGTCAACCGGCGTGCCCGGCTCAACTTAAACCCTTATTTATAGGTCAGTTTTATGCTTTATCCCGAAGGACGACGAGGACATGTTCGAGGTATCTGGAACACTTCTAGCTATAGAACGCGATAGTGTGTATGTATGTTCGAATGGCAAACAATTTCGAAACAAACCTGAACAACTAGGTGAGATGGGATATGGCATAACCAAACATAAAATAAAATATTCTACTTACATAAAGGTGGATAGTGTCCGTACCTATATCACACATATCATTGCAATGAATCCCGAGGATATGTGTGATCAACATTGTGGAAGGAGAGTTGGTGAACGTATGGAAGGACGGTCAGAGCAAGGACGCAATGTTCTACGGACGGTCTACGAATTAGACGCCAGTCTCCAGATAAGTACCAGATATGCAAATTTACCACAACTGAATTTGCTGGCTGCTAGCCAAAAACTGAGCAAGTTCTTCGTCGGGATTTGCTGCATCAAGCACTTTTGATGGGACTTTTTCGTACATTTTTGCTGCTTTGAGCATCTCTCATTTTATAAAGTATTCTGCTTCTTGTTCTTTTTTAGACGGAGTCCACTGTCTTGAGATTTTCATTTTATTAACAACATTTTATCCGTTTATTGGAAGAGGATTTTTTTTGAGTTAAATATGTCGACAGATTTATTATATTGGAAGTTGCGACAGCTTTTTTGCTTGCACTAAGGAAGTTGTTTCATAATAGTGAAGACATCTTTCATCGGTTATGGTGTAAGTATGCTTCCTGAAATATTTAGCAGCCTCAGAAAATCAAAATTTTTTTCTTTGGTTGAAGATGTATTCCCTTAATTTTAAGTCAATCCTGTTGACCTGAATGGGAACAGTGCGAATGACTTCTACTTGAGGACTTCAGGCGATTTAAACTTATCTCTTTCGCAGTTACTACTATACCTGCAGAAGATACAGAAATAATATCATCTCCTAATCTTATGAAAGAGCTGGATCAAATCATTGAAAGTCTGCCAGTTCCGTATGGAAAAAATCGATAGAAGCATTTTTCCGGCTAACAGGCGCCTCCAAGACAAATGTGCGATCTACATCAGGAGTATCTGGACTCAGTTAGGAGGTGTCCAGACCACAATGGATACCAAGAAAGATAGAAGGATCTGCTTGGGGCGACCCTACTTGCTCTCCAAGAAAACTGATTAACAATTGACATCAATAACTTGCTGATCAAGGCGATATATAAGGGATCAGCCAGACTGCAGAATAATCTCAAGGTGGGAGGGGATGACGAACTGTAGAATCTCTAGCGCATTCTGACAAAGGCTAGGAAATATTGACATGGAGTAAGGAGGATTGCGGTTACTCGTCGGAACACTGACGGGGCACTGCTTGCTAGGGAATCATGCTATGCATTTAGGGATCCCTGACTTTGACCTGTGCAGGTACTGCCGCGACCTATATGCTGATTAGGACATTACTCACAATTTGCGCGAATGTGAGGCGGTTGCAAGGAGGCAATTGAAGTGGTTGATCAGTCTTCTCTTTGACAATTTGGAAGATGTGAAGAAGAAGTGATAGTGCATGACATGCTGGTAAAATTTATCAGGGATCTGAGGTGTTTTGGAGGTGATTAGTTACCTACGAGATTCCAAAAGGATCACTACTGGACTTTTTTGGTGCCTAGTGGGCGCTGTGGCTCAGCACTGCGCCCCTTCCTAAAACTGAAACTAAAACTGAAACTAAAACTAAAACTAAAAAATAATCTCTATGCTGGATCTGATAAAACATGTATTGTTGAAAGCCTGAGTGCTTTATACCTTTGATACATCATAATATCGTCAATATCACCAGTGTATCACGCAATATTATGCATATAGTACGTCAACTTGCTGATATCTACATAATATCCAACCTGTTTCCTTGTATATAAATTCGATGATTTTAGCTGATATAGACTTCTTTTTAACGACCATCAGCGCCATCTGTTACTGAAATCAACTGAGATTTCAATGAATGACAGTTGCGGATTTTTATATTCTTCCGTCTGTTAAAATTGCTTGAGCGTGTTTTCATTTTTGTGTGTGATGTATTAGTCCACTTTGTATATTTCTTTATTAGCAATAAAAGTGCTTTTTGCCGGAACAACATACTGCGACGTTTGACACGAAAAGCGTTTTTTTCTTTACTGCTAAAATTTCGGAATGCACTAAATGTCAAAGTATAACATGTATGGGCTGTGTATCATGCCATCTTGTATCGCATATCATGCTTTGAAAAAAGTAATTTGTATACAAGCAGTGTATCCATGGTATTAGATATCGATTCCATTTTTCCATCCAGAAGAGACTATTCTTAAATTTGACGTCAAGAAATCTACGTGAGGAAGGGATTCAGCTTCATACTACTGATTGAATTGCAAGCAGTTCGTTCAGTAATCTGAAAGCGGGTATGAGATACCGGGATATGTGAGGAGAAAGAAGGGTTCAATGCAGTACTGATAAGGTGGAATATCAAAAAATCATAAAATTTATTTTTGAACAATTATGCGAAGATCCTCTAATGTAAAAACTAATTCAAAATGTAAGAAATATGGCGGAATTCGTAAAAATATTTTGAACTCTTATTCAACCTTCCTCAACGCGTCGAAGTAAAAACTAATTCAATATCTTATTAAAGTTAAGAAAGAGAAGAAATGTCTTCAACTTCAACTTCTTATAACCAATAAGGTGTTATAAAATGTATTGTAGAATAAATATTTCAAGGAGATAGATAATTATATTTCTTGATTATATACCATACTCGTACAAGCTTGCATTTACATTTTATAGCAGTGCAGGGTTTAGATTAAATTATCTTTACAGCTTAGTTCTAATTATTTATGGTATGTTTGCAGACTAGTTCAATTCTTAGTGATTGTTCTTGACATTTCAAAATTTTTTTCAAAAACCCTTTCAACAATGTTTCAATGAAATTGCTGCTCAGCTATATTTTCTATTTTGTTTACTAAGGCACTCCGCACATGGAGCGATTGGTTTGTAACTCTAATTGCAAACTGGTTTCATACTAGTCATACACATAACCAGTTGGCAACCAAAATTTAACCTCACACCGCATACGAGCAGAACTGATTTTGGATGAGTCGTAGCAAAGTTTCTTTAAACAATTGTTTCCTTTAAGGGGTTATACGCAGTCAGGAGGCCGAAAAAAAGTGGTTTTTCATAAATTTTTCCTGGAAAGACATTTTAATTTATTAACGTAAAAATTTACATATACATATATTATGGTAACTTTTAACTTTATTTTGGTATTTTCTATTTGTAAAAATAATGGTTTTTAAAACTGCTATAGCTGATTGCCGGGAACTCCTATAAAAAACGCGTTTTGCGGTGATCACGATATCTCTGGATAGGATCATATAAAATAAAAAAAAAAAAAAGATTTCGATAGTATAATGTATTATCTAGTACTTAATCGAAGGAATACGCAAAATATTAATTTTTAATAAAATGGCGGTTTCTCAAAAAAAAATTTTGATTTTCAAAATTTCAGCTTTAAACTTTTTATAACACGGAAAATACTTATCGGCGAGAAAAAACCTTCGATTAATCACTTAAAAATACATTTATAAAGCTTGTGTAAAAATTTGAGATTGATCGGTTTTGCCGTTTCCGAGAAATCTTGTTCACCGACTTTATAAACACAGTTTTGAGAAAAACATGTTCAAAGTTTCAAAAACACTTTCAAACACTACGAGACGTCTTTACAAATATAAGTGTAACTGCGAGAATATTTGTCGGATTGACATGAAACTTTCTGTGAATATACTTATATATATGTACATTACGAAAATGAAAAAAAATTTTTTTTTAAATTCTTACTGCGTATAACCCTTTAATTAGTGGTATACCATGTGCAACCATGCAACTAGTTGCAGCTTGATTTGAAATTGGACGGGTTTCAGTCGACTAGTGTGCGGACTAAGACTCCTGTTCATAATGCCTAAACAGACTCCCACTAGAGTTGCAAACCAGTTTTTAAGTTTAAGAAACTCGCCCTAATAACTTTTTCGTATATAAATACTCGTATAACCAAACAGTCGCCCTAATCACTTCTATGTCAAGTAAATTACCAGAAAGTTACTGAAAGAGTCAAATAACTTTTTAATAATATTTGCCACTACAACATTTTTCAAATAACTTCAAAGTTATATTTCTATCCAGAAAGTTGCCAAAACACTTTACAGTCGTATATGCAACGAAAAATATAAGCAAATAAATTATATGTCTCTATTACATGTCTTTTTATTTTTACTTTCTTTGTTCTATGGGCGTGTCTCGTAGAATGAAATAGTCAATAGAAAAGTCGTAAGTGATCAATAAGTTTTTTTTGACAGTAGCCCAAAGATAAATAACGTAAGTCGGCATGACATTATTTTTATGACCAAAAAGTTACGGCAGCGGAAAGACAGTCAGTAAATAAAAAGCTAATTTTGGTCAGCTGTATAACTTAGTTACGAGTTATTATCTAAGATGTCGTACTGACGTTGCACCGACTTAAAATTTAGAAAGCAGGAATTATTGACCACAAAGTCATATTCTTTTTACTGATATACGTTGAACCGAAGACGCTAGAATTGAAGTTAAATACAATTTCATTTATCGTCGGCTTACAAGTAAAAGATCTTTAAGGGGTAATACCTAGTCGGAAGCAAAAAATAAGACGGTTTTTTGTTAATTTTTTGTGTTTTTGTTAAAAAATCGATTAATGAGAAATATTGAGGGATCATTACACTTATCTTGAACTATAAAAAAAAATTTTTATTTTAATTTTTATGAAAAAATGGCGGCTGAGCAGTGCACGGAACGAAGGTCGATTTTTTGTAAGCGTCCCGCGGCTAGCAGCACAAGTCTTCAACGAACATGTCTGGAACAATGAAAGAAATTTTTTCATGGTATGCACGAGTTTTACTGGTAAAGTACACATGGATATTCAGAAATTTTAATTTTTGAAAATTTGCGAGCACTTCGAAAAAAAAATCGATTTTTCAACTAAAAAATCGGCCTCAATTTGTTTATAAAAGTTGTAATTGTTTATGAAACTCAAAAATCGTGTGTACTTTACTAGATAATCTATCTAAGAAGGTACAGCCAAAATTTCATATCGATCGGATAAAAATTACTCAAGTTCTACAGATAGCCGTTTTTGAAATATGGTTTCGAGAAAAACGTGTTTAAAGTTTCACAATGTGTTTACTACATGAAATTTTAAAGATACAGGCTTGGCTAAAAGGAACGAAATTCACTCCGAAACTCAATTTGTCATTTTCAAGCGCTCCGCCTTGCTTCGAAAATTCGTCTTTTACGACCACTTAAAATTTGTTTTCAATAAAAAATGATGTCAGACATCACTCTTGACATGTTTTTACACCATTTAAGCCAATAAAAAAAAAATTGGAAAAAAAACATTTCGACTAGATATTACCCCTTAATGGCTCCGATCCGATATAGAAAACGGACAGTGTCGAGTTTCGTCATCCGACACACATCTAAAGGGAATTTCGGAACGACTAGTCACAATCGCTCCGTTGATTAGCCGACACACAAAACGGAGGGGTAAAGTTGACTAACTTTCAACTTCTAGCCGTTCCGACTCTAAGAGGTGAATTATTGAATTTCACCACCTCTTTCGCCTAACTGAAAATCAAAATTACACCTCGATAGTGTCACTTTGACGGAATCATTGTGCCTAGTAAATTTTCTCCTCCGAGGTTGCCGGATCGGATCGGAACCATTGTAACTGAGGCTTTAGTCAAAATTCACTTTAATAGTAGGATGAAAATAAAACTTAATGGGGTTTCCAACTAAGGTTTCAGTATAAAAGAATACAAAATTTAATATCATAAAATTAGCAAACAACAATTTACAATCTGGGACTTAATATACCTGAAAAAAACGAAAAAACTAAAAAATTATTAAAATTTTTTTATCTAATTTTTTATTTATTTATTTAGGTGTACTAAGAGATATGCCGAAATTCGTGAAAATTACGTTCAACCCCTATTCTCCTTGGTGGTTGAATTCAGAAATCGGCGTCTTTTCTAAATTCATCCGCCAATGAGGAATAGGGGTTGAATATATTTCTATGAATTCCAGCACGGTATTAAAAATTCGTTGATGTAGAACCCAATTACATTGGAAAACCTTATTTTTGTCGAACTAAAATTCAACCCTTTTTCACGACCTTCTGGTTAAATATCGAAAAATTGTGAAACTGATTTCTAGGCGTATGAATAAATGTCGGTAGAAGTAAAAATCAATTTGTTATATCATCAAACTGGAGAGATGCGACGAAATTTGAGAAAAATATTGAACCCCTTTTAACTCCTGCCAGTTCAATAGAGACATTTTTTTTAAAACTGAGTTGTTTGAACAAAGAGTCCATTGCAGTTAAAATCAATTCTACATTTTAATATATCTGAGAAATATGCCAAAGTTATGAAAACATATTCAACCCATTTTCTCAACCTTTGAGATTGAATAAACAAAATAATGTTGATATTGAATACGCTTTCTTCCAATATTATTTATTTATACTTTTTTTTAAATAACATTTCTAGTTTTTTTCTTTCTTTTAAATTCTTTTTACTGAAAGCGATTGCATATTTCTAAAAGGAATTTAAGTCTTAAAACGCCCATTTGCACCGAATACCTTTTGTCCATACAGGTAGGTTGCTAAGAAACCTATAAAGCGTTTGGCACAGAGGCTTTGTAGCTTCCGCAATACAAAGGATAAGACTTAGGCGAATGCAAAAAGAAAAGGAAAATCGAGCATTTTCCAGAAAAGAGGTGAAATTCTTGTCCAACTATTTACCGTGATAGAAAATTCAAATGTAACAACATATTGGAAGGATAGAGGCGAACAGGTACATATTCAAAGAAAATGAGCTGTGAGTAAAAGGAAAAAAGTACGAAGAAGTTATTTCTGACTGGAGGCAAACGGATCGGACACAAAATGAAAAACGCCAGGTATTTATAGTGAAAAGTTTTAAATCAAGGAAATTTCTTTGGTTGGTTTGTATCCTGGAGATTTTCAAATTTTAAGTGGTTTTTGGGAATTTTATTGATAGGTTCTTGTTGTTGTGGGTACAATGGCAAAATGGTAAATAAGACTGGACCTTTGTCGGATTGTCTGTGGGATTCTCATTCAATTATCAATTCGCTAACAGGATAGTGGTATTCGTATCAATTGGCGATGAAGCAGTTTGTTTTTGGACCAATTCCAAAATAGTTAAAACTATCTCCTCTGAATGTTTTAATCTCATTGATTTTTTCATTAGTCGAATAGCGCCTTCTCTACTCAAGGATTACGCGCACTTATCATGAAAAAATCCATTTTCGTTTCATCGTATCACGCATAAAGGGCAAACAAAATTGAAATAACAATCAATCAACAATTTAATTTCAATTGAAATCGAACTCATAAAACCATTAACTCGAACAATATAGCTTTTTAACGGATAACTTTATCTTCGAACAGATTTTCCTTTTAGCGTTTTTCCTTGAAGTTCGAACGAAAGGACAATGCTTTTGTTACTAAAGTGCAATTTGTGCAACTTAAATGATTAATCAACCGGAGAGTTTGGTTAAGTTATACTGCAGTAAAACTTTTCGATTCCCAACAGTATACTAACTTACAACAAACATAAAGTTAATAGTGCGGGGGGTGGGGAGGTCCAAGGAGACAACATCTCATAGACGACTCGGAGCAAAATCTGTGCAATACAAGAATGTTCTCCAGGGGAATAATATGAACTGTACGGATACGTGTGCCGGAATAGGTATATCAACAAAGTCTTAACGCTCTATCTCCATTACTGTCTTCGGAGAAAGTTGAAAGTTATGTATTTCGATAAATGATTTTATTTTGGACCATTTGATTCTTGTACGGTAATTGACGAGTTTTGCAATCTGCACTTTTGATTGCTGCAAACTAAATCCTCTGAGCCCTTTCGATCATTATTTTCTGATCTAAAGATGTGGATTAATAATGACAGTGGGCTGATATTCAATGGACTTTAAACCATACTTCCATACACAACTTTGTTGCAAAGGATTTTTGTTCTTTTCAAATTGAAATCGGTCCGGAGAGCATTGATGAGTATTCAATGGAGTTAGTTGTATTTACTAAGAGGCTATCCCGTTTTCATTAAAAACACCAACTCCCAGGCTCCGCTCTTTCCGGCTCTCTTGCGGAACTAGTCCACGTTCCTTTAGAAGTCGTAAAAAGGGTCATACTCTCCCACTTCCAGACAGCGGCTAACTCCTGATGGAAAAGGCTAACCACCTGAGCAATATCTAGGGAGATGTGGGCATCTTACAACCGAGCCAAGTCAGACGAACTTCTATATAAGACCCGGGCAGACGTCTCCAGAATCACGGCGATCAGTACAGGTCACTGGCCAATTGGGGATCATGCAGCCAAATCAGGCATTCCGTTCAATGTACACTGCAGCAGCTGCCAGGACACTAATGAGCGAGAGTCGCTTGTTGATTTCCTTTGCGAATGTCCGGCTTTAGCTAGAGCCCGAGAGCGAGCACTAGGCAAACCCTTCTGCGGGGACCTGATGGAGATTTCAGGGAAGAAAATTGTAGAGTTACTACTTTTCCTGAACAGCACAAGGTTATAGCGATTCAATTCAATCAATTTTTCTCACATTCATCTTCTACATTCTCCAGTCACAACAACCCTTAACATCTGAGTTTAACACGAGTTCGTGGTTCCAAAACAGCCTCTGAGCTAATTGTGCTCTGTCTGGGAGATAGGGCTGCCACTTAAACCAACCAACCATAGTATGATCAAAATTAGCCTTCATCGTCAAAACAAGGACGTATTACTACGATAACTAAAATATATCCAAAACAATGGTTGTTTACACATTTTTCGCACAATTGCTTTGAATCACGTACAAAATTAACTTCTTTGCTTTTCTCCAAAGTCTTCCAACTTCAATGCTTCCAAAACGGTCAAAGCTAATTTCTTTAATCGGGATCACAAAAAAAAACCACTTTTTACAATTCTGCAATGTTTTCCAAATGCAACTCTCCGAAGGACCCAGGATCACCAACGAAATTGATTTCTTCGCTTTTCTCCAATCTATTGCTTCCAAAATGGTCAAAAATCACTTCTTCAGGATCCATGTGGTCAATATCGTGAACGAAACGGCACCAGCTATGATGTCTAATACTTCGTCCAAAGGTTTTCGTCTGAACACATTCAATTTTAAAGGAGCAAACTGCTAAACGTAGAACTGCATGAATCACTGTTTTGATTGATTTATATCAGTGGTTCTCAAAATGTTGATATTGTTCTATTTTTGAGTCGATCTGACTCTGGGTGGAAATTTGCTAGCCTTGTAGACTCTAATGCTTGAATATACTACACCGAAAAACGTAAGCTAGTAGAGAGTTACTCTGGTATGGATTGCTGGACACAGTGACATTGTAGGCAACGAGTTTGGGACCGAGTTAGCCAAAAACTTAGCTGAACCAGTGCCTTTCTGTGGAATGCCAAGAGCTGCGGCTAAAGAAAGGCTGGTGGATTAAATTAACATCCAAGATGGCTTCTACTGGACAATAACCGTGGAGTTAAGACAGTTCAAACTGATCTCGGAAGGTCACTCCAAGAAACGAACCTCCAAATTGCTCAAAATAAATCGGAATCAGGTTCGGCGATTGATCGCGCTAGTTACAGGACGCTGTTAGCTTAAAATGCATCTGCATGCGATTGAACTGATTTCGGACGATATTTGCAGATTGTTTGAAGAAGGAGAGGAAACTGTAGAGCAAGTTCTCGTACACAGAAGACTCAGACTTCTTGGACATTACTTCCTAGCACCGTTGAAACTCATGTCTATCTCACTCAAAAACATATTAAAATTTATTGACATAACCGTCCTGAGTGAGTTATAATAAGGGAGGATAATCGCAATAGAGGCCGTTTGACCGTTCTACACCATATACAATCTAATCTAAACTGTTTCGTGCTATTGGTGTGCCCATAACATGAATTTTTATAAATTGGTTTTCTTCTTCTAGTTCGGGTCGAGAGACGATGATGGAAGGAGAGGTGGGCTCATCATCTGGACGCTTAGACCCGCCCAACCGAGCAGCCCGATTCGATCGCCAGATGCTGAGGACGTCCACCACTTATTGTCTAGAAAATTGATTTCTTTCTATACTGATCCAAAGTATTATTGAACAGCTTAAATCTTCATCGTCCCAGCCTTCCGCCGTTGAATCAGGAAACGCGATTCTTAAGATATCCAGCGCGGCCATACATGAAGGATTTGGAGGGAGAGGAAAATGCCATGGAGTCGCGTAAACCATATTCGGGTAGTTGAAGCTAGCTTCTATTCCGACACCGCTGGCCACACCTTTATACTTCGAATCTGGCTCACAACTTCGGGTTGGCATCGCCAAGTCCGGAATCGACGTTTTAGATCCCAAAGAATTTGGAGGCGCGGGCACAACTTGTTCTAGTTTGGGGCGATATTCACAAGAACCACGGGGTCGTGGAAAAGCCATTTCGTGACGTGGCAAGACCGGTCCAGTGATAGGTCACTACCGCAAATTAAATAAAAATTGACCTATTACAGGTCCCGCTGAAGTTTAAAAAAAATATATATCAGAATTGGCGGTGGACAGGAATTCCGAAGATCAGAGGAACGTGTGACAATGAGACCCTATAAAAGAGAACATTTTTTTGTTCGAGGGTTTTTCGGATTTTATGCTGGAGTCGCAGGAGAGGTGGCGCGTATGGACCTCAGTGATATTGAGTTGGATCCTTGCGGTGAGACGGAGCGAAAAGTGACGTGCGAGCGGAGGATTTGGTTGGCGAAACGCGTCCACATTAAAATGCTTCATTCATTTACCTTTTCGTCCGGAGAGGTCAGTTCGCAACGTGTAATCAAAGGAACCGATTTTGGTCTGCTGGTAAGCGAAGAGGACGATGAGGACCTTTCAAACCGAGAGGGTTTCGAACGTATGTGTATTTTGTTCAATTTGTTTTTTTGCTTTCCATACTTTTAAAGTCGAATTGATTAATACACTTAGCCTATAACGAGCAACGGACCGAGTTTTATTTCCTTCTTAATATTTTGTATGGTGATGTTTTCCAATAGTCCTCTTTTTAAACGGTTAGGTGGATCCCGGAGCAAGGTGAGAAGTAGTTCCCGAATTTCCTCGTCTTCGGCTGGACAGAGCCTGGGCATACGGTTGAAGTGGCGACGAGAGGTCAATTAAATTCATAAGCGTGGTGGCAGATCGGGTAGCACTTCGGACTTCTATGCAAAGTGGCTTAGGGTAAATTCTCGGAAGTTATATGTTTTCTTTCCTCACATTCGCCACAGCCCGTGCCACCCATTTCAGATATATAAATTGGCGCCCAACGTGGGGTGAATCTGAGTCAGTAGTTCACTCTGGATTTAAACCCTCTTATGTAACCTTTTTTTGTAGCACCGATCTGGACTTAGGGACTTGGGGGTCAACTTTTGATACAGTCATGTACAGTCAAGTCAGTTTAGGATCATGCTGTTATGCTATATTGTCCAGAAGTAGCTTAAAAAATCCGGTCAAATAGTAGCGGTCAGGTCTTTTGTCCCGAGATGAATACATGGAAAAAAATTTGCCGCACTTAAAAGTTATTAAGAACCACTGAACTACAAGCTTGAGAAGCAACCAAGAGCCGAAATTTGAAAATCGTCGCTTTTGTTATAAAAAAAAATTGTTAAGTGCACTTGAGAATGCGAACGTTCACTCTATAGTTGCTAAGAGATGCAATTAATTCGATCTTAATTACAGCGAAAAAAAAAAAAAATTCGCTAATTTAACTAATTAAACGAAATTAGAAAAATTAATTATAATGAAATTAATATGCATAATGATTTTGCCTTGAATTACGCTATAAATTAGACAGAATTCTTCTCTTCATTTTTCATTATACAGTCTTTACTCGTCGCTAATTATCACATTCTGTGCAGGACTCATAATAACGTCATAAATTAGATAAAAGATAATCTGTGCAAGACATTTCCCTCCCTCGGAAACAGCTTGTTTCATAATCAAACTAGAGATGGAGAAGAAAATAAAAGGATGCTCAGCTTTTCTTTTACCGACTAGGTTTTTCGTTACTATCAGCATTCGAGCTCTTAGTCTTGTTCTGACGTTCTTATCGTCTTATTGTGTCTTCTTGCCTTATAATAGTTTTGTTTTTTGAAAGTTTCGCGCCGCACATTTTGTAAGTATTGTCTCCTAGCGAATTATTATTCAGTATTCTGTCCACAAGTATCTCTGCTCTGACTCGCTAAGCTGTTTACAGTTTCTCGGGTATCATTATCTGTTTTGCATTTAATAAGAGATGCGTCTCGAAGGACCCGCTCTATTCTCGCTAGCTGGAGCATTCGGGATAGAAAGCCAAACACAGAAAACTTGAGAAGCAATTTTCGGATGCAAACACGAAGTTTATTAAGACCATCCCCAGGCGTGAAATATCTTATCACCACTGCAGAATTGGGGGTTGTTTTTTCTTTTCTTTAAATTTATATTAGTTTTGGTCGAAAGTTTTCGAGTGGTTTTTTTTCGGGGGCTTTAAACTCGTTGATAATATTGTTGAAAATTGTTTCTTTCCACTTTGAAGAAGATGATGACGACGACTAGAATAATTAAAGATTTTTTAGCGGACAAACTGGAGAATAAATGTATTGGTTGAATTTGTTTTCATTGAAAGTTTCACTGTCAACTTCATTGTCAAAATCTGGAGTCACGGTACAGAGCTACGCTGTCAACCTTGCGATCCTTGTTAGAGGTAAATTGGAAGAGACGGTGACAGAGCTAGTTCAGAATACCCTAAACCAGGTAGCAATCTGGTGTACTAAAGCAGGATTGGGTAACAACCCAAAGAAAACAATTGTTGCATTCACCAAAACAACAATTGTTGCATTCACCAAAAGGAGGTGTAAGGACAAGTTATCTAGGCCTACTCTTTTTGGAGAATCCATAGAGTATGCTAGTGAGGTAAAATTCTTGGGAGTCATCCTGGATGAAAAACTCACTTGGAATGCTCATTTCGACAAAGTTCTTGAAAGGGCTAGAATCTCACTCTGGACCTGCCGGAGCCTTCTCGGCAAGAACTGGGAACTGAGTCCAAAACTAACCTACTGGATGTATACCGTCGTTGCTGTCTGGTGGAAGAAAACAAAGCAGAAAACTGCTCAGTTTAAGCTGACTAAATTATAAAGATTGGCATGCCTCTCTATCACTGGGCGATTCGCACTACAGCTGCCCTAGAGGTGCTTCTCAACCTAGCACCTCTACACTTAGAAATACAGAAGGGAGCTAGGTTCACTACATACAAACCTTTGAGCTCGGAGGACGAGTCAGAGCGCAAAACAGCTTGCCCAACTCTTTCCGTGGAACTCTACAAGGACCCCATACTAGCGATACCTTTTTCTGATTAAATGGTACCGAAATTCAATTTTACAAAGCCATTCAAAGGTGTCCTAATAGGATTTCAAATTGTTCGCCTATTGTTTAACAATAGAGCGACCCTTTACGGCGAGAGGCACCAAATATAAAAGTACACTAAATAAATAATTATCATGTACCTAACAGGAACTTGAACATTATGTACCCATATTTTTAGGCAGTTTAGGTAGTAGTAAGTTTTAGTTTTAAGCTTAGTTGGAAATAAAATTTTAACCAGGACACATGCACTGTCTTATTATCCCTGTCATGGTTGCCAGATAGTTGGCTGCATAATATCATAAAGATTTGTGGTCATGAATTCAAGCAAAAGAGGCATAACAATCTAGTGCATATCTCCCTATATGCTCGTGGTGCAATTTTTCCGAATATTTAATAATGTAAGCACCTCATAATCATCTTCGACTTAGCGATCAGAGATCCTGAGTCTAAAGAAGAGCAAGCCGCCTCATGATTGGCGCCATATATTTTTGCATACAATCGGTTCAGCTTAATGTTGCGAGCTAGAGGTTCGCCGGGATTTCAAGTAAAACACAATTCAATTTCATTTACTATTTCATCACTGTTATTGATGAAAATATCTTTGAAAATACACTTTCGCGTAGAACTGATCGTCGTTTCACTCTCGGAGTAGAAAAATTTATCCCCCGGCTCTGCGGCGCTTATTATACTGCAAGTGTTGAGTCGAGAGATTTCCAGCATATTCAATTGTTTGTGTGGAATGCGCAAGAATTACATGCGAGAAGTGTCTAGAACATGCGAGAAGTATATAGAGGACTCTACGACAATGCAAGGTTGTTGCTTTTCTTTGCTAACTTTAATATAAATAGCAAATGAGTTGCTCGGGTTGCCAGAGTACACATGTAACAATAATGTTGTAACAATACCTTTAATTTTTGCAACACGTGTCTGAAACCCACCAATCCAGCAAAAATAATAATTAATAAATTATGAAAAAAAGGAACTCTACGACAGACATCAACATTGGTAGATCTATTATCTCTTGCATGTTATATTTCTATGGATGTCCATAACTTGAAAGAAAGTTGTTCATTTGTGGAAAGTCTACAAATAATGAACCGATTATAAATTAATTTTAGTTTGCAAATACCAGATAGATATCGTGTGAACAATTAGTTTTCGTTAGAGACAACCGAAAACCGAAAATTTAGTGGTAAGAGGATTTGTGGAAAATACGTTGTATTTGAGCCGGTAACACTAGCAGATTTAACCCAAGAGACGACTAGAATTCAGTTTTCTAATTGTTATATTTTTATTTTTTTCTTGTAAATCGGCTCTCTTGTAAACTAGCAAAATAAAACAATTTGCGTTGGTCGAATAGCCCAAAAAGCTATAAGTAGCTTTTTGAATTTTGTACTCGTGAATTGAATATCTAAATAGCCCTAATCGCGGGAAATAGCCCAATCTGGCAACATTAATCCCAATACATTCCCAGTATACCCTAATTCCTACAAATCTCTATTATTTTTCGGGACGAAGTCCGAAAAGCGGTTAAACTGGGAGCGCGATAGAATACTTACGCCACTGCCACTTTTAACACATGAATTACGCAATTGGGTCATATTCCGGGACGCGATTAGAGTCGAAATGTCACATCAGTTGTTTCGAGATAAACAGGTTTGTTTTGAAAAGTTAATTTTGTCACTAAAATAGAGGCAAAAAGAAAACCGTTTTTAGACAAATATATGAAAAGGCCGTGGAAGAACAAAGTTATTCGATATCTTATTAGACCTGAGTGATATGGGTGAAATCGTGAAAATGTATAAAACCCCTTTACACCTCCTTAGGGGTTGAATTTAAAAAAATTCTGAAGCCACTTTCTAGTCATTTATTTGAAGAACCTGTAAAAAAAGGATTCCAAATTTCAGAAGACGTAAGAAATATAACGAAATTCCTGAAAATATATGCAGCCCATAGTACGTGAATGGATATTTGAAAAAAAGAATTTTTATCTCAATTACTTTCTTAGCAACATATACCCACATAATTACAAGTTTCTATCATAAGCCGTTCCGGTGATAGGAAAACATTCCCACCCTCGTAGCATACTACTCCAATTAAAAAATTTGCTAATAGTCTGGGCGTAACTTTATTATTTTTTTGGTAGAAGTTCAGAACGAGCTTAATTCCGAGATGCGTTGTAGGTTACTATGTGACTGAAAACCTAAAAAAAAGTTCGGGAAGCGGTTAGAATGGAGTCGCGCTAGAATACTTACGCCGCTGCCACATATAGTATAACATATGAATTATGATACATAATTGGGTCATATTCGAGGTCTAAGTCGTAGTATAATATCAGTTTTTACGCCATTAGAAGGTTTTTCGTGATTTGGTTTTGGGCCATTACATGGAATCGGAAATGCATTTGTAGGCGATTATATAAAAAGTCTGTGGAAGTGCAAACCATTCTAATATCTCATCAATCCTGAGAAATATGTCGGCAGGAGTTGAATAACAAACATCCTGAAATCAACTTTTTGACGATTACGTAGGAAGCCTTAGAAAGTAGAAATGAATTCGATAACTGATTAGAACTAGAAAATATATAAGAATTTGTGAAAACATATGCAACCCCCTTGCACCTACTTTAGGGTTGAATATCCAAAAATCCTGGAATGTTTTTTTTACATATATGTAAAGAAAGCCAGAGAAAGTAAAAACCAATTCGATGTCTTATCATTCATGAGAAATATGACGGAATTCGTGAAAACGTGTTCAACCCGTTTTTACACTCTTAAGGGTTGAAAAAGGAAAAAACTTGAAAAGAAGTTTTAGGTGATTATTAAATAAGCCCGTGGAAGTGAAAAGTTATTCGATATCTAATTAGACCTGAGGGATACGGCTGAATTCATGAAAATGCATACATCCCCTTAAAACCACCATGGGGGTCGAATTTAAAAAAATGCTAAAACAGCTTTCTAGGTATTTTTATGAAGAACCTGTACAAAAAAAATTTAATTCAATATTTGGAAAGACCTAATAGATATGACGAAAATCGTGAAAATATATTCATTCCATTTTCACTGATAATTTTATTTACCCCACTTCCGAAAGCCAATAGATGCTTGATTTTTATACTCTAGATGAAATCATATAGAGTATTATAAGTTTAATCCAGCCCAAAAGTTTGTAACGCATAGAACCAAGCCTCGGACGAAAAAAAGTTATATATTATTTTTTGTTTATTTGTGCCCAAAAACCTCAAATCCGCCTGACGTCCGTCCGTCCGTCCGTCCGTCCGTCCGTCCGTCCGTCCGTCCGTCCGTCCGTCCGTCCGTCCGTCCGTCCGTCTGTCCGTTAGCACGATAACTCAAGAACGCCTTCACCTACGATCATGAAATTTTGAATCTGGATGTTTGGTTGAATTTGTAAGGCTAAGTTCGTTAACGGGCAAAATCGTCCTACTCCTTCGGGTAGCTGCCATACAAAATGTCCTTAAAACACGTCTTCAAGAATATTGGTCGATAACTTCAGAAGGGTTTAAGCTACGACTTTGAAATTTTGTATGTATTATTTTTTCAATAGTTGGAGCTAAATATATGATTATAAAGAAAATCCTATTAGTCCTTCGTGTAGCTGCCATACAAATATCCTGTCAAAATGTCTTCACTTAATTTACGAAACTCACAATAACTCAAGTAATCTTTTAGCTACGAATTCGTAATTTTGTACAAGTTAGTTTTGAGTGAAAAGAAAGTTCGAGTTTACTAATCAGCGAAATCCTTTTACTCCTTCTGGTAGCTGCCATACAAAATATTCTTAAAACACGTGTTCAACAATATTTTCCAATAACTTTTGAACGCTTCAAGCTACGAATTTGAAATTTTGTACACGTTTATTTTTAAATGGTTCCAAGGAAAGGGATAAATATGTAAGAAATCGAGTGAGTCCTTCCTGCTCCTCCCATGTGAAAGTCCTTTAAAAAGGACATTTTTTTCGATGACTTACCCAGTTCAAGGTATGAAATTAAACACTGAATATTGTCTTTTAGTTTTGAGTAGCAATCTAATAGCAGTCCTTAATAAAGGACATACAACATGCACACACGTAATTCTACTTTATCCCCAACTACAATATAAATCGGAGTTCAGTATTCATCTAGAGTATTATATGATTGGCTTGCAGCCGATCGTGACTGCAGTATGTTTTAATCAGAGTTCCTTTTCTAGTTGACTTACATATACATACCGAGTTTCAACTTTGTAGCATAAGCCGTTCTATAGATAGGAAAAATACCCCCCACCCCCGTACCATATTACCCCTATAAAAAATTATATTTTTCCAACAAGCTACTAATATAGATCTATCTAAATACTAAGTTTTAGCTTTATATCATTATAGGTTCTTGAGGAAATCGGAACTTTTTACTTTTCACCCTCCCCCACTCTCACCCACTACACTCTCATTCATGAAATTTTTTTTTCTACTGGTGGTCTATTAGTCTTACTTCTCGTAAAAATTTTAAGCATCTATTTTACAACGTTCTTGAGATATGAGACGTGATTTTTTAAAAAAATTCCTACCCTCTCTACTTCCATGCTCCACCGCCCCTTTAAAAAATTTTACTCTCAGCAAACTTTATTTGTCAACCTTTATACAGAAATCGTAATCTAAAGTTTTTCAACCCCCACCCCTGTGCGTCACTGCCCCCTCTCAAAAATTTGTTTGTCTACATATGTTCATTAAGTTTTAATTTCGTGACATTAACCGTTTAGGAGATATGGATTTTCCAACGTCTCGATCTCGGCTTTCGAGCGTTTCGGATACATTATTATTCCCCCCACTCCCACACCCCTTCACCTATATCAGCAATTTTTTTGCAAATCGGTCTACTATTGAAGCTCTATATAAATTCCAAGTTTCAGCTTCATAACATAAGCGGTTGCTGAGATCTAGAAACCAAAATTTTTCGTCTTAAACGCTTCCCCCACCTCCCACCTCACACCAAAAAGTGGTCACTTCAAGGGGCCTACTCAGTCTATTAAAAAAATTTCAATATAATAGCTCATAGGGTTTAGGAGCTGTAAGCCTTCAAACGTTTTGCGTACGGCATACGGCGTACGGCGCACAGACGGACTGACTTGCTTTTTTGGCGCTTATTAGTCATGAATCGTATAAAAAAAATTTTTCAGGTTAGCAGATTGTTTTTTTTAAAAATCTATAACAGTACTTTCTTATTAAAATAATAAAGTAATTTAATTTTTTTTTAAAGCGTGCCACTACCATAGTTCTATCTAAACACCATGTTGGCGGTTCTTGAGAAATAAAAATCAGATTTTTTTTCTCATTTACCCTTCCCTATCCTGAACCCTACAAGATTCTTTAGAAAAACTCTTATCCCAACTCGCCCGTACTCCACCACCCTTCTAAAAAATTTGAACTGAAGTTTGAGCGGCTGCATGCGGCAACGTTTACTCCAATGCATTGATTGGACTATGGAACACACAATACGCAAAATAGCAAAGCTAATACATGCAACGCTGCGTTGATTGGATGATGAGCTTTAAAAACGAACATTAGGGCTAAAACGTCATTGGAACACACACGATTGTATGCCAATGCCTACAACGGCAACTTCGGCGTAATGTCAAGTTACTCAATGTTCGCTGCTTAAAGAACAAATCTGTTGCATTTTAATAACGAAAGTCAAGAAAAAACGTCTATCAAAAACGGTTAAGATCAATTAAGTTATTTTCGCAATTAAATTCTTGAGGTACTTAAAGCACAATAAACCAACTACCGCTGACAATATCTGTTTCACGGAGCTTATATCGCTCTATCTGTACTTCATTTAAAAAGGGATGAAAAGATGAAAAAAATTCATTCGAGCAAAGTATTTGGTTATGTATTTTGTTCTGGTGCATGAACACTACGGTCTTACCCAGTTGCACTTTGAGTCAGTACTTCTGCATGTCGCTGATGTTTTCTTTGAAGACAAGTTCAAATGGAGTAAGGACTTACCAAAGTAAGGGGTTGTTATGCAACTGGTAAGCGCTCATATCAAATTTTTTTCTGTTGGGAAAACACGAATATGAAATTCGTTTCGTAATTTGAGACACAGTGAAATTTTCCGAATTGCTTCAGTTCTAGAAACGTGGTCAATGACAAAAGAAGAGATTCATTGTGCTAATTTATTGTGAAATATTGTAAAATAGTCTTATACCAAATAAAAATAAAATTTACGCATAATTGGCATGCCACTTTTTGCACAGATGCAGTCCAATTAATAAATGAAATTAAGTACATTAATAATGAATAGATTAAATGTATTATATTGAAAAACATCTCATACTAGTAATAAAAGACATAATCTCATACACATGGATTACAAGGAAAATTAAAAAATTGTTTAATTTATTTGAGTGATGCACGTATTTATGAAAGAAGTTCTTTTAGATTAGACATTTGGGGTGGTATAACTTGTCTCATATGAAGAGTCTCTGATAACAAAACGATAAAAATGAATTATTGAACTGACAACTTTGTAATGACTTCGGTAAGCGCGCCCACATAAGCCATGGCTACTTCAATTACTTCACAGAACCGAAGTAGTGCATTACATTTCTTGCAATTGGTAATGCCTTACTTTCGCGGACATTTGTATGAAAAGGTAATTAGCAGTATAATCGAATTGGTAAAGCCTGGGTCATTACATTTCGTTGATTACAACATCGATCCGGTAATCAATGCTAGTCCTACTGGGTATGTTCCCAATTTTCGTATTTCCGTGCGATACCTTTAGAATATTACAGTTCAGGGTCTTCTAATAAATCCTGCGAATGACGACTATACCTCAGACTCGGTAGTCAGATATTGTTGAAGCCGACAATGCGCAATTCGCATCATTAATAAACATCGAATATCTTTCGATGGGAATAAAAATTGAAATGAAGAACTTCATAAATTTATTCAAATCATATATCCACATTCTTCATCCTCACGGGAGAAAACAACTTTCTCATTACCTACATAAATATCCTGTCCTGTCTAGGACCACCCTTGCATATCTCGCACATTATAATATATCCGCAGGGAGATCATATCATCATACACACTTCGACGAACACTAACCTTGAACTCAAGGAGTTGGGAATGTCTGGTTCTGGTACCTTCCTATACCGAACTCACCGTTCCCAAACCAACTACATCCCTTCCGATATATTCCCAACAATTTCATGTTGTGTTGATTTATCAGGCTTGAGTTGAGTTCGAAAAATGATTTCTGTACATGCCCTTAGCACTATCGAATAACTTTTCTCCGATATCGAATTCATCCTAAATACTAAATTTTTCCTATCCAGTCGATTTATGTATGAATCCTCCACCTAAGATGAGGGCGATAGGGGGTTAGGGCGAAATATTTGTATGCCTGTGTACGAGGGTGTAGAAGGTGGATGATATCCAGAAGAATAAAAATCGAACGAAGAAATTTATCCAGAAGCAAATTGCGTTTGACGAACTTCAGATATGAAAAGTTTCCTGACAATAGTGATTCGAGTTTCAATTTGTTTTATTGACACCGACAGATAATATGCAGAGCATTGTGAAACTTGCGTATCAACTTTAGTCGGTTCAAATTTCAAAAGTTTTCGAATGTGAAACGAAGGTGATAAGTGAAAAGGGTGGTTTTTCAAAACTATTTTATTCGATGTCAATTCTATCATCAATATGATTCTTTACAGCAACAAAGTTCTGTGAAAGACTGAGGTTGCATTTGTTGCTTTTATATTGATGTTGGATCGGTCGTGTATACCGTATCATTTACGATTTCATGTTGATGTGTTCATCCGTTTTTAAGGCTACGTTCATTTCTGCACTTCCATACAAATGTTTCTAAAATATGTGTTAAATATCACATATAGAGTCGTACAATAGGCCCAGTACTGGACCAATAATGGCGACAATCATGCTAAGAATAGCGCGGCAGTGGCAACCAGTACTGGCCCATTGCTGGATGACTGCTGAATGATAACTTGGGCCCGGTGCTCGTGTTGTATACCGGCACAGTGTTAGCGACCGGTACTGGCCCAGTGTTGGCGACTGATACTGGCGCCAGTGCTGGTTTCTATATTCTCCGCGCTTATTCCAATAAAATGAAATTATTTCCTTTTTAACTAATTATTTTGTCATATAAATTAATCATCCTAGCTTACCCTGTACCAAAAATTTAAAAATAAGACGGTGCGACAGGAATGCATTTATGACGACGAATGACCTGCGATGCCTTCTCGAACTCCCTACCTTACAAATTATACTGTAACGACTCGAATTTCCGGGGTAGGCTCAACGGGTGCCGGGATCCGTTACAAAATATTTATTTCTTATTTGACTTCACTTTATTACTTCTAGTTGACATACACTAAAATTGTTATTTGATTTCCTTTGTGTTTTCTCCTTGACGTCTGATCGTCGTCTCTGCTAAACGTGACTCGATTCGTATTTTCTGTGGGTAGTACTTCACTTGTCTTGCCTTGACCCTCTCTGTTCTCTCCCTGTCTTCGTCCCTCTGTGTGGCCTTTGCTCTCCCTGTCTGCGTCCTTCCCTGTCTGCGCGTCCTTCCCTGTCTTCGTCCTTCTCTGTCTTCGTCTCTCTGTGTGGCCTCTGCTTTGTTCGTCTTGGTTCAGCTGTGTCTGCTTGTCGTGGTTTGGCGTCGTTCGTCGTGGCTAGGTTTAGCTCGACTCTGTTTGCCTTAACTTGACCCTGGTTACTGATCGTCATCTTGTCTCTGATCTGCTCTGTTGCTTGGCTTGCTCCGCTGCTTGGCTCGTCGCTGCTTGGCTTGCTCCGCTGTTTGGCTTGTCGCTGCTTGGCTCGTCGCTGCTTGGCTTGCTCTGCTGCTTGGACATAAACTAGTCGGTCTCAAGCTTTCAAAGAGGAACTGTAAGTCCACATTGCCTTATCCAGCTTGAGAACCGATTAGAGACGGTTGTCCTGTCAGTACGTCGTTCTCTTCGAGGCTGTGAATAACAGGTCGAATCGATCGCTTAGTAGTCAACGTTGCTGCAAGAGGAACTATAAGTCCACAATACCTTGTTCGCAGACGCAGATTACTGCCGACTGACCCCCTTCTGGTCGTTCGCTGTCCCTTATATAGGTACTCATCAGAACCGGTTTTCATGAAGATCTTTGTGTTGTGATTCGTGGTTGGCTAATGCATCCGTCTTTACATAGAAAGTTCGATTTTTCACTATTTTATGATTCATGGTCGGATTTTGCGATTTTGTCGGTGGGTTTTATCCAGCCGCACAGTGTCGCCTAAGGCATTGTTGTGGCCACACCGATTTTTCAGGCGTTTTGCCAAAGTGCACTTTCTTTTCTAGCTTAGTTATGTCCATTTATGTCTTCTCTGCTCGTGTCTTCCCTTTTCTTTGTTCCTTTATGTCTTTGGTGTTCTATGTTCTATGTTTTTTGTTTCTTAATTCTAAGTTTATATTTTAATGCTGATTATTAATGTTTATGTTTTAATTCAATGTTTGTGTGTGGAAATTTATCGCGGAAATTTCCGACCTACCACTAGTACCTAACTACAAAAGTTCGCTAGCCAACGCTGGCGGCAAACGATGTCCCAGAGGTTAGACAGTGCTGGCTTCTAACGCCTAGCAGCCAGCATTTGGCCCAATCAATGTCCCTGTAGTAAGTGCTGGGGAATCCTACATGGGATACAGGTTCAGATTGTTTTAAGCTGGGAATCCAAAATGTTGTAGACACCTACCAACCACAGGGGTATCATCTTCTCTACTACCATACAAATGTAGTTGGAAAATTTGTGCTTGCATTATACGTAACGTACCAAAACTAAAGAACAGTGTCCGTAGACTATGGACTCATTTACCAGGTTCAAAATTCGGTTGAAAAAAAAAGATAATAAATGTAAATAATTTTGCGTTTTTTATGTTCCAACTAAATCCCATAAAACTTCTTCCGGGCCTAACCCACCATTAAGCAATGAACAAAATCCAGAGTAATTATTTTTTAACGGAAAATTCATTTATGTGACAAATTACTTGCACCCCCCACATAGAGGCGAAATCATCATGTTCGCTATGGGGTTAATGGGCTGAAAATTACACCTTATCTTTATTAGAAAACGTAAAATTTTAATTACATTGTGTTAACTCACAGTATGCATGAAGCGGGACAGAAAGAGAATAAAATGAAATAAAATTTCACATGAAAAGGAACTTTGAGCGAGGTGGCTAGTATCCAGAAATTTACTTTATTTATTTCGTCGGTTTTTATGACTGTTTTCTTGAATTCTAGATTCCATGCGGTTTTTGCATACACACAGTGTCGGAAAAAAAGTAATTACTGGGATTAATTTAATGCTAGAGTTGTCTTATAACATATGAGACTATCTCATGGTTTTTGTGATTTTAGCCATGTATTATTATGTACATTTGTTTAGTTAAGAACTACACAAGTAAATTTTATTCTTCTCGGCTCAAGTCCTTTCCGCTTTTAAGTCTACGTACAGACAATCGAAAATATATGTATACATTTGTGTGTGAGCTATTTTTTCAGTGACTATTGCATGGTACCAACTTGAAGGGGCAAAACGAAGTTGCTCCGATTTTTCATTCTGAACATGGTCCATTCATGAACATTTCAATGTAGTGCATTCAAATACAAGATCAGGAAAGTCAGTTTATTCTTAATTTGCATACACAGTAAAAAATCTGCCAATGGTCTGGGCGAAACTTTATTATTTTTCGGGTCAAAGTTCGGGAGCGGTCAAAGTCGGAGTATATTATCATTTGTTTCGAGATTATGACGTTTCTTGGAAAGTTAATTTTGTTCTTAAAATAAAAATATTTAAAATAAAGATTTTTAGCCGATCAAACATTAAAAAGCCCGTGTAGACTATTCGAATTTCGGTATATTATGTACACTAAAAGCCCATAGAACTAAAAACGAATTTGATGCCTTATTAGACTTAAGAAATATGACGAATTGTTAAAACGTATACTAACCCATTACTTCCACTTGGGGTTTGAATTTCGAAAAAATTGTGAAACGGGTTTTTAGACGATTTCATAAGAAGCAACTTGATATCTCATGAGACACGAGGGATTTTCAAAAATTTGTGAAAACGTAAGCAAACCCTTCACACCCCCTTGGTTCTGGAAATTCGAAAAATCGTGAATTGGTTGGCCGTAATAACCAATTTTATATCTCATCAGAACTAAGGGATGGCAAAAACTGTGAAAACATATACAAACCCTTCGGGGTTGAATATCGAAAAATTGAGAAATGGGTTTGTTAGCGATTATATAAAAAGTCTGTGGAAATGAAAAGCGATCTAATATCTCATGGAATCTAAGAAATATGTCGAAGCTTTGAAAAGCATACAACCCCCTTACACCCCTTAGGATTGAATATCTAAAATACTGAAATTGACTTTTTGGCTTTTTTATATAGGAAACCTTAGGAAGTAAAAATGAATTAGATATATCATCAGATATGCAACCTCCTTACACCCACTTGGGGGTTGAATATCCAAAAATCCTGGAAGGAGTTAATAAATAAATATGAAGACAGCACGAGGAAGTAGGAACCAATTCAATTTCTTATCACTTCTAAAAGATTTGATGGAATTCGTGAAAACGTGTTCAACCCTTTTATACCCTCTTAGGGGTTGAAAAAGGAAAAAACTTAAGAAAAAGTTTTAGGCGATTATTACGCAAGCACGTGAAAGTGAAAAGATATTCGATATCTGATCAGACCTGGGGGATATCGCAGAATACGTGAAAAAGTATACAACCCCCTTACCACCCCCTTAGGGGTCGAATTTCAAAAAATACTGAAAACACTTTCTAGGTATTTATATGAAGAATCCATAGAATAAAAATGAATTAAATATTTGGAAAGACCTAATAGATATGACGAAAACCGTGAAAATATATGCATTCCATTTTCACTGATCATTTTTTTTGCCCCCCCTCCAAACGCCAATAGATATTTGAAATTTTTTTTTATCTAAATTACTTTTCAAATTGATTTACATAAACATACCAAGTTTCAACTTTGTAGCATAAGCCGTTCTATAGATAAGAAAAACACGCCCCACCCCCGTACCATACTACCCCTATAAAAAATTATATTTTTCCAACATGCTACTACTATAGCTCTATCTAAATACCAAGTTTCAGTTTTATATCATTATAGGTTCACGAGATATAAAAATCGGAACTTTTTCCTTTTCACCCTTTCCCACCCTCACCC
This sequence comes from Beris morrisii, assembly GCA_951812415.1. Taxonomy (NCBI): domain Eukaryota; kingdom Metazoa; phylum Arthropoda; class Insecta; order Diptera; family Stratiomyidae; genus Beris; species Beris morrisii. Next base: position 129,596,381 of record OX638312.1, read on the forward strand.
TCTTCACCCAAACTCCCAAAATTTTGTTTTCTGCTAGGGGTCTATTAGGCCTACATCTGGTAGAAATTTTAAGCATCTATCTTACACTGGTCTTGAGATATGAGACGTGATTTTTTAGAAAAATTCGTATCCCCGCCACTTTTATGCTCCACCGCCCCCTTAAAAAATTTTACTTTCATCAAACTTCATTTGGCAACCTTAATACAGAAACTAAATTTTATTTTTCTAGTGCAATCGGTTCGTGAGATATCGTAATCTAAGGTTTTTCACCCCCCACCTCCGTACACCACTGCCCCAACTCAAAAATTTGTTTCCGATCTATTGTCCTAGTATACCTACAAATACTCATTAAGTTTCAATTTTGTGACATTAACCGTTTAGGAGATATGGATTTTAGAATGTGTCGATCTCGCCTTTTTTGCGTTTCGGGCGCATTATTTTTCCCCCTACTCCCACACCCACCTATATCGGAAATTTTTTTTGCAAATGGGTCCACTACTAAAGCTCTATATAAATTCCAAATTTCAGCCTCCTAGCGTAAGCGGTTGCTGAGATCTAGAAACCAAAATTTTTCGTCTAAAACGCTTCCCCTACTTCCCCCCTCACACCCTTACCCTTAAAAATTTGGTCACTTCAAGGGGCATACCCACTCTATTCATAAAAAAAATTTCAATTTAATACATCAAAGGGTTTGGGAGCTACGAGCCTTCAAACAATTTTGCGTACAGCGGTCGACGTACGGCGTACGGCGTACGGCGGACGGCGTACGGCGGACAGACGGACTGAAATTTTTTTTTGCTTTTTTCGTGTCTACTAGTCATGAAATGTAAAAAAAAAAATTTTGAGGGTAGCAAATTTTTTTTTTTTAAAAATCGAAAACAATACTGTATTATTGAAATAATAAAGTAAAATTGTTACTACTCTCAGAGTAGGCAATTTAGAGCCTACTCTGAAAGCAGTAAAATTAATATTGTCAAATTTCTTTACGCACTCTTGTGATTTTACTTTATTATTTTAATAATAAAGTATTGTTATCGATTTTTAAAAAAAAAAATTTGCTACCCTGAAAATTTTTACGTTTTATAACTAATAAGCACCAAAAAAGCAAAAAAAATTTTCAGTCCGTCTGTGCGCCGTACGCCGTACGTCGTCCGCCGTACGCAAAACGCTCCCCCCTCCTCGCCCTTCACACCCCCACCCCTCCAAAAAATACCACTCATAGGGGTTCACCCATTCTACATACCATACAAATTTCAACTTAATATCTCAAGGTGTTTAAGAGCTACGGACCTTCAAACGGTTTTGTGTACGTACAGCGTACGGCGTCTACGGCGGACAGACAGACATTTTTTGGTTGTTGCTTTTTTGGGGTTTACTAGTCCAAAAACGTGAAAATACGAAATTTCAGGGTAGCAACTTTTTTGGAAATTTCAGGTTGGTCACAATACTTTATTATTAAAAATACTAAAGTAAAAGTGACTACGCGGAAGAAGAAATTGAGAAACGGTGTTCAAGAATAAATTTATAAATACTCGTAATAAAAATTTAATAAATGTAAAATAATGTTTTAATTAATTTCAAATTTCTGAAAATATTGACCTACCAATCTTAAAGTAATGGAATTGGAAGCGCTTGTGTGATTATTACTTTATTTGATTAGTAGTTTTTTATACGATTGTTTTATTCAGTATTAGAATAGTCTGTGAAAGACAACTGCATCGTTAACTGAAGAAAGACGTTATTCAACAAGCATCGAAGCGATTCTAAAAGATTGAGTGCAACAGAGGTGAACACTTTTTCCAGTTCAATATTCTGATGCATTGACTCATTTTCCAAAAATTTGTTAATTGATATTTCGTCATTACAGTGATAAAGGTACCGGTAGTATGTTACTGGCTAGTATTTTTCCAGTGCCAAATAATATGATTGCAAGAAAATTTTAGTTAATCGCTTTCAGTAAATCGAATAAAATCCTACCTTAAGTTCGAAGCAGTGAATCTTATAAATTCTTTTTACGTATTATAAGACTGCCATTAAATTTTCAGTTTAATTCTGTACCATGAAAATAAAATCAAAGTCAATAAACTCGACAGCTATGCCTAAAATATTCAGGGTGTGGGTGTATTTTACGAATCATGTACTTCGAGCTCGTACTTGACACAATTAGATTCGCTCTTCTACTTACGATGAGAAATTCATAACCATCAAAATGCCAGTGATGACCTTTTATTAGGACATATAAAAGGAAAAATGTAACGTATCATAAACTGACATCAACGTTTGAAATTTAACGATCCCGTGCCAGGGGTAATTCTTTTTTTTTGTTGTACTTCGTCTTTGCCTTTAATATTTTAAGTCCATTAAAAGTGCTTGCGGAAAGTACTGTGCCGTGGTTATAAGGGATGAAAAGATAGAAAGAGAGGTAAATGTTGAGACAGTTCGGATGAAAAAAGGTTGTAAAAATGCAATTTTGCGCCAATAAGTTGTGTGTACTTTGAACTTTTAAAAATTTCGGAAATCGTTAAAATAACGAGTATACATTTTTGTTGATCATAAAATTTTTGAGGGGTGCGAGATTGGGTATAAATTCTCTGGAAATGTTTGTATATACGATCGTAATTTTAAACACAGTAATGAATTCTAAGCTGAATCATATTAAGACGAAAGAACCTTCTTCAGTTCAGTTTGGTTAAACTGAATTCAGACTTTCGCGAGCAGGGGCGGAGCTTCCATAGGAGCAAGTGGAGCAACTGCGCCGGGCGCCAAATTTTCAGGGCGCCACACCTAATGTTCCACCTACCTACGCAATTGTTCGTTCATGTACGAACCTGCAATTATCAAATTCACTGTTTGTAATTTTTGCAATTTTGCAAAACACGGCATCCTACCTACATATACCTATCCATCCAAATACAAATTAATAACACGTCGTACTCCCAAACGTTTGTTTTATTCCCTTAAATATGTGATTGCAGTTTGATCTTATCATATAAATACATGTTCGAAGCACCCTCTTCCAAATACATGGTACATACATAAACGATTTTGTATAACCAACATCATTTTCCTCCACCGATCCGATATGTACATCGTTTTGTTCGATCAAACATGTGCGAATCTATTGACTTACTCTTTGGCGCAAATATTTCATCTGCACCACGGTTCGACATCCAACACGCACGGTACTGTGACCTGTCAACGTTTTTATGCGCGACGGCATGCGTTGTATTCCGCTGAGTACATATGTATTCATGGTATCTGGCGCAGTTTATAAAAGTGCGCCACAGGAATTAAATGGGTTCTCAGAGGTCCCAGGCGTATGCGAGTTGCCAGTGCTTCAGTTCTTTATGTACATTAATTTTTAATGTAAATTCCGATGGGTTTTTTAATTCTCTCTAGGTATTTTTTTTTAAATAAATAGGGAATTAAACTCTCGTGCATGATCACCACTATACGAATGCAATGAAGAAGTGCTATCTAATAATTAAACGGCAATACGGGTACAGTTGTTCTAATGTTATCGAGAAAATTGAAATATTTAGAATTTTCACGAGTTGGGAGCACTGTTTGACGACCAAAGAAAATGTGATATTTTTTGGCTAGGTTTTATTGTGGAAAAAATAAGTGCTAATAGTAATTACGTTTCAAAGGCTACTTTAAAATATTTCGTTATGTCAGCAAAACCTTTAAACTTAATTACTTAAAATTGGAAGAAAGCCTCACAGTTTCTTAAAAAAATATTTAAATTCAGAAATTTTTGCACACGACTATCGTTGAAATGAGTAGTAATATGGCACCGGAGAGCCATATTAAATGTGTGCATAAAACCATAGGAAAAATAGCTAAAAAATCAATTTTATAGGCAAAAATCGCATATAATTATCGCCTTCAGCTCCAGGACATTCATTCTGCTTCAAAAAATCACAATTGAATGTATACTATATTTTACTTCTTTGATCAGTGGAAAGGATCCTTCACAATTTGTTTCAATATTAGATGTCGAATTCAGGGACGTAATTTTGGGGGATTGAAGGGAACCGTGATTTTTTGATTTTTTCAAGAAAGACTATTTCTAAAGGAGTTAAAAAAATTTACGTACTCCTTGAACTGTGCGTGCGCGTATGCATACCATACACTACATATCTTAATATCGACTCAAATGAATTTATATGCAGTGAAAAAGATCTTGCCTCTTGGGTAAGACTGAAATGACGTCCCTGGTCGAATTCGACAATTGTATATATTCAGTCGAAGAAGCCTCATTTTCACTACTTTCAGTACTTCTATCCGAGCTGATCTGTTCATCATCCTGTATCACATCCACAGTTCTGAAGATTGCGGCTACGTTTTGCTCCGTGAGATCTTTTGATAGATTCTTCTATTGATTCTTATAAGATGCACCTTTGAAGATTTAAGGCAATCACAGATGTTGATGGAATTAATTTTGCATATCTTGCGAAAGCAAGGCGATCCTTCGTATGAGGGCCATTCCATCAAGAATCGCCAAAAATTACGAAATTTGTGACCTTACCATCTTCAATTCTTTTGAAATTTTTGTACATGAAAAAAATAATTGAATTTCAATTTGTAGTTTCTAACTAATTTTTTTTTGTTAGTTATAGTATATTAAAGTTTTCGCAAAAATGGTGTCCGAGTCCTCTTTGAAAATTCATATCTTTGGTAATTTTTATCCTAGAAAAATAAAATAGGGCTTATTTTAAAAGGGAAGGTTGTCGCAATATAAAAAAAATTAGACTAAAAATGATCCTTGAAATTTTTTTTCAAGGATAACGATTTTTTTTATATTTTGTAGGTTATACTGTTTTACAAAACATACCTAAAAATTAACTTGGGATCTCAAGTTAATTTTTTGATATGTTTTGAAAAATATTTTAATATTCTAGAATAAAAATTACCAGAAATATGAGTTTTCAAAGTAGATTCGGACACCGTTTTTGCGAAAACTTTAACATACTATAACTAACAAAACAATGAAATAGAAACAAAAATTGAATTTCAATTATTTTTTTCACTAGTTTTTCAAGTACAAAAATTTTCATAAGAATCGGAGATGGTAAGGTCACAACTTTGGCGATTCTTGATGTAATGACCCATGAATAAGCAATTTATTTCAGTTTTGTTCTATGGTGTTTATCTGTTACATATCAGAAAGCCCGATATGTAACACAAACCATAAATGATACTGTGAATTATTAGAAATAATTAGCGGGCCAAATAAATAGATGAGATGGTGTTAAAGTGAGCTGGGCTCACTTTAACACCATCTCCTCTATTTATATCATGCTAAATCTTGGAAATTATCCTTCATTTTTCGAAAACAAAATATAAAATTCGGGGCACCAAAATGTAGAAAGTGCGCCGGGCGCCAAAACTATCAGCACCGCCACTGTTCGCGAGTCAACATAACTGAATTACAAAATACATTTTATTTTAATCTTTTTCAATAAGGCAATTTGTTTGTAATGGTACTGCATTTTTCAGCAATTCTGTTTTTCAGTACCTAAGCAGAACTCTCAAAAGTTATATCAATTTATTGTGAAATTAGTACAGCTAATGGGCTGAGTGAATCATGAAACTTGTGACGCTTTGGAGTTCATCGCAATTTTATGCTATAGATTTTATAGTATTTAACAGTTTGAAAAAATATATAGGAAAAAATAAAAGTTTTCTTGTATTTTTCTCTTTTCCGTTTATACTTGACGTTTCTGAATTTTTTGAATAAAAATTACAGCAGTAATAATGTAGGTATTTTCAACTAAAGTGAAGATTGAAACTTGTTTTACACTACTTCAAAATAATTTGTATAATCTGGATGGCTTCCGAGATAGATTATTGTTTTCAGAGTATTTACTAATGCACGTTATGTATTTGTTGGTCTGCATCGTTGTACATAGCAAAAAAAGTGCAGTTAAATCAAACACAAAAAACTATTATAAAAATTTCACCATTAATACGGTATCCATACAGTACTGAATACGTATAGTACTGAAGCGATTTCGCTGTTTAGTAGGTACTGACTGAATTAAGTGTATCAGAATTCAGTCTGAACTGATTACTGACTGAATTAAGTGTAGCAGAATTCAGTGCTAGAAGTTTTCCGCTAGAGATCTGTGAATTTCAGCATTTATAGGTAAAAAAGCTGCGCAGGAAAACCGGTACAGTACCGAAGCGCTATGTGTCTTCATATGTTTCAATTTTAATCGAAATGAATTAAGCCATACATAATTATTTAGAAGTAAAATAACTTTGTTGAATATTACGTTTTAGTTTAGTTCACTCTATGTACCATATTTTTGTCTTTTAAATTCAATAAGTTACTGCAATTGTTTTGTACGTTTTATGCAAAACTTTTTGGCGCGTCATAGCTGCACGAAAAGAAGTAATTTAAAAAAACTGAGTTTTAATAAGTTACTTTTATCTAGCTGAACTCTCAAGTTATTTTTCTGATATTCTGGTTATAGAAATGACACGCCACGCCACTGACTTATTGGCTTCTTGGTTATACTAATTGAGACTACATGTGGTCACAAATATGACTCAAAATTTTTTTCTTTTGGTCGTATTTACGAGGAGGGATATATTTGAAAAACGGATTAGTATTAGAACATCTTTTATCGAAGCAGTACAAACTATGTGTGTGATGCACAGGTTACACGTTCAACAAGAACCATTTGATTCCTATAGTTTTCTGAGTGTGTGCTTCCGGGTGATTGGATTTTACAGTGCGTACAGTCAATTGAAGATTTGCATCGCTCGAACTCTTGCAGCTATTCAATTTAAATTTATTTGTAGTGTAGATTGAGTGGACCCCTTCAAGTCAGGACTTTTTCGTGAAGGAGAGGGTGCAAGGACGGGAGGTGGAAGTGTTGGCGTTTTAGACGAAAAGCTTTGGTTTTTATATTTCAGGAACAACTTATGCTAGGAAGCTGAAATTCGGAACTTACATAGATCTATGATATTGTACCCATTTGCAATAAAAAATTTTACATGATTGAAGGGGTTTGAGAGTTCGAAGAAAAACAATGTGTCCGAAACGCTTGAGTCGACACATTCTAAAATCCATATTTCCTGAATGGTTAATGTCACAAAATTGAAACTTGATACTTGCTTGTAGACTAGGAACTAGGCGAATAGATCGAAAATAAATTTTTGAGAGTGGCCAGTGGCGTTTGTAAGTGGTAAAAAACCTTGCATTGCGATGTCTCACGAACCAATTAAATCAGAAAAATGAAATGTGGCTTATGTTTAAAGATGGACAATAGGAGTTTGCTGAATATAATTTTTTTAGGGAGGCGATGGATCATGGAAGAGATAAGAATTTTTATAAAAAATCACATCTCATATCTCAATAACTGATACACCCCCAGCTGAAAACTATAGGGAGCGGGTGTAAGGGGTGAGGGTGGAGAATGGTAAAAAGGAAAAAATTCATTTGGCTTTGTTAATTAATTCGGCAGAAACAGTCTTTGTCGTCCCATATGTCGATGTTGGTTAAGTTTTTTCTTTTTTCAACCCCTAAGAGGTTATTGAACACGTTTCCACAAATTCCGTGATATATCTCAGGAGTGAAAAGACATCGGATTGGTTTTCACACCCCCTGGGGTATCTTTATATATGTCTAAAAACTTTTTTCAGAATTTTGGATATTCAACCCCAAAGTGGGTGCAAGGGGGTTGCATATGTTTTCACAAATTCCCACATATTTCTTAGTTCTAATAAGGTATCGAATTCATTTTTACTTCCTAAGGCTTCCTATATAAGCGCAAAAAAGTTGATTTAAGGATTTTTAGATATTCAACTCCAAGAGGATGTAAGACTTTTGACATATTTCTTAGGATTGGTGAGATATTAGATTGGTTTTCACTTCCACAGACTTTTTATATAATCGCCTACAAACGCATTTCCGATTTCATGTAATGGCCCTAAACCAGGTTAGTTGTTAACATTAATGAGTGCACATCGTCATAAATTTCATTCAACAATCGCATCAAATACTTTTGGAGACCTATGGTAACAATGTTTTAGCGGAATCAACGTGCAGGCCTTGGTTTCGTCCATTCAAAGACGTTGATTTTGACCTGAACGACAAGAAGCACGAAAATCGGCCCAGGAAGGTTGAGGACTATCAATTGTAGGTTCTTTTGGACGAGGACGATACCCAATCGCAAAAAACGCTTGCCGAGCAATTGGATGTTACTCAAGCAGCCATTGCCAAGCGTCTACGTGCCATGGGAAAGGTTCAATAGATCGGAAAGAGGGTGCTGCATGAATTGAACGAGAGGCAGATGGAGCGACGCCAAAATACAGAAGAAAGTCGTTTCTGCATCGGATTGTGACTGCTGATGAAAAGTGGTTTTATTTCGATAATCCAAAGCGCAGAAAATCATGGGTTGATCCCGGTCAACCATCAACATCTACCGCAAGACCAAGTCACTTCAGATGGAAGACAATGTTGTGCGTTTGGTGGGATCAGCAGGGTATCGTCTACTATGAGCTCTTAAAACCTGGTGAAACTGTCGATGCCCACCGCTATCACTAAAAATTGACCAAATTGCACCGTGCTCTGCGTGAAGAATGGCCGGAATATCAACAAAGACATGACAAGGTGATTTTCCTCCACGACAACGCACCATCGCACACGTCAAAACTGGTCAGCAACTACTTGGACACACTTAACTGGGAGGTGCTACCCCACCCCGCTTATTCACCAAACCTGGCCCCTTCTGACTACCACTTGTTTCCGTCGATGGGCCACGCGCTCGCTGAGCAGCAGTTCGGTTCTTACGAAGACGTCCAAAAATGGCTTGATGAGTGGTTTGCTTCGAAAGTGAAGGATTTTTTTTTGGCGTGGTATCCACAAATTGCCCGAGAGATGGGAGAAATGTGTAGCTAGCGAGGGTGAGTACTTCGAATAAATTGGTTTTTGTTTTCTTTGAAAAAAAACATATGTTTTTCTGACTAAAAAACGATCGTTTTAAGGTTATACACCTGGTACCTATGTGAGAACCAACTCGCAATCACTTGCTTACAGAAACATTGTTCTCACGTGTTTCCACGATTATTCTAGTGTATGACATCACTTACGGTGTTTTCTCATTAGGTGAGAATATAGAGACAAAACAGCATGAGTTCGTTCTCACTATGACGTTTTGGTGAGAAATTTCTCATTTCATGTGTTACAGAACTGACCCACTGATGAGGAACCTATGACAAGCTTTTTGTACGATTCTGGTTGCCGCCTTCGTAGTAAATGCAGTAGTCCATGATTTAGAGTGCGACCCAATTTAAAATGATTAGCCTTCATTTGAGAACTTGTTTGCTACATACTTCAATTGAATAAATAGGAAAGTAGTAGGTCATTTCAGTATCCTCTGACTACAAGATGAAGCAGTTCACTAATTTGATTCATACATGATGAAATGAATTTCGGTCGATAAGTACGTGTTCACTATCGCAATTAAAGGACATCGTTCTGTAAAATACATACACACTTTCATGAAATATTCCACACGATTGCTGCAAGGAAATTGCGTAGTAATTCTGTTCAAAAAATTTACGAGTACATTTTTGTATTATCTGTCGAGTTTCGATCACGCTATTTTCGGTAGAAAATTTAATAAAAAATGCGAACGAATGGTGAAAAGTACGTGGGATACCGCATTCTACACCCCAGGGACCATTAGCTTTCCACGATATTAACCCATAACGCGAAGTTTATATTTCCTACGTGTGCTAAACACAGAGCATCACCTGAACATTTGCGAATTTCCATTTATCCAATAGCTCGAGCTCACCGAAACGTTTGCATTGCCCACTTCCACTTCACTTCTATTAAATTCAGTTAATGTAAATCAGAAAATTCCAGCTGCCGGAAAAAAATCAGAATAGCAAAATAACCGAGGGTGGAAAATTCGTGAATCGATTGTGCAATATTGAAAGTGAAAATTCGCCATATGGCGAGTCTCACCCTTATTCAAGCGTCTAAAAAACCCACCAGTCCACAGAAAAACATGACCAAAAGCGTTTCAGGAATTTTAATTTTGAATTTTTCTCTTTTATCGTTTTTCACCTTGCAGCCGTGTTATACTTCCGTACTTCTGCTTTTTACTCTGCACAGTAAAAGTAAAAATCATCGTCCCTTTCATTTCTAGAAAAAAAAACCGATTTGCAATTTTCGAAAATGAACAGAAATTAGTAAAAGCAGCGTCTGCAAAAATGGAAAATAATAAAAATAATAACAAAAAAAGTGCAGAACTAGAATGAATATAAAAAAAACAGAAAACGCTAAACGAACGTGTTCGAATGAGTTGCAGAAGAACTAGGACATGACTTGCAAATGTAATTTCTGCCTTGAAGACGAAATTTCCATAGCAGCAATGTTGCGAATAATTAACATACATAAATATGCAGTTTATCTTGTTGCAACAAAATCTCTCAACGCTTAACGTTCTGGCGATGAACTTTTACCACTCTGGCTACAGCTGCGGCTGGTCCTTCTGCGATTTCCCACTTCATCTTTAACTTTAGCTTTCTGATGATCTAAATCAGGAAATGAATGAATTTGTATGGAACGCTGGCAACACTTTTCACAAATTCAAGAGTAGAGATTGCTACGACGACAACGTACGGATGCAATGCCGCAAAGTTTCTCTCTCTTTAATTAAAACACATGACAGAGGAAGCTATGTAAATAAATGGAGCACAAATATTGCATCTTTGAATTTATTTCGATTTTTCTTGAATTCTGTTGAAAGGAAAAGGCAGAGACATTATTCGGTTTAGTTCAAATAAGTCTTTCGATAAAGTCATAATTTTTTAAATAATCCAATTAATTAAATTACAGCATCATTAGCTTGTTCAGAGTGATACCACTGAAGCCAAATATATTGTAAAACAGGTAAAACAGTTCATTATAGTGAAATACTTCACAACTTATTCAATTTAAGGAGTTAGTTCAGTGAAGTACTCCAATGGAACTGTTCATTTGATCTTTTCCCTTCTCTAACCAGCCATTCAGTAGTCACTAGTTCAATTGAAGTTTTCACTTACTCTATTCTCACACTTCACTCTATTCTCTTCTCTATCCAGTTGTTCAGTAGTCACTAGTCACTAGTCTGACTACTGACTAGACTGACTAGTCAGTCGTTCAATTGAGCTCGTGTATGTGGGTTGGCTCTCTAAAAAGCCGTTCACTAGTTAGCCAGTTCAGTTAGGCTTGTGAGTTGGGAAAGAAGAAGAAGAGCGATATATTAATGAACAGCTATTCTTTCTTATAATGGAATGTCATGGTATTTTTCTGGCACCGCACATACTTATATTCACGCGATGCAAAATGTCATACAGATATGAAATGAATATGAAAGAAATGTATGATAAACCACTGAGAAGAAAGAACTGTGTGTGAATGACACGGAGACGGTTGAATCGAGAAGATTGGTTCGTACAGTTTACGTTGTTACTCTTAATTCAACCTTCAATAGTTTTAATTTTTTTTTATTCGTCCTTCTAATTGAACTGCAGTTCACCAAAATTACTGAGTTACTTCACTTACTCAATTCAATGAAGTGTTCTTTTAGAGTAGGTCAATCGTGAACGGCTCATCTCTAATTGTAACACCTTACTTCTGAGAAACTCTTTCCCAAGCCGGATCGACTTCTTGACTATAATCACACCTAGGTTTTAGGTTCATGAGTTCTTCACTTTTCGTGAGTTTTAGAGTGTCTTCCTTAATCCAAACTAGATTTATTGGCTCTTTCTTACCAAGAATTAAACCTAAACGTTCGGAAGTTCCAAGACTTTCTACATGTTGGATATACTCTTCGGCGAAATTTGTATTGGGTCCAAACCAACGACTTCTTCGCGTCTTTTGTAGTAAATGTAAAAAGTTTTAAAGAAGTAATCTTTCATCGATGTATGGTAACCTCTCTTCTTAGTGTGGATTCTGCACTTCCCACAAGTTAATTCGAGTTCTTAACGAAGCCAAGAGGAACGCAGCGAAGCCAAGACGAACGCAGCGAAGCCAAGACGGACGTAGCGAAGCTAAGGCAAACGCAGTGAAGCCAAGACGAACGCAGCGAAGCCAAGATGACCGCAGCGCAGCCAAGACAAACGCAGCGAAGCCAAGACGACCGCAGCGAAGCCAAGACGATAGCAGCGAAGCCAAAACGAACGAAGCGAAGCCAAGACGAACGCAGCGAAGCCAAGACGAACACAGCGAAGCCAAGACGGACGTAGCGAAGCCAAGACAAACGCAGCGAAGCCAAGACGAACGCAGCAAAGCCAAGATGACCGCAACGCAGCCAAGACAAACGCAGCGAAGCCTAGACGACCGCAGCGAAGCCAAGACTATAGCAACGAAGCCAAGACGACCGCAGCGAAGCCAAACCACGACGCGCAGAGCGAAGCAGCGATGAGCATGGCGAGCCACCATAAGCAGAGCACAAGCAGCGACGAGCACAGGGCAACGACGACGCCCATAGCAAAGCAGCGACAAGCACAGAGCGAGCCACGACGAGCAGATCATGCGAGCGAAGGCGAGATGACGATTAGAAACAGGGTCAAGTTAAGGCAAGCAGAGTCGTGCCAGGAGTCGAGCTAAAACCAGCTACGACAAGCTTCGACGAACTTTGCAAAAACCACGACAAGTAGACACAGCGCAGCCGAGACGAACAAAGCAGAAGCCACACAGAGAGACGAAGACAGGGAAGGACGAAGACAAGGTAGGACGAAGACAGGGAAGACAAAGCAAGGGCCACACGCGGAGACGAAGACAGGGAAGGACGAAGACAGGGAAGGATGAAGACAGGGAGAGCAAAGGCCACACAGAGAGACGAAGACAGGGAGAGAGCAGAGCAGAGAGAGTCGAGGCAAGGCGAGTGGAATCGTACCCGCAGGATTACAATCGAATCACGTTGAGCAGAGGCGGCGATTAGGAGCAAGTCAAGGCGAGTAGAGCAGACGCGCGGAGGCGAGCAAGGAGAAAACCCAAAGGAAATCAAATAACCAAATATATGTATTCAATTAGAGTAATAAAGTGAAGTCAATCAATGAAATAAATATTTTGTAACGGACACTGGCACCCGATGAGCATACCCCGGAATTTGAGTCGTTACAACACTTTGCCTACACAGTAAAAAAAATCCATTGAATTTTACATCTTTTGGATAGTAGGTAAATATGCCACACCTTTTCAAGTAAATTTACATTGGGATGTAGTAGTCAATTTGAATGTAATTTTCAATTTTCGGTCAGTAAAATTCAATTTGCATTCAGTAAAGTTCAACTTACAATCTGTAAATTTCAACTTCGAAAGCTGCAAATTCACTGCATATTTTCTTGAATTTACACTGTAAAGAAAGCGTATAATTAGCACTCTTTAAGATACACTTATTTCTACTTCTAATATTATTTCCTACTTACTTACTCTTAATAAAACACTTGGCTGTAGGTAGGAATAGAACTTGCGATTAATTCTGCAGCGTAGGTTGGCGCGCCCTAGCTACTGCGCCACCGATGGCGTTTCATTTTCATTTCAGTAGAAAACAAAATCGAACGAAGCATCCAACTTCGTGGTTTATATGAAAAGAAACGCAATTTTCAATTCATATATATAAATATAGTTAATTTTGCATGAAATGTTGCGTAATTTTGTGAGACTTTTCATGTGAGTTGTACGGTTCAGTTGAAAATTACATGAATAATTTTCAAATACCAGTAATTTCGTGTAAAATTGCTTGAAATGAGTTCTTTTACCTGAAAAAATAAAATATACTGGAAATTTCAAGTAAAAATTGGATTGAAAATTAAATTTTTTTAAAACAGTGTAGGTCTCGCTTTTTCTTCCTTTCTGCTGTATAGGGTATATTTTGGTGATAATGTCTAGGTTCCAACTCTTCGATTTTATGGTGTTTAGCTGAACTTCTTTCGCCCTATGAAATTAAGAAGATCTGCCTTGGATTCCCAATTTTGGAAGACTCCCTTACATGGTTTATTCCATTTATTTATTTTTTTTGAACATTAAGGCTTCTTCTTTTTTTAACCTCTTCGCTGGAGGTTCCAGATTTTGATTTCACAATATTGCCTGCCACCTTATGAGTATTCCATCCTTTCCGTGAAGAAGTAAATTTCAGTTATAGTCAGACAAACTTTTTGCTTTCGTGACGTCCGTCGAACCTCTCCTCCTTGATAGATTATGCTTTGCACTTGATGCCTACTTTATTTTTTGACGCCGCCTTCTTTATTCTTTGACGCTGCCTTTTTTACTGCACTGGTCGATCTTCTGTATGATCATATGGGACGTAAAAGTTTCAGTTGCTAAAAAGATAAAAAAAAAAATTTTAAAAGGAAAAACAATGGCGCCCAACGTGGGGCACGCGATGTGGCAAATCTATGTTTAACGTCATGCCTCAAAATACATGAGTTCACTGGTTAAAATGAATGTAAATGATTGCTTGTTAAAATTTTGGTATCTAGTTGAAAGTAAGTAGTTCTGGCAGATAAGCAAACTGTTTTGAGATATTGATATCACAGCGTGTTTAAAAAAAATTAATTTTGATAATTCATGTTGTTATTATCAGAAGTCAAGTTTTTGAGGTTGTATTCAATCTGTTAGAAGATTTTTTGTTTCACTTAGATATATTTTATTTTTCTAGCCCCTAAAAAACGTAATTATAACCCTGCTCAACATGGGATAAAACTGAATTTTCCTTGCTAGTCACTAATTGGCTGTGATATTCATTTTAATGATAATTCGAGAACATTAGTGACTGTAAAACCTCAGAATACGAGTATAACCTTAATGCTTTAAAAGACCTACAGATTGGAACTTTTCAGCTGATATCTTTCGAAAAAAAAATATCGGATAAATTTTCTATCTATCGACTGGATAAATGTTAAAAATAACTGCTTCTGGCTTCAGTAGCTCCTTGCTAGCTTATAACTACGAGCACACGAATTAAATTACTCTTGTACCGAAAACTTTCCAGACTACAGCTACTAAATTTAAGTGAACATGTTCATAAGCTAAGTAATTAAGCACTTGATATCAACTTAAAACTATATACGTAAGCTGCTTTGGTATATTTTGAATCTCTATGACGGATTTGCCTAATAATTCAATTTTCAAAATAAATTATAACAAACATTAATAATAATGAGACACAAGAATTGCTGAAGTGAATAAAGTTACTGAGGAGAAATTGAGTAGACGAGGTAGGATCTACTCTATCTGTAGCAAATAACTGTTATAACGCATTATTCTAGTCCCTAACTTAAGATTTTTCAAATTTGAAGAAATCTGCGACATAAAGTTACAACTGGAAATTAATCGGCTGGTACTTTTTTGTGAAGTTGTATCAAGGTATAAAGTGATTAGAAATTGGGTCTACTTTAACTCCCTCTCATGATAATCAACAAATTTGGAATATGTTTTATCAAATTAGAGTTTCTTCATCTAAATAGTTGTAATGCTAGTGTTGAAAGTGAAATATTTTTCAGTGAAAAATCATCGGTAAATTTTCGCGATTCAATAAACATCTGAAGAACTGAAAACATTTTCGCTGACCTAATCCTGATGACAAGTTCTTCGTGAATCAACCTTTCCGGAAGAGAATGTATCGAACTCGAAAGATATGACCTAGTTAGTTGACAGCACCCCGGCGAAGGCGATCTTACAGACTGTAATGCGAGAAGTATTTTCGGTGCCTACATTATTAAATCCTCACAGTTGGGGTGGACAACATTCCGTACTTGTAATTAGAAAGTGTTTGCAAAAATATGCATTTATAAAATCGAATTCCAAACATCTCAACCATCCGACTGAACAAGAATATTGTCAAACAACGGGGAAAAAAAAGCGAGGACTTCATCACATCGCACTCCACGGTGTGACATATTGGCGCCCAGTATGGGGTAAGTTATTGTGTTGTAATTATTCTAAATTTTCCTAAATGAAGTATCACTTTAATTAATAACATAATCAGTCAAGAAATAGAAATACTACACTATAGTTGTATAGACAATAATTTTTCCCCCGTCTGATCTCTACAAAAATTGTATAAACTGTAAATATCTTATAAAATAACTGTAATATTTAAATAAATAAGTAGGTAAGTAATTATTTTACAATTTAAAAGCATTTTTTTAATTACAGTATATTGCGAGGTCTTTTCGGTGGTTGCATGACCCATTTTTTCAGAAACCACTCACACAATTTGAATGAAATTTTGGACATTTATTTATTATTTCAAAATAAGAAAATCGAGGGAAGTAGAATTTTAATATTTTTGCAAAAGGTTGTATATATAGCACATCCAATTTGAGTGAACAGAAAGCTTCTTCTCA